>VZQC01003744.1:2695041-2748299 GCA_009823505.1 Rhizomys pruinosus | reverse complement strand
AAAAAAAAAAAAAAAAAAAAAAAAAAAAAAGAAGCAACAGGACGAATATATAACTATATACAATTTACTGATTTGCTCACGTGACAGAGTTCAAGGAGTCCAACAGTAGCTGTGCCGCACTGGAGAGGCTGAGAATCCAGGGAACTGCTCAGTCTGCAAGGCTGGATGTCTCAGTAGTCCCAATCTGGTGCTGAAGGCCCGATGGATTCCAGGAGATCTGCCGGTCTCAGTACACGCTGGGATCCGTAGGGTTGATCACAGCAGCAAGACAAACTCACTAGTGAGAGAGAGGCAAGGGGCTGGAGAGATGGCCTAGTGGTTAAGAGCGCCGACCACTCTTACAGAGGACCCGGGTTCGATCCCCAGCACCCACATGGCAGCCGAGAACCGTCTGAAACTCCAATTCCAGGAGAACTCCAGTTCCAGGGGAATCCGAGTCCCGCTTCTGGCCTCCGCGGCATTGCACGACACAGGTGCACAAACCTGCATGCGGACAGTACATTCATACACATACAGAAATAAAATTAATAAAAAAATTTTAATAAAAGAGAGAGGCAAGCTGCAGGAAATAAGGGACCAGCTCCCTCTGCCATGGCCTTTAATACTGCCTGCCAGCAGAAGGTAACGCCCACATTTGGGGTGGGGACATCCGGGTTGAGGTAGTCCAATCCGAAGATCCCTTTTCTCTTATTTGTTCCTAAGTTCAGTCAAGTTGACACCCAGGATTAACCATCACGCTGTGCTTCAGGTGGTCTTGGGAAATCCCCCTAACTAATAACAAGAACACAGAACAAAACAGGAGAGAGGGCACAGCACCACAGTTACAAATGCACAGAACAGCACAGGCTAGAGTCAGACTAAGTTTCCGAACTGTCACAAGTTCCAATACACCATCTGAATCTATCTGAACAATAGAGAAATGGAAGATAAGTTCAGGTGAGAATGGAGAAGGGAATGCTGGCTCCTTGTAGTTCAAGGAAGGATGGAACTTCTTTATGGAAAGGGAGAAAAGAAAAGCAAGTTCCCAAATGGATTTTTGATGCTGAAATTCTGTTATGCTGCTGATAATAGTAAATATGTATACCTCTGCATGTAATGTATGCATACAGAATCATGTAAATTTGTACACCTCTATATACACAGATATAATCAATTTGTAACTATGTACACTCTATATGTATATGTACATAATCATGTAAATATGTACACCTCTCTATACGTATACATACATAATCCCATTATGTAGTTATTAAAAACACTTGAAAGCTAAGACATGAACATAGTGCCCAATAACATTTCATCATGTTGTATCCAGAGTTCCATATATGTCACACATATCATGAGAACATTTTCTGTCACAAGCATAAATATGGAGCTAATGACCCAATGAGCATAGAGGCTCTAATCTAGCATAGCCTTTTTTGTGAATCATGCTAGTTTTATCTTCATAATTTTACAATGTACACACATTAAAGTAGATATTTAAAATGTTCATGTTCATAATATGATTTATAAGAAAATATATTATCTATTAGCAATTATTCTATTAGCAAAATTAACCCATCTCAACATTGACAAAATGATGTATACTTCATACATTCCTGGATGAAAGCCCAGAAATCCTGTAAAGTACATCTACATATAAGGCAATCCTAAAATCAGTCTTTTAAATTTACTTTCGTTTTTTTTTTTTTTTTTTTTTTTGAGCCATTATTTTCCTGTAGTCCCAGCTGGCCTGGAGCTTGCTATATAGACCAGGTTTGCCTCTTGTCTCACAGGGGTCTACCTGCCTGAGTGTTGGGTTGGGATTAAAGGTGTTCCACCACCAGGTTCAACATGATAGAATCTGGAATGATGTGGGAGACAAGGCTGGGCCTTGCTGTGGGGGGTTGTCTTGGTTATGTTAATTGGAGTGAGATCTGTCCCACCGTGGGTGTTATCATCCCCTGGCTGGGATCCTAGACTGAATAAGTGGAGAGAGAGATGCTGAGCAGCATGCTGCACACATCACTGCTCAGCTTCCTGACTAGGGATGCAATGTGACAGCTGCTTCAAGGTCCTGCTGCCTTGACCTCCCCACCATAACAGGCTGCACCCTGGATTGTGAGCCAAAGTAAACCATTTCTTCCATAAGTAGCTTTTGCCAGAGTATCATATCACAGCACAGGAAAAGAAATGAAACCACGGCCAGAGATTTGTTCTTCACATATTCTTCATTTTGGGGTACAGATTCAGTTATACCCCATGCAGTCTTAAAAACCATCCTAAGTTTACAAACAACCAGAAAGCTAGAGTTCTCTCTAGGGGACACCAAGAGTGTAAAGACTTAATATTTTCTATGGTTACACAGTCATAATAGAAATAGCCTCTGCATCCTTGTGTCTCTGACAAGCCCTTGGCCATCCATTCTCAGTAGGCCAATTAAAATAACTAGTAATAGTGAAAAACTGAAAAAGATGTATTCAATAAGGCCACATCAGGAAGAGGAACAAACGGGTCCAGTGACTCCCTGCAAGTCCATCTTTGGGGTCCTGACACAAGATGTAGATTTAAATAGAAGGCAGGAGTTCTGCCCAGCTAAGCAGTCCTGGTCAAGGTGTGGCCTTGCCGATCCCTTGTCCATCATTGTCTGGGCTCCAGTCTCTTGCAAGGGGGTCTGGCCAGTTGTCAGTACTGTGTGAAATCTCTTCCCAAGGACAAGTTTCCCATCCATGCGACACCAGGCTTCAGCCTTCTCGAAGCATGAGATTCCTAGAGAAATTCCGATTCCTTGGGTGCACTCTTCTAATAGTCTGATAAACAAGGGGTGCAAACATGTCTTTAAACTGTCTTAATTTCTTCTGGGATGCCTATAACCCAGCTGTTCCTGCTCATCTGGGAAATGCCTTGTCTTTTGTCCAGTTTCTTAAAGGACTACTAGCCATTTCTTGCTGCCTTGTGGCCAGGCCTGTGTCTGGTACAGGGCTGGAAATGTCTCCTCCAAGCCTATCTCTTCCCAGCCTGCAGCCCATTTTAGTGTTTGTTTTCTAAGGATCCCAAGAGCTCTCTATTGACTACAGTGGAGTTTAGTGATCTTTCATGCCTTGTTTAAGAAACCTTCTTTGCCCCGGCATCTTTCCTTGGGTTTCCCTCAGGACCACCAATGCACACTCCATCAGTTTCTTTGACGAACCCTGGCCTCATCATGAACATCAACAACATTTTTCATTTCAGGCTTTGTCTTTTTCTTTTAGAAATTTTAACTATCCATTATGACTGATTTATCTTCTTTCAATATAGTGCCAGTCTTCCATTTCTTTAAAAAAATCTCTACACATTGGGGCTGAAGAGATGGCTCAATGGTTAACAACAATGGCTGCTCTTGCAGAGGACCCAGGTTCAAGTCCCAGCACTATGTGACAGCTAACAACCATCCATAACTGCAGTTTCAAGGATCCGATACCCTCTTCTAACTTCCATGGGCACTGCATAACACAGGAGCATTTACAGTCATACAAATAAAATAATAATTGAAACATTAAAAAAATCTCTTCACATCTTAGTCTGCTTGATTCAGCCCTTGTCACCTGAGGGTCTGAGCCTCGCTGGCTGCACAATCCCTTTTCATGGGGTTCTGGGTAAACCATCCTTGTCCTATTGGAGGCCACGTCCTGGTCCTGTTGGAGGCCACGTCCTGGTCCTGTTGGAGGTCATGTCCTGGTCCTGTTGGAGGTCACATCCAAGTTGTGTTGGAGGGTCATATCCAGGTCCTGTTGGAGGTCACGTCCTGGTCCTGTTGGAGGGTCATATCCAGGTCCTGTTGGAAGTCACGTCCTGGTCCTGTTAGAGGTCACGTCCTGGTCCTGTTGGAGGTCACGTCCTGGTCCTGTTGGAGGTCACGTCCTGGTCCTGTTGGAGGTCATGTCCTGGTCCTGTTGGAGGTCACGTCCTGGTCCTGTTGGAGGTCACGTCCTGGTCCTGTTGGAGGTCACGTCCTGGTCCTGTTGGAGGTCACGTCCTGGTCCTGTTGGAGGTCACGTCCTGGTCCTGTTGGAGGTCACGTCCTGGTCCTGTTGGAGGTCACGTCCTGGTCCTGTTGGAGGTCACGTCCTGGTCCTGTTGGAGGTCACGTCCTGGTCCTGTTGGAGGTCACGTCCTGGTCCTGTTGGAGGTCACGTCCTGGTCCTGTTGGAGGTCACGTCCTGGTCCTGTTGGAGGTCACGTCCTGGTCCTGTTGGAGGTCACGTCCTGGTCCTGTTGGAGGTCACGTCCTGGTCCTGTTGGAGGTCACGTCCTGGTCCTGTTGGAGGTCACGTCCTGGTCCTGTTGGAGGTCACGTCCTGGTCCTGTTGGAGGTCACGTCCTGGTCCTGTTGGAGGTCACGTCCTGGTCCTGTTGGAGGTCACGTCCTGGTCCTGTTGGAGGTCACGTCCTGGTCCTGTTGGAGGTCACGTCCTGGTCCTGTTGGAGGTCACGTCCTGGTCCTGTTGGAGGTCACGTCCTGGTCCTGTTGGAGGTCACGTCCTGGTCCTGTTGGAGGTCACGTCCTGGTCCTGTTGGAGGTCACGTCCTGGTCCTGTTGGAGGTCACGTCCTGGTCCTGTTGGAGGTCACGTCCTGGTCCTGTTGGAGGTCACGTCCTGGTCCTGTTGGAGGTCACGTCCTGGTCCTGTTGGAGGTCACGTCCTGGTCCTGTTGGAGGTCACGTCCTGGTCCTGTTGGAGGTCACGTCCTGGTCCTGTTGGAGGTCACGTCCTGGTCCTGTTGGAGGTCACGTCCTGGTCCTGTTGGAGGTCACGTCCTGGTCCTGTTGGAGGTCACGTCCTGGTCCTGTTGCAGCTCTCGTCCTGGTCCTTGTTGGAGGTCACGTCCTGGTCCTGTTGCAGCTCTCGTCCTGGTCCTGTTGCAGGTCACATCCTGGTCCTGTTGCAGCTCTCGTCCTGGTCCTGTTGGAGGTCTCGTCCTGGTCCTGTTGGAGGTCATGTCCTGGTCCTGTTGGAGGTCTCGTCCTGGTCCTGTTGGAGGTGTCGTCCTGGTCCTGTTGGAGGTCACGTCCTGGTCCTGTTGGAGGTCACGTCCTGGTCCTGTTGGAGGTCACATCCTGGTCCTGTTGGAGATCAAGTCCTGGTCCTGTTGCAGTGTCCTGGTCCTGTTGGAGCTCTCGTCCTGGTCCTGTTGCAGCTCTCGTCCTGGTCCTGTTGGAGGTCATGACCTGGTCCTGTTGGAGGTCACGTCCTGGTCCTGTTGCAGCTCTCGTCCTGGTCCTGTTGCAGCTCTGGTCCTGGTCCTGTTGCAGCTCTCGTCCTGGTCCTGTTGCAGCTCTGGTCCTGGTCCTGTTGCAGCTCTCGTCCTGGTCCTGTTGCAGGTCACGTCCTGGTCCTGTTGGAGGTCACGTCCTGGTCCTGTTGGAGGTCACGTCCTGGTCCTGTTGGAGGTCACGTCCTGGTCCTGTTGCAGCTCTCATCCTGGTCCTGTTGCAGGACCTGTCTGTATTTTCTTGGAGGGTTTTCTATGTTCATATCTACTCATAAATACATTTTCAAAGGTTTTTAATTTAGAAGTCTGAATCCTCCACCTTCTCTGTTTGGCTGAGACAGCAGGACTCAGCATGTGAAAAACTGAGCTGTGGACAGGGTTGTGCCGCCATGGACAGCATTGTGTCCCCAAACCAGAGCACCCTGAAACCATCAGTGCCTTGCAATCAAGCCCATTTTAAAGCAGCACTTCAAGGAGTCTGGCTTCTGTTGTTGTTAGAGGTGTTGGTGGTGTTGGTGTCGGTGGTGCATGCCTGTGTGCGTGCGTGTGTGCATGGGTGCATGCGTGTCTCTGTATGTGCATGTCTATGTATGAGGGTATGTGTGTCTCTGTGTGTGGTGTGTATGTGTTGTGTGTCTCTATGTGCATGAGTAGATAGGTCCACATCTTCCTGCACACCTGCTTCTTTACTGTCCTTTGAGACTGATCTTCAGTGTGAGCAGAGCGCCCTCTGGTGTCTTTGTGGGAGTCCTGCAGGAGTCCTCAAGAAAAACAATGAGGATAAGAGAAGAGCAGTTTTTGAGGAATCTCCCACAAAGGACAACGAAAAAGCAGGTTTTCCTGTGGAGATTATAGGGAAACCACCACTCCACCTGACACTGGCTATGAGTGCCAGGGCTTCATTTCAAGTGCACTCGTTGGCTGTGCCGACAGGTGTCTGAGGGTGTGCCTGAGTCACCCAGAATGGGCTGCCCTTTGCACAGACTGAGGCTTTGGTGATACTCCATATCGTATTCCTTTCATAAGCTGTGTCACTCAGAGCTGCACAGATTTCCTCTCCCTGAGGCCTTCCTCCTGCTTTCCTAACTACAACTGAGATGTTCTGACCTGTGGAGTTCTGGAAGAATTAATTTGTGTTCCAGTAGAGATGGAATTCAGATCACCTCCAGTAATCTGTGAGTCTGGTAGGAAATTAATGAAATAAGGTTTGTGCATATGTGTGTGTGTGTGTGTGTGTGTGTGTGTGTGTGTGTGCGTGTGCCTCTGGTGTTTCTGTGTTGTGCATGTTTGTGTATATGTGTGTCTCTCTTTATGTGCCCCTGTGCATATATTTCTCTCTCTTCTCTCTCTCTCTCTCTCTCTCTCTCTCTCTCTCTCTCTCTCTCTCTCTCTCTCTCTCAAGAAACATGTAAGAACTGGGGAATAGAGTTAAAATTCCTTTGGAGAGGTTAAGGGCTAGGAACCAGAGAGCCGGAATGCATCCATGCAAGAAGAAGGAACACAGCGTCTACCCCTGAAGTGTAGCATTACTACACCACCATGACAATCACTTGAACAAAAAGCCTCGCTCTTAGATTTAGTTATCAAGAGTGGGCCTGAACTTGGGGGTTACTGGCTCCATATGCTCTTCGAGCTGTCTGTCTCCTGGAGCTCTGTTTCTGGAACAGTGTCCTCAAGTCAGGCACCACCCAACATTTTATTCAAAATGGTTTCTCCAGCTTCAATTGGGGAAGTACAAGTTTGCTCCACCTTAATCATCATAGACCACCCATTCTTTTCATCCCGTGTTCTAGAATATAGTTCATAGCTCAAGCATCCTTCTGTCTTCACTGTGTGCAATGAAGATGGGTGTGTCTGCTTTCAGCATTTTGATATGTTAATTTTCAATCATATCCACATTCATTTATTATCTTTTTGAGTGGAGTACCAAACTGAGTTGCCAAGGAAACATGATCAGGTTGCCCATGTGACAGGAGCTCATGGGTTTGCTGGGGTTAATGATGTCATTAGTCCAGATTCTGTCCTTTAATAAAAGTCATTCCTACAGTGGAGCAAGGAAGCAAATCTACAAATAACCACAGAATTAGGAGCGGGGAGAGCTTGGTGGTTGCAGTACTTGGCGCACAGGGATTAGAATGTGGGTTCAGGTCCCCAACACACACTCCAGGAAGGCCTGGTGGTGTGGCCCATGATCTCAGCATGCAGGAGGCAGAGACAGGGTATCCTTGCAGAAAATTGGCCAGCTAGGCTAGCCAGAATGGAGAGTTTAGGTTCAGTGGGGGACTCTGCCTCAGTAGATAAAGTGAGCAGTGATCAAAGAAGACGCTGTGTACCAACACTGGGCCTCCCCATGCACAGGGGGAGACGTGAGGCCACGGACATGAAAACACGCTCCCCAGATACATATGCCAACAATGACCGTGTGTGGATGGAGGGAGATCAGGACGAGACAGGCCGTATGACCATCCACAGGACAGGCCGTGTGACCATCCACAGGACAGGCCAAGTGACCATCCACAGGACAGATTCTGTGACCATCCACAGGATAGGCCATGCGACCATCCACAGGACAGGCTGTGCGACTGTCCACAGGACAGATTCTGTGACCATCCACAGGATAGATTCTGTGACCATCCACAGGACAGGCCATGTGACCATCCACAGGACAGATTCTGTGACCATCCAACAGGACAGATTCTGTGACCATCCACAGGACAGGCCGTGCGGCCATCCACAGGACAGATTCTGTGACCATCCACAGGACAGGCCATGTGACCATCCACAGGACAGGCCGTGTGACCATCCACAGGACAGATTCTGTGACCATCCACAGGACAGGCTGTGTGACCATCCACAGGACAGATTCTGTGACCATCCACAGGACAGGCTGTGTGACCATCCACAGGACAGGCCGTGCGACCATCTTCAGGGCAGGCCATGTGACCATCCACAGGACAGGCCGTGCGACCATCTACAGGGCAGGCTGTGTGACCATCCTGTGTGACCATCCACAGGACAGGCAGTGTGACCATCTACAGGGCAGGCTGTGTGACCATCCTGTGTGACCATCCACAGGATAGGCAGTGTGACCATCCACAGGGCAGACCGTGTGACCGTCCACAGGACAGGCTGTGTGACCATCCACAGGACAGGCCATGTGACCGTCTACAGGACAGACCGTGTGACCATCCACAGGACAGGCCATGTGACCACCCACAGGACAGGCCATGTGACCATCTACAGGACAGGCCATGTGACCATCCTGTGTGACCATCCACAGGATAGGCCATGTGACCATCCACAGGACAGGCCGTGCGACCATCTACAGGGCAGGCCGTGTGACCATCCACAGGACAGGCCGTGTGAGCATCTACAGGGCAGGCCGTGTGACCATCCACAGGACAGGCAGTGTGACCATCCACAGGGCAGGCTGTGTGACCATCCTGTGTGACCATCCACAGGACAGGCAGTGTGACCATCCACAGGGCAGACCATATGACCATCCACAGGACAGGCCATGTGACCATCCACAGGACAGTTTGTGTGACTGTCCACAGGACAGGCCGTGCAACCGTCCACAGGACAGGCCGCGTGACCATCTACAGGAACAGAACATGTGACCATCTACAGGCATGACAGGCCATATGGCCATCCATAGGCAGGACAGGCCATGTGACCATCCACAGGACAGGCCGTGTGACCATCCACAGGACAGGCAGTGTGACCATCTACAGGGCAGGCTGTGTGACCATCCTGTGTGACCACAGGACAGGCAGTGTGACCATCCACAGGGCAGACCGTGTGACCATCCACAGGACAGGCCATGTAACCATCCATAGGACAGTTTGTGTGACTGTCCACAGGACAGGCCGTGCAGCCGTCCACAGGACAGGCCACGTGACCATCTACAGGACAGACCATGTGACCATCTACAGGCATGAGAGGCCATATGGCCATCCACAGGCAGGACAGGCCATGTGACCATCCACAGGACAGGCCATGTGACCATCCACAGGACAGGCCGTGCGACCATCTACAGGGCAGGCCGTGTGACCATCCACAGGACAGGCCGTGCGACCATCTACAGGGCAGGCCGTGTGACCATCCACAGGACAGGCCGTGTGACCATCTACAGGGCAGGCTGTGTGACCATCCTGTGTGACCATCCACAGGACA
Organism: Rhizomys pruinosus; assembly: GCA_009823505.1. Taxonomy (NCBI): domain Eukaryota; kingdom Metazoa; phylum Chordata; class Mammalia; order Rodentia; family Spalacidae; genus Rhizomys; species Rhizomys pruinosus. Next base: position 2,738,889 of record VZQC01003744.1, on the reverse strand, counting down.
GGCAGTGTGACCATCTACAGGGCAGGCTGTGTGACCATCCTGTGTGACCATCCACAGGACAAGCAGTGTGACCATCCACAGGGCAGAATGTGTGACCATCCACAGGACAGGCCGTGTGACCGTCTACAGGACAGACCATGTGACCAACCACAGGACAGGCCGTGTGACCATCCACAGGACAGGCCATGTGACCATCTACAGGGCAGGCCATGTGACCATCCTGTGTGACCATCCACAGGATAGGCCATGTGGCCATCCACAGGACAGGCTGTGCGACCATCTACAGGGCAGGCCGTGTGACCATCCACAGGATAGGCTGTGCGACCATCTACAGGGCAGGCTGTGTGACCATCCTGTGTGACCATCCACAGGACAGGCAGTGTGACCATCCACAGGGCAGACCATGTGACATCCACAGGACAGGCCGTGTGACCATCCACAGGACAGTTTGTGTGACCATCCACAGGACAGGCCATGCAACCGTCCACAGGACAGGCCGCGTGACCATCTACAGGACAGACCATGTGACCACCTACAGGTATGACAGGCCATGTGGCCATCCACAGGCAGGACAGGCTGTGTGACCATCCACAGGACAGGCCATGTGACCATCTACAGGACAGACCGTGTGACCATCTACAGGCAGGACAGGCCATGTGACCATCCACAGGCAGGACAGGCCGTGTGACCATCCACAGGGCAGGCCGTGTGACCATCCACAGGACAGGCCGTGTGACCATCCACAGGACAGGCCGTGTGACCATCCACAGGACAGGCCGTGTGACCATCCACAGGACAGGCTGTGTGACCATCCACAGGGCAGGCTGTGTGACCTCCATACAGGGCAGGCTGTGCCCTCCATCAACAGCAGGCTCTGTAAGAGGCAGAGCAACCTATGGTAGTGCCTAGTATAGTGTATTCCTGGAGTTTCTCAGAGGAAGAGAAGCAGCCAGGAGTCACACATTCCGATAATGAGGGCCTTGTGGTGTTCTTGTCAACCCTTTGGAGTGGGAGCTTTTCCTGTGACAATCTGCTTCAGTGAGGCTGTTGAAAATTTGTAAAACCAACTGGGTCATCTGTTCATGCCAACAACTTGAAATACTGTTTTCAGTTGCTGCCGGTTGTTCTGTTTACTATGCATGGGAACATCTGTGAGCATCCAGTATCAAGGATCTCACCTCAGTTGGGAGAAGGTCTCTGAAAAGGGAGGGGAATTCTGCAGCAGCTGGGCTTCATCCCTGGACTGACAGCCTTCCAGTGCTGTGGAGCTCTGCTGCCCCCTGGTGGCAACACCAGGCCTGATTGGTTCATGTCACTAGTTACACAGCCTTAGGCTTGCTTAAGGGCCCCTGGCACACCTGCTGGCTAGATCACCAGGTAACCCATTACCTGGCTTAGTTGGGGGGCAGCAGGTCCTGGCAAGATCACAGTCCCCTAAGGACTTCCTGTCTGGCTGTGGATCCGTGTCCAAACTTTGCTCAGGCACACCTGTGGCCCACCCTAGCCCAGGGCTTCCTGGTACCTATTTGGCTGTTACCTCTGCTTTGATACCCTTGTCTATTTCTACTCTGAAGACCCCAGGATGTGGTACAGAGAGCAGGGTTTCTCTACTGGAAACACACTTGCCACCTTCTTATCTGGCTGTGGGCTGCTTTATTACTGTATTCTTAGTAGTGATGCAAAACTCAATAGCGTCTAGTCCCCAGAGACCCTCAGGAATGTAGCACAGATTTCTAACTTGAAAACTGTGATGGTTGGTTTTACTGTCAACTTGTCACAGATTAGAATCCCCCGAGTGAGATTCTAAATGAGGAGCTGTCTTAATTGCCTTAATTGATGTGGGAGGACCCATCCCCAAATGTGGGCAGCACCTTCTGGTAGCATCCCAGACTAAAAAGGGATGTGGATAGGGCAGCTGCTTCTCCTTCTGCTCATTGGCCTACTCTCTCTTTACACCGCATCAATTTATCCTGCTGCTGCTCTTTTAGAGTCCTTCACTGACATCAGAACCAGTGTTTCCAGGTTTTCATCCTTGACAAATGACCCGTGGCTCTCCAGGAACCCTCCAGGTTTGGGGAGCCAGACTGGAACTGCATTACCTAGCTTCAAGCACTAGGCACCTACCGGGCTGTTGACTTCTCCAGTGTGAGACAACTATTGTAGGACTCCTCCACTAAGGACCTACCAGGCTCTCAGCCTCTCAGAGGTGGTTCAGCTGTTGTTAATACTTCAAAGTAAGCTGATTTCATACATTCTTTTAATATATGTATATATTTATTCATCAGTTCTGATCCTTTAGAGAATACTGACTAATATGAAACCCAAGCCTAAACCCAAGCCTGCTGTTTCAGAATACTTCCTGTTGTGCCCATCACAATAGTTGTGGGAGCCAGGTGTGGTGGACATACTTTTAATCCCAGCACTTAGGAGGCCAAGGCAGGTGGAGCTGTATAGGTTTGAGACTAGTCTGGTCTACATAGTGAGTTCCAGGCCAGCCAGGACTACATAGTGAGACCCTGACTCAAAGCTAAAAACCAGACAACAATGACAACAACCCCCCAAATCAATAGTTGTGGTGGATGACTCAGTGTGGTTATCTGTCAACCACTATAAGTATACAGAGAGAAAAGAATAGCCTAGAGGAAGAAGGAGATGGGGAGGTAAAAGAGAAGGATAGAGAGAATGGAGAGAGGGAGATAGAGGGAGGGACAAGCAAAGAAGAGAGAATAGACAGAGGGCAGAAGAGAAAGAAGGAGAAGGAGAGGAGAGAGGGAGATGGATAGAGAGAAAGAGAGCACGCATCTGATTGCTTGCACACATTTACAACACACTTTATTGCTCACAGCTGCCATTTATATCCATGCTCCTAAATGTGTGTATTATTAACAAACATCCTTTGAGAACTGCCCCTTCCCTTTCCCAGGGTGAAGATGTAAACGGAGCATTTTCTTTCATGAACTTGATGGTTCAGATTTTTGCCAGCATTGGAAATGAGTCCCAGGTGTTAGAGACAACAAGAGCAATACTTTTGGAACATATTCTTTATTTATATAATATAATGGTTTGTTTGTATAACATAATTTTGGTGTGTGAAACTGATGTTCGTTTGGTGTATTAGATGGTGTTGAAAAATGGCCTGGCTTCTACAGAGGAAATACCTGCAGAGCCCCAGATGCCTGGAACTCACAGCAAGTGCATGGAGTCTATCAGAGCAACTTAGGAGGAACACAGGATCCCAAGGCTCTGCTCCCAAGAGCTTGAGGTGAAAGGAAGGGAGAGAGAGAGAGAGAGAGAGAGAGAGAGAGAGAGGACGAGAGAGGAGAGGAGAAAGGGGGGATGAAGACTGATAGGATGGAGAGAGTGAGTAGGGGGAGAGAGAAGAGGACAAGGAGGGCAGAGGGAAAACAGAGGAGAGAGAGAGAGAGAGAGAGAGAGAGAGAGAGAGAGAGAGAGAGAAGAGGGAGGGAAGAGGAAGCTTTCTTCTGCAGGTCCCATAACTTGGTTGGTTAATGTCTCAGAAAGCATCTGGCCCCCCCCCCCAGAGGTCATCAGGGCAGGGGTGAGTGAACATTCATCTAAGAGCAAGAATGTTCACTGGTTGTTATTTAATATGGGATGATTGGAACTGCGTAACTTCCCCTCCTCCTGCAAAGAGTTGACAGAAGAGAAACTAAAAAGTCCTCTGAGGTGTGAGCCACAGTGGTGGCTGAGGGCAGTGGTTAAGCTGCTTTTCCAGATGGTTCCATGAATATCCCTGAGAGGCAGCTGCCGTAGTAGGTCATGGGGCTGTGGTGGGAGCTGTGGAGAGAAGGAGCCAGGAGAGGAACTTGCCCACCTGCTCTCTGCTACGGGAAGTGGTATCCAGCAGTATTGCCAACAAGTGCATTGTGGGTAGAGGATGCATCCCATTGCTTTACAGCTTAGAAAGACACAGGCTGTTATCCAAAGCAGGAGATCCCCTCCATCATACCTATGTAGATAGAATACAGCTAGTGTAACTCTGATAGGTTCCAGTCATTTGGGGCCATCTTGCCCATACCTAGGAAACAGTAAGGCTAACAATATCATCAAGCTTAAATGGACATGGTGGCATCTGACTATAATTCCCCCGTGTTCCCCATTGAATTCCTCAGGTTCCTGCTGTGCACTGGCCAGTCAGCCTCCAGGTTTATGACCAGAGCAGGGGTGCAGGTTCCTCAGATGCTGGCTGTAGTCCTCAGGCTTCAGCTGTGAGTAGACTGAAGAGATTCCAGTGTGATCACAGCAGGGCAGCAGGCATGACATGAAAGATGATACCGAGGAGCCCTTCAGGGTTTCCAGTTGCTGTTTGTTCTGGGGAGGCATCAGCCTTTATCCAGAAATGATGAATACAGAGGTCTGTAGCTGCAACTTTTAAGGCAGGGCATGGTAGAGTATTGGTTAGGGACCCTTTGACATGGGTTTGCAGGCCAGTATAGATAAAGTATTATACCAATAATTTATCTATACCTGGTCTCTTGGCTTGCGGGGATTACTGGGTTACTTATGGGCAGGGGAAGCCTCTGTAGAACCCCTGGTGTAATTTTGCTATAGTATTAACCAGAAGCTGTAGGTGAGCTGTAGGTGAGGATCTCTATGCTTCCAATTTCCCTTTGGTCCCCAAGGAGTCTGATGAGGGGAGGGATCTACCAAACAGAATCTCATACAGTGAGAGTTTAACTCCTGCTTGGGGTGAGCCTTTCACCCATAAGAGAGCCATAGGCAGTACCAAGGCAGAACAGTCAGATCTCCTGGTAAAATTTACTCTGAACTAGTTCATGTGCTCCATTTTCCCTGAGCTCTGAGGCCAACAAGCTGCATGCAAGTTCTATTTAATTTCAGGGTCTTTGTTATTTATTGCATGACCTCAGCCACAAAGGCAGGCCCATCGTCAGGTCCAAATGACATGGGTGGCTTTCCATACTGGGCCAAAGCTTAGTCAGCAAAACTCTTGTTACTTCCCTGGCCGTTTCAGTCCTGGTGGGATATGCTTCTGCCTAGTCAGAGTAAGCACACACAGTGGCCAGTAGGTGATTATTTCCCATGTTGGGTGGCAGTTCAGTAAAGTCTATTTCTAGATCTTCAAATGGGCTCTTTCCAGGTCTCTGAACTCCTAGTGGCTGAAGGTACTTGCTTGCTACTCTGCTCTTTGGTTTCTGTTGGCAATGGAGATTCCTCCTTTCCGATGTCCCTGCAGTAGATGACATCAATGCCTGCTGGGTCCCAAAGTGCTTCTAGGAGGAATAAAAATCTGGTTTGATTTTTGACTGTCTTCTCTTTCCTTATAGAGAGCTCCATGCACATGAAGAGTGGCAAGGACATATCTTGAGACTGTGTCAACCTTTGCCCTTTCTCATTTCTTATCTCCAGGGCCCTGATTAGGGTTAACGGCTCTGCTTCTTGAGCTGCCCATTCCACAGGGAGGGCCCTGACTTTCATTTCAGCCTGTTACCACTACTTATCCTGCCAAACATATTTCCTTTAAGTGGAAGCTACTGCTGTCAGTGTAGAGGGTGCAATTTTGGGAGGTCAGAGGCAGATCTGTGATATCTGGGATTCCTAATGCCATTCCTCTCAGGTAGACAAGAAGAAATAACAAAAATCAGAGCAGAGATTAATGAAACAGAAACAAACAAAACAATACAAAGAATCAATGAGACCAGGAGCTGGTTTTTTGAAAAGACAAGCAAGATAGACTTTTAGACCAGTTAACCAAAGGAAAGAAAGAGCAAGTCCAAATCAACAAAATTAGAGATGAAAGAGAAACATTACAACAGACAACAAAAGATCTAGATCTAGAACACTATAAGGAAATACTTTAAAAACCTATACTGGAAAAAAAAAAACCTATAATATATTTGGGGCTGGAGAGATGGCTCAGCAGTTAAGAGCACCAACTGCTTTTGCAGAGGACCCAGGTTCGATTCCTAGCACCCACATGGTGGCTAAGAACCATTTTAAACTCCAGTTCCATGGGAATCCGACACCCTCTTCTGACCTCCACAGCATTGCACGACACGGGTGCACGAACCAACATGCAGACAGTACACTCATACATATAAAAATAATAAATAAATAAATCTTTTAAAAACCTGTACTGTATTAAATTTGAAAACCTAAAAGAAATGGATGAATATTTAAAATTGTGGGAGTCACCAAAGCTTAACCAAGAGGAGATCAACAGCTTAAACAGATCCATAACATATAAGGAAATTGAAACAGTAATACAAAACCTACCAACTAAAATAAGCCCAGGCCCACATGGATTTACAGCAGAATTCTACCAGACATTTAAAGAGGACCTACAATCAATATTATTTAAGTTATTTGAAAGGATAGAAACATAGGGAAACATACCAAATTTCTTCTATGAAGCCAGCATCACTCTAATACCAGAACCAGGTAAAGGTACAACCAAAAATGCAAACTATAGATCCATATCATTAATGAATATAGATGCAAAATTCTCAACAAAATACTTGCAAACTGCATAGAGGCATACATCAAAATGGTCATCCACTATGATCAAGTTGGATTTATTCCAGAGATGCAGAGATGGTTCAACATACATAAAACAATAGATGTTACAAATCATATAAATGGACTCAAAGACAAAAAAAATCATATGTTCATGTAAATTGATGTAGAAAAGGCCTTTGGTAAAATTCAACATGCCTTTATATTCAAAGTTCTAGAGGGAATTGGACTGGAGGGAACATACTTCAATATAACTAAAACTATATTCAACAAACCCATGGCCAACATCCTTCTAAATGGAGGAAAACTAGAAGCATTCCCCTTCAAGTCAGGAACTCGGCAAGGCTGTCCACTGTCTTCACTCCTTTATAATATAGTGCTTGAAACTGTTGCTGGAGCAATAAGACAAGAGAAGGAAATTAAAAGAATACTAATTGGAAAACAAGAGATCAAATTATCATGCAGATGATAGGATATTATACTTAAGAGATGCCAAAATTCCACCAGAAAAAAACTAGAAATGATTAACAGTTTCAGTAAAGTGGCAGGTTACAAATTTAATCTAAAAGAAACCCAGTAATCTTTCTATATACCAATAACAAGCATCTTGAGAAAGAGTATACTGAAAGCTTCCCATTTGTAGTAGCCTAAAAATACAATATCTTAGACTAAATCTCACCAAAGACATTAAAGATCTCTACAAGGAAATATTTAAATCTTTAAAGAAAGAGATCGAGGAAGACACCAGAAGATGGAATGACCTCCCATGCTCATGGGCAGAAGAATTAATATTGTTAAAATGACCATTCTACCAAAAGCAATATATACGATTCAATGCAATTCCAATCAAAATCCCATGACACTCTTTGCAGAATTAGGGAAAAAAAAATCCTAAAATTCATATGGAAAAACAAAAGACCCTGGATAGCCAAAGCAACCCTGAGCACAAAGAGCAATGCAGGGGGGGTTACTATACCAGATTTCAAACTATAATACAGAGTTACAACCATAAAAACAGCATGGTACTGGCAGAAAAATAGACCTGTAGATCAATGGAACATAATTGAAGACTCAAACTTGAGTGCATGCCATTTTAGTAATCTGATATTTGACAAAGGGACCAAGAACATTCAGTGGAGGAAAGATAGCTTCTTCAACAAATGGTGCTGGCAAAACTGGATATCCACCTATAGAAGAATGAAACGAGACCCTTATCTTTCACTTTAACAAAAGTCAACTCCAAATGGATCAAAGACCTAGATGTGAAACCTGAAACTCTGAAACCGTTAGAAGAAAATATTGACAGTAACCTTCAAGATATAGGTGTTGGAAAGGACTTTTTTGTCTTTTTGAGACAGGGTCTTCCTGTAGCTCCAGCTGTCCTGGAACTCACTTTGTAGACCAGGCTGGCCTTGAACTCACAGAGATCTGCCTGCCTCTGCCTCCCTAGTGCTGGGATTAAAGGTATGTGCCACCACACCTAGCCCAAGGAAAGGACTTTCTAAATCGGACAGTAGTTGCTCAGAAATTAAGGTCAACAATCAACAAAGTAGGATTTCATTAAATTAAAAAGTTTCTGTACAGCAAGAAACAACCAAATAAGTGAAAACTCACAGAGTGGGAGAAAATCTTCACCAGTGACACATCTGACAGAGGTGTAACATCCAGTGTATATAAAGAACTGAAAAAAACAAAGAAGAAAAACAAGTGACCCAGTTAAAAGATGGGCTAAGAGTAGGAACATAAGAGTTCTCAAAAGAAGAAATAAAGATGCCTAAGAAACATCTTAAAATGTGTCAGCTGGGCGTGGTGGCACATGCCTTTAATCCTAGCACTTGGGAGGCAGAGGCAGGCGGATCTTTGTGAGTTCGAAAAGACCAAAAAAATAAATAAATAAATAAAAAGTGTTCAACATCATTAGTAACTAAGGAAATGCAAATTAAAACCACTTTAAGAATTCAACTTACACCAATCAGATTTTGATTTTGATTGTATTGAATCTATATATTACTTTGTGTAGGATAGTCATTTTCACAATATTAATTCTTCCAATCCATAAGTGTGGTAGGTTGTTCCATCTTCTGGTGTCTTCCTCAATCTCCTTCAAAGATTTAAAGTTATCATTGTAGGGATATTTAATGTCTTTGGTCAGGTTAGTTCTGAGATTATTTTTTTGTGGCTACTGTGAATGGGAGGGTTTCCATGAACTCCAATTGCTTGTTGTTGGCATATAGGAAGGCTACTGGTTTTTGTACATTAATTTTGTAACCTGCCACTTTACTGAAACTGTTAATCATTTCTAGGAGTTTTCTGGTAGAATTTTGGCATCCCTTAGGTATAATATCATGTCATCTGCAAAAAAGGGATAATTTGACCTACTCTTTTCCAATTAGTACTCCTTTCTTCTCTTGTCTTAGTGCTCTAGCAATAGTTTCAAGCACTATATTATAAAGGAGTGAAGACAGTGGACAGCCTTGCCGAGTTCCTGACTTTAAGGGGAATGCTTCTAGTTTTCCTTCATTTAGAATGATGTTGGCTGTGAGTTTGTTGTATATAGCTTTAATTATGTTATGGTATGTTCCTTCCAGTCCAATTTCCTCTAGGGCTTTGAACATAAAGTAATGTTGAGTTTTACCAAAGGCCTTTTCTACATCAATTTACATGACCATGTGATTTTTTTGTCTTTGAGTCCATTTATATGATTTGTAACATCTATTGTTTTACGTATGTTGAACCATCTCTGCATCTCTGGAATAACTCCAGCTTGATCATGGTGGATGACCATTTCGATGTGTGCCTCTATGCAGTTTGCAAGTATTTTGTTGAGAATTTTGCATCTATATTCATTAAGGATATGGATCTATAGTTTGCTTTTTTGGTTGTATCTTTGCCTGGTTTTCGTATTAGAGTGATGCTGACTTCATAGAAGAAATTTGGTATGTTTCCCTATGTTTCTATCCTTTTGAATTACTTAAGTAATATTGATTGTAGGTCCTCTTTAAATGTCTGATAGAATTTTGCTGCAAATCCATGTGGGACTGAGCTTTTTTTTAGTTGGTAGGTTTTGTATTACTGTTTCAATTTCCTTATATGTTATGGGTTTGTTTAAGGTGTTGATCTCTTCTTGGTTAAGCTTTGGTGATCGTTATGATTTCAGATATGCATCCATTTCTCTTAGGTTTTCAATGTAATAGAGTATTGGTTTTTAAAGTATTCCTGTATGATGTTCTGGATCTTTTTGTTATCTGTTGTGATGTTTCCCCTTTTATCTCTAATTTTGTTGATTTGGACTTGCTTCTTTGGGTTAAATGGACTAAGTATCTGTCTATCTTGTTTATCCTTTCAAAGAACCAGCTCTTGGTCTCATTGATTCTTTGCATTATTTTGTTTGTTTCTATTTCATTAATCTCTGCTCTGATTTTTGTTTTATCCTCTTGTCTGTTGGGTTTGGGATTCGTTTGTTATTGTGGTCTCTCAAGTGTTTTGAGTTGCAGTGTTAGGTTGTTTATTTGTGCTCTTTGTGATTTTTTTTTAATGCAGGCACTTAGAGCTATAAATTTTCCTTTTAGAACTGCTTTTAAAATGTCCCATTGGGTTTGTTGAATTGTATTGTCCTTTTTGCTTAATTCCAGGAATACTTTATTTCTTTCTTAATATCCCCTTTGATCCCCTTCATTATTCAGGAGTGTGTTGTTTAGTCTCCATGTGTTCATTAGGGCTTCTGGTGTTGATATTAAGCTTTATTGCACTGTGGTCTGATAGAATGCATGGAGTTTTTGTTGTTGTTGAGGTTTGTTCTGTGCCCCAGTATGTGGCTGATTTTGGAGAAAGTTCCATGGGGTAATGAAGAGAAGGAATATTCTTTGGTTCTTGGGTGGAATATTTGGTAGATGTCTGTTAGGTCCATTTGGTGTACTGTATTCAGTTCAGATGTCTCTCTGTTTATTCTTTGTCCAGTTGACCTGTCTAATGGATACATTGGGGTATTGAAATCCCCTGCTATTAGTGTGTTGGGATTAACTTGTGCCTTAAAGTCTTGTAGAATTGTGGTTATGAAGTTTGGTGCACCAGACTTTGATGTGTATATACTTATGATTGTGATAACTTCTTGGTTAATTGTTCCTTTGATAAGAATGAAGTGACCCTCTTTTTTTAAATTTTTATTTATTTATTTATTTATTTTTGCATGTGCATAAATGTACTGTCTGCATGCAAGTCTGTGCACCCGTGTCGTGCAATGCCGCGGAGGTCAGAAGAGGGTGTCGGACTCCCCTGGAACTGGAGTTCTCCTGGAATTGGAGTTCCAGACGGTTCTCAGCCCCCATGTGGGTGCTGGGGATCGAACCCAGGTCCTCTGCAAGAGCGGTCGGCACTCCCAACCGCTAGGCCATCCCTCCAGCCCGAAGTGACCCTCTTTATTCTAATTTGTTTTAGTTTGAAGTCTATTTTGTCTGATATTAGAATAGCAAATACTGCCTGCTTCTTTACCATTTCCTTGGAATATTATTTTCCATCCTTTTATTTTAAGATAGTGCCTGCCTTTAAAAGTTTAGATGTGTCATGCACATTTATTGCAGTTCTCTTCAGAATAGCAAAGAGCTGGAACCAACCAAAGTGTCCCTCAGCTGAGGAGTGGATAGAGAAAATGTGGTACATCTACACAATGGAGTTCTATGCAGCGGTAAAGAAAGATGACATCATGAGCTTTGCAGGTAAATGGATGGAGCTAGAAGATATCATGCTGAGTGAAGTAGCACAGTCCCAGAAAAACAAACGACGAATGGTATCCCTCATCTGTGGATGCTGGCACCAATTACCTAGTTGTATGGCAAACTGAGCAAATTTATTGTGATCTGAAAACAACTGTGCTCTTACATTGTGAATCCCTTAAAAAAATAAATAAAAATTAAATTAAAAAGTTTAGATGTTTTTCTTGCAGACAAAAAAAAATGGATTTAGTCCATTCTACTAGTCTGTATCTTTTGATTGGAAATTTCAGTTTATTAATATTTAAAGTTATTATTGATAGATGTATATTGCTTCCCATCATTTTAGTTTCTGTTTGTATTCCTGGTCTAGGTTTGTATTTCCACAGTTATACCTTCATCAATTACTTTCTGTTTCCACTTGGGGATAGTTGTTCCTTTCTTCTGCTCTTTGTATTGCTTCAAGTAGTCTCTGAAGGGTTGGTTTTCTGGACATGAATTCTTTTTTTAAAAAACAGTATCTTCTTAATATTTTTTTAAATTTTTATTTATTTTTGTATGTGTATGAATGTACTGTCTGTATGTAGGTTTGTGCATCCATGTCGTGCAATACCTTGGAGGTCAGAAGAGGGTGTCAGATTCCCCTGGAAGTGGAGTTAAAGACGGTTCTCAGCTGCCATGTGGGTGCTGGGGATCGAACCCGGGTCCTCTGCAAGAGCAGTCAGTACTCTTAACCACTAAGCCATCTCTCCAGCCCCCTGGACATGAATTCTTTCAGCTCATTTATGTTAGAAAGATTTTTCTTTCTCCTTCAAGTATAATAGACATTTTTGCTGGGTAAAGTAGTCTGGGTTGGCATCTGTAGTCATTTAGAACTGGGAATACTTTGTTTCAAGCACTTGTGGCTTTCATCCTTTGCATTGAAAAGTCAGCTATATTTCTGATGGGTTTTTCATTATATGTGACTTGTTTTTCTCTCACCTTTCTGCATTCTCTTTGTTTTGAGCATCATTTTACTATGATATGGCATGGGACATTTCTTCTCTGATCCTGTGTATTTGGTGTTCTGTGCATTTCTTGCATTTTTATGGACATGTCTTCCCTTAATTTGGAGGAAACTTTCTTCTTCAATCCTGTTGAAGATCTAATCAATACCATTATCCTGGGAGTCTTCTCCTTTCTCTATATCCATGATGTGTAGGTTTGGTCTTTTCATGATGTCCCACATTTCCCAATTATTCCATTCCCATGTCTTTAAAAAAAAAATCTTTGCTTGAGCAGTCCAATTCTTTCACGTTATCTTCTAGTTTTGATATTCTATTTTCTACTTCATTCATTCTATTACTAAGGTTTTTTCCCATTCTTTCCAGATGGCTAACTGAGTGTTCCATTTCCTTTTTCAATTCAGCCTGAGTTTTCTTTTTTTTTTTTTTTTTTTTGGGGGAAGGAAGGGGAGATATGCTGAACTGAATTGGAAAATGAAATAGTATGAAATCCAAAAGCATCAATAAAAACAAAAAAAAAAGAAAAACTCAGGGCTGAATTGAAAAAGGAACTGGAACCACTCAGTTAGCCATCATGAAAGAATGGAAAAAACCTTAGTAATAGAAAATGAATAGAAGTAGAAATAGATATCAGAACTTAGAAGATAACGTGAAAGAATTGGACTGCAAGCAAAGATTTTTTTTAAGAAATGGGAATGGAATAATTGGAAAGGGTGGACGACACCATGAAAAGACCAAACCTACACATCATGGATATAGAGAAAGGAGAAGACTCCAGCGTAATGTATTGATTAGATCTCTCACAGATTGAAGAAGGAAAGTTTCCCTCAATTAAGGGAAGACATGTCCATAAAAATGCAAGAAATGCACAGAACACCAAAATACACAGGATCAGAGAAGAATGTCCATGCCATATCATAGTAAAATGATGCTCAAACAAAGAGAATGCAGAAAGGTGAAGAAAAACAAGTCAATAATGAACCCATCAGAAATATAGCTGACTTTTCAATGCAAAGAGAAGCCACAAGCTTGAACAAAGTATTCCCAGTTTAATATATGACTACAGATCCACTCAGACTACTTCCTGCAAAAATGTCTAATTTATACTTGAAGGAGAAAGAAAAATCTTTTATAACATAAATGACTAAAGAATTCATGTCAGGCCTGGAGAGATGCTTAGTGGTTAAAGTACGATGCTCTTGCAGAGGACCCGGTTCGATCCCCAGCACACCACATGGCGTGAGAACGTTCTTTAACTCCACTTCCAGGGGAATCTGACACCCTCTTCTACCTCCAAGGTATTGCACGACATGATGCACAAACCTACATACAGACAGACATTCATACACATACAAAAATAAATAAAAATTTAAATATATGAAGATATTTTTTTAAAAAAAGAATTCATGTCAGAAAACCAACCCTTGCAGAGACTACTTGAAGCAATACAAAGAGCAGAAGAAAGGAACAACTATCCCCAAGTGAGAACAGAAATAATTATGAAGTATATCTTGGAAATCAAACTAGACCAGAATAACAAAGGAAACTATAAATGATGAAGCAATAGACATTATCAATAATAACTTTAAATAATTAATAAACTGAAATTTCCAATCAAAAAGAATACAGACTAAGTAGAATGGACTAAATCCATTTTTTTTGTCTGCAAGAAAAACATCTAAACTTTTTAATTTAATTTTTTATTTATTTTTTTAAGGGATTCACAATGTAAGAGCACGTTGTTTTCAAGTCACAATAATTTGCTCAGTTTGCCATACAACTAGGTAATTGGTCCAGCATCCACAGCAAGGGATACCATTCGTCGTTTGTTTTTCTGGGACTGTGCTACTTCACTCAGCATGAATCTTCTAGCTCCATCATTTACCTGCAAAGCTCAATGATGTCATCTTTCTTTACCCGCTAATAGAACTCCATTGTGTAGATGTACACATTTTCTCTATCCACCTCAGTTGAGGGNTTCCCTCCATCCCACCCCACCCCATCCCAGATCATGCATTCTGCCATAACTGTCCTGCATCTTTCTCTGTTTTTTTTTTCCATTAAGCCTGAGTTTTCTTCAATATTTCTATATCTTTTGTGAATTCATTCTGAAGTTTGTAATTATCTTCTTTTAGTTTATCCCTTTTGTCTTTTAGTTCTTTGATTTGTTTGTGTGTTCTTTAAATTCCTTAAATTATTTGATTATATTTATGATATCTCTTTTAAGATCTGTGTCATAGGTTACATCTGGGGTTCTTATTATAGGAGACTTCTACAGGATTGGAAGATTTTAGCGGAGACTTATCATTTGGGTTTTTCATGTTATTATTTTTTGTTGTGATTGTGGCACATGGATTTCTTTTGTTGTTTGTGATTCTGCTATGAAACTCAAGTGTTTCTTTGTTGATTGAAGACTGACTTTGCTTGTATTCTTCAGGTGCCTTCATTGTCTTCTTATTAGATATGAAAGGCTGGCTGGCCTAGGCTTCAGGTTTTCACTTCTGATTTTGTACTGGAGAAGTCGGCTAGTTCTTGTCCAGCTATTCAGGAGTTCCTTTCTCATGTTCTGGGAGCCACAGGGGCTTTTGGATCTCTGTCTTACCCACCACTGGGAGCTGCATAGGCCTGTCAAAATGAGGATATTTAAATAGGAGGGAGGGGTTGGAGAGATGGCCTAGTGGTTAAGAGCACCAACTACTCTTGCAGAGGACCTGGGTTTGATCCCCAGCACCCACATGGAGGCTGAGAACCGTCTTTAACTCCAGTTCCAGGGGAATATGACACCCTCTTCTGACCTCCTCGGCAATGCACGATAAGGGTGCACAAACCTGCATGCAGACAGTACATTATTGCACATACAAGAATAAATAAAATTAAAAAAAATAAATAGGAGGGGAGAGGAAGGATTATGGAAGAAAATTTGGGGATAAAGGGAAAGAATGTGCTCAAGAGAGGGACCATAGGCAGACTGGTATTATCAAGGGAGAAACAGGGAAAATAGAGACCCTTTAAATGAGGAAGACATGGCAGGAGGTAGAGAAGGAAGAGAAATAAATAATGCCTAGCTAGTATAAAGAAAAACCAGAGGGAATCCTACTATAGTCTAAAAACCTGTTGACCAGATACACATACAACATCTCTGCATGAGTCCATCTGCATAGCTGAAGGCTATGCAACCAGAAGCAGTGTCAGAGAAGATAAACCTTTCTTTGAGTTGTGGGCCAGGGTAGTCCAAGAGACTCCCCAAATTACACAGGCTACTGCCACAGCCCTTGACTGCCTCCCAGAACTTGGAGGTGAGACCCTGTTGCTGAAGAGAGGACCAGAGGACTTTGGAGACCAGATTGGAGCAATGGAGCTGGAACTGACATGGAAGCCTCTTCCCCTTCACAGCTTTGGAGAACATTATTCAAGCTGCTAGGGGAGAGCAATACTCAATGGTCCAACACCAGCTTTAAGACCATATGAATGTCCAGTATAGCATATGACACTGGTGAAGCATGGCACTTTTATCTTGGGGACAATCAGTAGCTAATTAATTGGACTTAGAGCCCACTCACTGGGAGGAAACTCATGTGTGGTACCATAAACATAGCCAAATATACATGGATGGAGAGGTCATAGATCTTTGAGAAATCCCCAACTGTCACATCCCTAGGCTAATATAACTTCTTACTAAGTACAAAATATGTATCCTTATATTTACAGACAAATATCCCAGACACTGGTCATCAAAGAAGCTTCCTTTGCACCAGATGAAAACTCTTACAGAGTACCACAACTTGTCACACACAGACATGGTCTGTGAACTACCCAACCCTAAGTGACACATCTATAATGCAACTTATATACCTACAGAGGGCCAGGAACACAAAAGGTAATAAATGGCCAAATCATGGAGATTAGGAGTCTGCAAAGTGTGGGTCCTTGAATAGGACTACTATATTAAGCTTCACTCACCCAGGACTCAGGGAGCCTTGTGGAAGAGGGGGAGGAAAAATTGTAAGAGTCAGAGAGGTGGTGCATGACCATATGAAAATGGAATCCTACAAGCTCCTGGGACCCTGCTTATATGAACCTACAGCAATGATGTTAATATGCAAACTAAGGAGACAAAAACCCAGCATAGAACTGGGGAAATGGGCAGCCAACCCCAATCTTAGCTGAAGAAATATGGCAGCTGATTATTGCTGTGTGAGGGAGAGCTGGTCTTCTTGAATCAAGGAACTCTGGCTGACTAGACCTCAGTGGATGAACTTGCACTGAGGAACACTTGGGAACACTAATTTGACACAGTAGGCCTTAGCACAAATGTGTATTTAGGTATTCTTTTAGCAGAAGCACTTAAGAGCAGTTACCTAACAGCCAAAGCCTTGACCCCTGCTGTTATTTTCACAGACCTGTGAAGTCTGGGCTGTCTTTGGTCTCTCAGGAAAGAAATTTGATCTGGAATATAGCCTGAGGTTTCCTTGTCCCAATTACCTGCCCCAGCTTCCAATTGTGTGTAGTGTCCTGGCTCATGCATGGGTTAGTATACAAGCCTGAGGACTTTCTCTGAGTCTGTTTCCTTTTCTATTTCATGGGTAACTCCCCAAGGTCCCCTTCCCTCTCCTTGCCAGAGTTAAGCTTAGGAACTGTTAGCCTGTGGGCAGGAAACAGCTCTAAAAGCCTGCAGTCTTGTAGAACTGCCAAGCCTGGTTCTAGGAGGGAAGAATATCATGTGGATTGCAGTCACGTGTGACTAAAGGACCAACAAGATGATAGTAAATGACTGGCATGTAGTGTATGAATTCCAGGGGGAAGGGAACCAATGCGGGGGGGGGTGTAAAGGGGGTTAAGATTGGTTAAGATTGATTTGAAATTTCTGTATGAAATATACAAAATTTCAATAAAAAGAATTGAAAATTCTCTGGTCATGTCAGGGACTCCTAAGACTGGTGCTTCTAGCAAGGCCTTCTTGAGAGTCAGGTAGGTGTCTTGCTGTTGCTGTCTCTAGTTAAATGGGTCTTTTTCTCCCCAATTTGTGACTCCATAGAGGGGGCTGGACTATTAATGAGCAGTGAGGAATTCAAATGTAAAGCCAGCTGTCCCCCCAGGAACTCCCGAGTTTGTTTCTGAGTACTTAGAGTGGGAAATCCCCAGGTTGCCTGTTTTCATTCAGATATCAGAGCCTGATGCTCTTTTGAGATCTGGAATCCTAGATATGTGACTTTCTTTTTTTTTTTAAGCTTAAAAAATTTTTTTTAATTTATTTATTTTATATGTGTATGAGTGTACTGTCTGCATGTAGGTTTGTGCACCCATGTTGTGCAATGCCACGGAGGTCAGAAGAGAGTGTCAGATTCCCCTGGAACTGGAGTTAAAGATGGTTCTCAGCTGCCATGTGGGTGCTGGGGATCAAACCTGGGTCCTCTGCAAGAGCAGTCGGTGCTCTTAACCGCTAGGCCATCTCTCCAGCCCCGTGACTTTCTTTTTGGCAGATCTGAGCCTTTATGAGGACAGCCCTGTTTCCAGTCTTCTGGAACAGATCCCCACTTGCAGTTTCCCAGGGTTGGGTCCTTAGGAGTAAGCCATCCTTGCGGCAGGAGTGTGCGTTTCCATTATGAGCCTGGGAAATGGGCTGTCACCTGCTAAGTCTTCCTCAAATATTGTGGGGGAAAATTTTGGACCCTTGCGGCATCCCAGGTTAGTTGTTCTTTTTGGCTGATGATAGGAGCCTCCTGTTCAAAAGCCAGTATTGACTGGCTTATAGGTGGATGAAGGAAAAGGCATCCCTTAAATCCAAACAGGTGAATCATTGGCTGCAGCAGGCTCAGGAAGGTATAAGATTTGGGGATTCCACAGATGAGTGGTGGCTTTGGGCTTGTTGATGGCTTGCAGGTCCTGGATAGGTCATTGGTGTCTGGTTTCTTCACAGGTAGTCAGGGAGTGTTCCAAGAAGAAGGGCATTTTTGAAGCAGCTCAGACTCCACCAGTCTTTGCAGATGAGTCTAGATTCTAATTTGGCTTCATGAAATCAGGAGCATTGTCAGATCATTATCTGGCTGCCCTAGGCAGCAGCTGGACTACCACAGTGGAGTATTAACAGCCATCCCAGGCAGTTTCTTTTAGCCAAGATTCCAGGTAAATGGGATACAAGCTTCTAGGGCAGAGATGGTGTTTGTAATGCATTGGGAGTGATTTCTCAGTTCTTCCTTTTGGGAGGACTGAGACTGTTATGATCAGAGAAGTAGTTTCCCAGGGTGTCTGCAGTTTGGGCAATGGCATCAACAGGAAAGGTGCCCAGTGCCCAGAGTTTAGACACGGGGCGCTTTTCCTAGCAGGGACACTGGGCACCTGGGTGGCTCACAGAAGGGATACCTGGTTGGGGCCCTGGTGGCTCCCATCCTCCCACTGCTCTTTCTGCTGTTCAGTGCCATTAATATCCCAGACTTTCAGCTCAGGGGGGCCCAGTATTTTGAGCCTGGTCTGTCTCAGAGTCAATTCTGGCCAGCCCGGTGGAGCTGCTGGGGTGGGGGACCCCGCCTGATATGGAGTGTTTTGGTCTCTAGTCTCCCCTCCTTTATTGGGGCACATTTCTAGTGTTGGATTTCCTCGTAGTAAGTGCACCGATCCCTTATGAGGTTTGGTCTTGTTTATCTCCCTTCTGGTTCCATTCAGGTCTCGGGGAGGGGGTGGGGGGTCGGCTCAGGTCTGTCACCCCGATGGCTGCCTTGTGTCTCACTCTGTCTGCTTCCTTGGTAGTCTGTTACCTGTCCCTGAAGGCTTCGCCGGACCCTTCAGCAGCTGGGTACTGTTTATCCCCACAAATCCTTCTGGTTTCTATAACCTTGACCCACAAAGGCTGCATTTATTGTTTGTGGGTCACCAGTCTCTCTGGGGGTGTGGGTTAAAGACAGTGTACAAGTGAAAGGCTTCACATAGACTCTCAAGTCAGTGGGCTCTCATTTGTATTCTGGAGAATTTCATGGGTCTTGGACATGTCAGTGGGCATCTCTGCTCCCCTTTCCTTCTAGTAGGGCCTGTTTGCAACTCTTGAGGCAGACCATATTGCCTTCCAAAAAAAAAGACCCATCGTGGGGTCTTTTTCTGGGAGGGCAGTTATGACCCTTGTCTCTGCATTCAATTCACCTGGCAGGACCCAAGTCATTACCCATTTCTGACCCTCAGTCATAACTGTCTGTCATTCTTCCATATTAAGGAGGGTTAGCAGGAGCTGCTATCACTCCAGGTGAGAAGATGAGTTTGACAAATAGATTCTTCTAGGTCTATCCGAGCGTGTGGTATGAGGGGATGTGTTGTTTCTGATTAAGCAACTTTGCCGTGGAAAAGGGCTGGCGGTAGAACACAGGGTGCACTCCTTCTACACTGGAGTCTTGCATCTCATGCTGGAGCCTTTGTTCTTGGGCTGGGGGGCTTCGAGCATCTGGAGAGCGAGATAGCCCCTCCAGGCTAAATGGATGGAGGCATTCCTACTTTGTTTATGCTTCCCAAGCCTTGCAGGAGGCAACAATATTGGTGAACTCTCTGCAGCTGGGGCTCACGTGGGTCTCCCTGGAGGATTGGTAGAGACTTGGTGGAGCCTCAGTTTCCTGATGGAGTCCTGGACAGCAGAATCCTAGTATCTTCTTGTCTGCCAGCACAGAACCATATCCAGGGGGCTGAGACAGATTTGTAGCCAGCAGTCTGTATGTGGGAAATGGGCTGGACGCACTGCGTCTCCGTGATTACCTGGTACTCTGCCTTAATCTACTAATATCCCAGCTCCTTCCTGGGGTACTCAACACTAAGAGCTGGCCATTGTGTTTCACAGAAGATCCTCGGTTTTCTTGCCCTTGTCTTAGTACCACAATCTCCTGAATATTTTGCCCTAAAATTTTTGATCATATGCTCTAAGACAGTGGGTTTTGAGTGTGACCCTCCCATTGTGTGTCTTGTCCTTGTCACACAGAGCAAAGCAAGGCCTCCCGAGCAGGCACTGCCCTGGACAGAAATCACTCTGCTACCTGGCTTGCTCCCCTCTCAAGAGATTGGATTCTACTTGGCATATGGTGGATTTGTATAATGTCCCAAACCCAGATCTTACTCATAGGGAGGGTCTGGGTCTCATGGAGCCAGACACTGCCTTATAGCCTTATGTGGTAATCACAGAACCACAGTTTTGGGGCTCACTCTGACTCTGTGGCTTTTTTGATATCTTAGACAAGGGAGTTCAGCTCAGACTTCTCCTCCAGGATTCTGCACAGGCTGGCTGGGAGGGGGTGACCACTTTGCTCTGATTCTGTGTCCGCTGTGACCTCAGCGCCTTCACACCAGCTCATCCACTTCCTGGGCGGTGCTTCCAGTTTGAGGAGGGCACTGGGAGAAGCAAAGCAGTGGGTAAGATTAGCCGTAGCCAGTGGCCCCTCTGCCATTCTGGGCCACAGCCAAGCATTAACTCAGGCATGCAGACACTCATGTACCTAAATATCCATTTACTAACCAACTCCTTAATTCAGTCACTCAGGCATCCACATTCAGTCATTCATTCACTCACTCATTCCCCTAATTCAGTTCTTCATTTATCAGGTACTCACAACTCCGAGGAGGAAGTAGGTACAGACACTCATGCTTTTCAGCTCTCACAGATTCAGTGAATCATGCGTTCATTAATTCATCTATCCAGTTAGTCTTTCCTACATTCAGTCACTCATGCCTTCAGATGGTCACGTGCTCACTCATTCATTCATTTATTCATTCATTCACTCCTACAGTGTCATTTATGTATTTGGGCCCTCCTTCCTTCAAGCACTCATTTACTCACTTGGATGTAAAGACTTGGGTGTCCAGTTTCCTACTGTTTCTTTCCTAGGACTCACATGCAGGCCTTGGAGAGAAGTCTAGGTTCATTAGGAGAATGAAGCTGACCATTCAGGTCCCATCAATTCACACCTGAATAAACATTGGGAGGACACAAAGGCACATCTACCATTGCCATTTGGTCCATATCACGTGGCCATCCTGGGGCCTCGGACTTGGGGAGACATCACCTTCATGTTTTCCATAGTGATTGTATTTGTTGTACAACACACATGTATCTTGTCATTTGAGGGAAGAAGTCTCTTTCAGTATTTGGAGCACATTGAAGTACTGCTCCATAAACATTATTTCAGGAGTAAAGTTTTACCCAAGGGGTGGTGAGAAGGCTCTCCCAGTAAAGTGCTTGATGTGCCAGTGTGAGGACCAGAGTTTGACCCCTAGAACCCAAGGAAAAAGCTGGGTGCTGTGGTATACATGTTTAACCCCAGCCCTGGGGATGGAGAGGCGGCGTAGGCTAATGTGTGAGCTCTGGGCTAGCGAGAAGCCTTGAAGTCATGGCTCCTGACCAATAATGCTGAAGATGGCCTCTTGACAGAGTGTCCTTGCTGGTCTGGGACCCTAGCTTGTGGGTGAAAGTGTGCACTGAAGTACCTGTGTCTATGGAGACAGCCTGCCCAAGAGACTCTGGAACATGGATGAGTCAAGCCTCTGTGTTGTCAGTTAACCCCTTGGAGAAGAGACAGGGCTCAGGGCTAGTTCTATCACCGGTGGCCATAGTCCTTGCTGCACTTGAGAATCACTGGAGAGCATTTAAAACCCGGATGCCTGGGCCTCACCCGGGTCCTGCTGTGCCTGGCCACCAGGACTTTAAAGCACTCTCTAGTCATTGCACATGTGCCGCCCACTGCAGGGAAGCCTGCACTCCATATGCTCTCCCCAGCATTGCCCCACGGGCTCCTGGCTGTGAGCCCAGGTGAGCTCTTCTGCAGCACAGTTCCCAGTGGAAGAAGGCAGAGGCTTGCTGGGGAGTGGATGCTGGCTCTCGGCCCTGCTCCTTCTTGCTGCATGATGGATGATCTTGCTGCCTCGCTTTAACCGCCTCTCCTAAGGATGTCGACATCTAACCCCACATCTTCCAGCACAAACAAGGAGCCATCATCGGCGGTGATAAATGGGCCCAGCCTGGACGGTGGAAATAGCTCTTCAGAACCCTTCATGCCCTTCCCTTGGAGGGAGGCAGGGTTAACCCACACACTGGGCAGACAGAAGTTTTGTTCTTGGTGGGAGCCCCTAGGTAAAAACCTGGTCTCACTAAGACAGCATTTGTAATCAAATCCCAGTGGCACTCTACAGCAGTGTTACTGTTTGCACTTTTCATCCTGACAATGACTTGCAGACTTGCTGGCTCATTGTGAAGCTCATATTTTGTATTTTTGCTTCTAATTGTTTTCAAGATCCCGACAAAAGCTGTGACAAAGTGTGAAGAGAGAGGAGTCGGAGTGAGCAATGCTTGCAGAAGACTGGCAGGACCCCGAGCCTGGCCATCCTCTGTTAGCAGGATGGCCTGTCCCAGCGCTGCTGTAAGCAGGACGTGATCGTGGCCTTTATTTGTCCCCACTACTTCTTTCTCTGAATTGCAAAAGAGAGCTTGGATGGCAGGGATGACTCAAGGAGCCTCGATGATGCTAATCCGCACACGGGGTGCTCTGCCTGCAGACACTCACTACGCAAGCTTTCCGTATGGGGCTTTCTCCATCTCTTTCTCCCTGCAAGCCCTCCTCCCTCCCTCTCCTCTCTCTGCATGCAAACTGTCTCTCCCCTGTAGGAGTGCCCTTAAAAAGTTTCTGGGAAGGGCCCTCAGTACATTTCCTCATCTGGACTACCTATGGAACCAGCAAAGCCTGAGGAGAGGAGTTCAGAATGGAGGCTACTTCTGGCCTGATTTTCCAGGTCACCAGAGAACCTGAGGACACTGCTAAGCCGGGGGAAAGCAGATGGGCCTGCCCCTTATTCATTTATCTGGTCGCTTTCTATTGCATTGATTAAAACACTGACCAAAACCAACTTGGGGAGGAAAGGGTTTATTTTATCTTACATCTCTCAGGTCACAGTTCATTCCTAAGGAAAGTCAGAGCAGGAACCTGCATGCAGGAGCTGAACCACAGATTACTGGGAAGTGCTGCTTACTGGCTTGCTTCCCTGATCCCTGCTCATCCTGCTTTCTTAAATAACACAAGACCACCTGCATAGGGGTAGCACCACCCATGGTGGACTGGACCCTCCCACATCTCTCAACAATCAAGAACATGCCCCACAGACAGGGCCATAGGCCATCCAATAGAGGAAATTCTTCAGCTGAGGCTCCCTTCGCTCAGGTTAGTCAAGCTGACAGCTGAAGCTATCTAGCACACTATCATCTATCTACTTACCTATCCATTATCTATTTCTCTACTCATTGATTCATTTATTATTTGCATTGCCCTTCTGTGATGGAACCCAGAGCACTCCTGGTTCTGTGAGCAGAGCCTTGGGCCACCTGCAGCCTTGTCAGGGTGGGCACTTCCAAGGGCTCTTTTGGAGGATGAAAAGCTCTGAGGATTTCTTGGAGACACATGCTATGAAAGCCTTACCTTTCTGCCCCTTTCCCTCTCCCTGGTTATGGATCCACTGGGATTTCCCTGAATAGAGCCCAGATGAGAGGAAGAAAGAGACTCCAGGGAGGACATAGGGCTGGGGTGGTATGACAGGCTCTCAGGAGCACCAGCCTGAGACTCTGAAGCACATAGTCAGGTGGAGGTGGCCTGGACAGGATTTTCCGAGTGTCTTTCTCTCAGTCAACAGTGGCCCTGAGCCTCAGTTTCCCAACCTCACAGGGTACTGCAGGCTCACTATCATCGCAGTGAAGCCCAGACACACAGGCCTTACTCTTCCCCATCCTACCTGACCATCTGGGTGGCCAGCCCTCTCTTCTCTGTGTCCACTGGGACTATGTATGATTTCAGCCCATTAAGTGCAGTTGCCTCCTGGCCCCCACCCTGCCCCCAAATGCATATGAAGAAACCTGGCCTCATCTTTTGAGTGTCTGGAACTCTGAAGTGCTAGATATAAGAAGATTAACCAGTTTTCCTAAAGGGATGAGATGGTGTTGAGACCTGGCTGTGTAGCCTGCTGCCTGGCTGTACAGTGCTTCTCAGCACACTGGTTAAACCCAGACATGCAGGGGCTTTGGAGTCACACACTAGAGGCCAGGCTGTTCCTGAAAGGAGGTGGTGCACCAGTCTTCTCACATGTCCTTGATTCTATCCCACACTAAATGGGGCAGGGCACTCTGCAGTGGAAAACCCATGCTCTGGATGGCTGGGGAAGCTGATGGTGTCACACTGGGCTGGGTGGCATGGGCTCACAGAACAAAGCACCCTCAGGAGCAGGTCAGCAGGTAAGACCTGCATTCGTATTTGCAGGTCTCACTCCCACCCAATCTCTGTCAAACTTTGTTCTGACCGCATAAATCCCAGTAAGTACCTGTCTATGTGGCTTTATTTGTTTGTTTGTTTATTTATTTATTTATTTATTTATTTATTTATTTATTTATTTATGGTATTTTTTGGGACAAGATCTCTCTGTAGCCCCAGCTGGTTTGAGACTCACTATGCAGACCAGGCTGGCCTTGAACTCAGAGTTCCACCTGCCTCTGCTGGCATGTGCCATCAGACCTGGCCTATGTTATTTCTATACCATAGAAATAAGTGGAAATTCATATCTGACTCTGTGGTTTATGTATTTCTGTGGTAAATATACACTTGGTGCAAAAAGCAAGGAGACTGAGCCTGGACTGCCTTATGCTTAGAGATATATACTGATCCTAAGAAGGACTGGGTTTTCTTGTTACTGCAGGAGCTGGACCAGCTGCTTGTGCCTGAGTACTCAGAAGGGAGCATGTGGCCACCATGAGCTGCAGATTTCTTGTTAAAAATCCCTGAATATGTTTGCCTAGAGGGAACCCAGAGTCTACCAGTCACTTGCTCTTGAACAGACCAGTTTGAGCAGTGGCATCCTCTGCCACCAGGGGGCATCCTTGGTCCACACTGGATGAAGCCCTCCTGAGACTGGGTATAGAGGTGAGCCTTGCTGTGAGAGGCAGAACCATAGTTTGTGGTCTTGTTGGGAGATACATACTCAGGAGGTACAGACCTGGCAAGCCCTCTACATCCATCTTCATACCTCTTCTTTTTGCAAGCTAGAGGGAGACCGTATACTTGGGAAGCAGCCATTTGCCTGCTTAGCCACCAGCAGAACAGAGGTAAAGGACAGACATAGACATGAAGTCCATGGTATAGGAGGCAGGAACTGAGGCTGCTACAGGACTGAAATGGTCAGATTCAGGAGGTCAGGACAGGTTTTTCTGAGACATCCATTGCCAAACATGCCTGGGTCCTCAGGGATGAGGCAGCTGGAAAGCAAGGCTCAGAGCCTCATCTGACCTCCTTGGTCAGTGAGGATGTTCAGGGATTTGTGATTTATTTAGACAAATGCTACACAAATAAATTGATATTTTGCAAAGCTGGCTCATAATGAAGACCTTTCTGTCATTGGCAAGGCAGAGAGGCAGAAACCACACATGGTCAACAGGGTGCTGGCCTAGAAAATCAGAGGAACTGAACAGAGCCGGGGGGGGGGGGTGACAAAGGTCCCTATGGCCAGATGCAAGCACCTGGCTAGCAGCTGAGGCTGTTGTGGGGGAAATGCACCCTGCCTGAAGAGTGTGTGTCCCCGTCTGTGGCTGTGTCACTGTCCCCTTCATTCCAAAGCTTTGAGTAGCGTCTATCTTGAGACAGCGATCACGTAGTCCAGAGTGAATACATTGCGTCACCTGCAGGGTTAGCTGTGAGAAGGGCTTCGGGGCTTGCTTCATGCAACTACTGATCAACTAAATTTCTAAAGGTGATGCCATTCTATAAAACTCCATTTTGGTTGAACTGCGATAATTCCTGTAACTACAGTAATTTGGTTTCCAGGAATAAAGCAACTCGTTTCTCTAGATTGTTGTCTCTTTTGCTTTGTGAATCCCAAGGAATGGCCAGCCAGGAGCGATGTCTATCAATCACCTGACATTCCTTAACTGACCACTCACTGTTTACCCCTAGCAATGGACAACTGCTGGCCAAAAAAGGAAAGGTTTCAACTTCCTTCCCGTGCCCCCCTCCTCTACCCTGGTCCTATCCCAGCTTGTCAGCTTTGCTTCACACAGAGACACTCCCTTGCAGGATTTCCCCCAAATAAAAGCCTACACTGTCTTATCACTTGTTCCCTTGTCTGCCTTCTCAATACAGTTTTAAGAATGATCACTTGAGCATGTGTGCTCAGGCACAGGAACCTGTCAGAGGGAGAGCTTCCTGTGGCTGGGAAAGTGGCTGATTTGAATATACTCATTGTCTGCAAGGCTTGACAGCAGAGCCATCCTTCAAGAAATGAACACATGCTCTGTTTGGGGTCCTTTCCCTCTGGTCTGCAGACGGACCTAACTTCTGTATGGTCTCAGTTTAACTTAATGACATCAGCAAAGGTCCCATTTCTGAGTAAGTTCACATTCACAGGAACTGGAAGTTGGAACTTGGATGCTTTCTCTCGGGTAACAAAAGTTAGTCCATAACAAGAGCTCAGGCTGTGTGTGTGTTTGGAGGACTGAGTGGTGCCCCCCTCTGTTGGTAAGCTCTTGGCAGGTTACCCACCACTAGGAGACACTGGGGTCCAGCGACAGGTGTGCTCCACAATGCTTAGTGGGGAAACTGATACCACTGTAGTCTCCATACAATGCACACATAGTGACAGGCCCTGGTGTTGAGACCCCAGACAATTCTCTACTAATCTAAGAATCCTTATGGTCATGGTAAAAGTCTTGCTTGTTCTTTTATTGATTCTGGAAAGACTAGGACTGTCCCTAGACTACTCTGGATGGATGTTCTGGGCTCCCCATGCAGTCTCTGTGGGTTAGGAGAGCAGAGGAACCGGGATACTGTACTCTGTCTGAAAGAGAAAGCTTCTCTCAGTCCAGATTTACCTGTCGGCTGGGAAGGACTGTGGGGACAGATTCCTTTGAAAGGATCCTTACTTGGAGCTGTAGAAAAGGACTAGAAAGTTCCAGACCAGGTACAATGCCTTTGACATGCCATGGAAACACTTGCCTGCACATTTAGACATCCCTGACATAGGTATGGACACAAATGCACATGTGTGCACCTCTGCACACAAGCACAAACATGTTCACATATAACCTGTACACAACCATGCATGTACATATGTGTTTACATAATCCAAGTGCACATATGCATAGGGACATATGTGCTCCTGTGCAGGTCTGCAATTGCCACATTCACATGCATGTGTACATACATAGGTAGGAGTGAAGCCTGGCCCGTGACCATCACAGTATGGCCTGTGTCCAGGTGTGTGTCTAGAAGATGACCTGGGACAGTGTTCATGGTGATAAAGTCTGGTCTAGATGAAGATTAAACACAGGCTTGCCCTCCCAGAGGCTTCTGTCTCCAGTCACCTCTGGGGTCTGTCTCCAAGGTGAGGCCTCCTCTGGATTTCTCCCTAAACCCCTCAGGACAGTCCTCATCCCCTTCTCCATGGACACGTTTCTCCTCTGAGAACAGCCTCACGGGCATGCTGCAGCCCACACAGAGCAGCCTGAGCAGGCTAACAAGGTCTCTTTCACGGGGCTGCTCATGGGTTTTATGGCTGTATTTGGCTCCTCAGGAGCAGCCTGCTTTGATGTGGTGTGCATCTGAGCAGGCATGCAAGGCTGGCCCTCAGCAACAGTCCTCTCTGGGGGCTTAGGGACGGTAGCTCTTTCTAACAGTCTTTTATGGCCTTGCAGGTGCCTGAGGCCAGGATAAACTGGGCGGGCAGGCGGTTATTGATAAGGAAACTTAATACCTAACAAGTGCCAGGTGACATTTCCTCCTTGATCCACACTGGGATGAGGGCTTAGAGCTGAGCTGAGGTGAATAAAAAGGGATGATTGTGAAGGGAAAAGAAAACAAACCGTCACCTGCCTGGCAGCGATTAAAGCACACCTGTGTTGACTTACTGGTAACGAGAACTCACTTTTCCTCAGCTCAGCTGGCGACCTGCTTACCCAGAGGCCACATCTGCAGGCCTCTTTCAGAGAGAGAGCCACAGCCTCAGGGGAAGATGGGTTTGTTCTTTCAGTTTAGGAATGTGGACAACTGAAACAACCTTAGCTGCAGTTATGTCTTAGATCCAGGATAGGACCGCCTGACATGGGTTCCTTTGGAGGCAGAGCTGAGCCTGAAGTCAGATAGCTCTGTTCAAGAAATGAAGATGTAGAGCTGGAGCTGAGCAGGGAGACAGGGCTAAGCAGAGCCAAGGCCGCACCATGCTAGGTCCCAGTGGAACTAGGTGCAGAAGAGGTAGGACCCAGCCCAGGTAGGGCTGAGCAGAGCAGAGCCATGTGCTCCTGCCCCGCTGTCCCGCACCCCCAGAGTGCAGCCCTCCCAACACTCGGTGCTTCTTTCTCCATGGCTCTTTGTGCCACTGTGACACTCAGGTCCCTGAGCATCTGCAGCTGGCTCAGTCCTGGGATTTGCTGCCTGTGTGCCCACAGTGTCATCACAGAGTTAACTAGGGATTTTGTCATTTCTTTTATTAGCTATTCTGAGTAAGCTTAGCAGACGAAACAATGGAAACAAAGGATCTGAAGCTTCCAGAAGATCTCAGTGGCAAACTGAGGAACACTGAGAGGTGCAGATGCTTCCAGGGTTCTCCAAACTGTTGTTAAAGCCAAGGGGATATGGTGTTTCTTCTTGGAGTTAGAGCTGGAGGGGAGGACACATTGAGTCCAGGCTCCCCTGAGGGGGAGAACCTGGGCCACCAGCAGCTGTGTGAACCCAAGGCAAATGCAGCTGTTGGGGATTCTGGGCCTGCCCAGAACCACCTCACCACCCCCTGGTGCCAAGCTTGATACCCAACTAACCTTGATCTGAAGGAAAAGGAACCTGAGTTAGGGATGATGTGTGAGGAGCACAGATCCCGGCCTTCCTGGGGCTAGCCTCGGCAATCAGCACATGGCAGTCACCTGGGCCAGCTGGTGGTTCAGACACACGATCTTCTCAGTGTGGCCAGAGGTCTTGTGACAACACCATGGGGAAGTCCCTTGGGATGGTGGTACCACCCCACTTCCAGAACAATCGTGCCAAAGAGTCCTTCTCGCCAGGGTCTGCCACCTGCTGCAGCTTCCTGGAACCCCAACTCCTTCAGTTGAGGTTGGGGCCTGGAGCGAGATGTTTTCAGGGCCTTCTTGAAGGCTGTTGCTGATTTCCCCAGGCAAGGCCTTGCATGCCGACAGATGCGCCCTGGCAGATGCCAGTTCTGTTCAGGCAGCTGCCTAAGGGCCGAAGCCTGCTGCTTTTCACCTGCACGCTGTGAGCAGAGCTGAAGGAGGATCCACCCTTGCCCCTGCCTCTCTAGGCCTCTTTCAATTGCTGGTGTTTGCAGAAACAGTCCCAAGTCCCAGGAACTACGAGCCCATGCCGGAGGTTGTTCTTTCTTTTCCAGGGTCACAGGGCCTATGGCAAAGTCCTCAGAGCCTCCTGTGGACGGAGCATGCTCCACGCCCACTCTGTCTGTCTCTCAGTCTGTCTTCAGTGTGACCCTAGAGCCGTGCCAGGTGCTGCAGTCAGGCCACAGTGCTTGGCTGTGGGAGCAGATGGGGTGGAGGGATTTGAACTTTCATTCTGTCACCTTTTAGCTTCAAGGCTTCAACACTAGTGCTGTGTCAAATTTATCTATAATATGGGCATCATAGTAACTACTACCCCCCAAAGCCATGTTCCGGCATTTGTCAGGTGCCCACACATGATAAGGTTGTAGCCCACTGGCTGTCAGTCCTGTAGAGTCCCTGTGGACAGCTTTGAGCCATCTGTTCCTGGTTTTCCTAAAGCAGACACACTCACAAATAGCCATGAGCAGCCCTGTCTCCCAGATCTCTGTGGGGTGAGGGGGCTTGCTCTGGGTCACTCTGGGATCAGAGGTATTGCTGTAGGGTCAAGGGATCACTGAGGGATAAGAGGATTGGTCTGCTGTGTGGAGGGTTGTCCTGGACTCAGGAGTGTTGCTCTACAGTCAGGGTTCTTGCTGTAAGGTTGGGGGATGGCTTTGGGGTGCGAAGGATTACTGTGGAGCAAGGAGGGTTTCTCTGGGGTGTGTGGGATCAATCTGGGGTAAGGAGGGTTCCTTTGATGTCAGGGGTCACTCTGGGGTTGGTGGTGTTGCTCTGGTGTGATGTGACATTAGAGATCTAGTATGGCCTCGCGCTGCCTTCTTACCCAGCCTTCCTCTTAGCCTCTGATGCTGGGTTGGTTCCTCTCATGGGTAGTGTGGCCTTGAACGAGGCTCTTCAGGCTGAGAATGAATCACACAAGGCTGGAAACCAGATCTGGCCTCCTAGCCCATCTGTCCCAGAAATGTCCATATGGACTAATTTCAAGGAATTCATTCCCCTTCTTTAAAACTTCCTGTGCATATGACTGTTCCAAAAGGTCTTACATGATCAGCATAATGGAGTTTGTACATTTGACAGTTCAGAATATTGGAGCAAATGTGTCATTTTTTTCTGTGGCCTCATAAACTCTGACATTTATAATATTTCTGTAGTCAGGACTTAAAAATGAAAGATTGGTACTATGGAGGTGGCCTGGTCACATGTGCACATGGCTAGAAGCATTTTTAAATAAAACCTCTCTTGGGGTTTGTTTCGTTTTGGTTCTGTGTTTTTATACCACAAGATACTAAGTAATCTATTGATTTAGTGAAGTATGTATTTTATCTCTAAAGAAAGCTCTCAAAGTGTTGGCATCCCCAAACCTCCAGGCCTGAGACTGAATTTTGAACAAAGACATTTGACTTTCCCAAACCCCACTGGGCCCCGCCTGTGACCAGGATGAGTGCCACTTTCACAGGTCCAGAGCCAATGCCATCCCAGCCATGTTTACAGTAATCAGGTGCCACACAGGCAGAAAAGCCAGGGTTCATGTCTACACCTGGGTAACCACTCTGATTTTTCTTGTGGGGTATTAATCTTACCAAACTTCTTTTCCAAATATAAGAGGAAGAAGCATTGAGTATTTGAGTGCTGAGATCCTCAGAGCCCCTGGTCAGCTTGTGACAAGCAAGTCTCTCTATCTCTCCAACGACTGGACAAAGCAGAGTTCATTCAGTACGCTGCTATAGTTCATGCTGTCTCAGCGGACTGAGAGCTCTGCCTCAGACCACGCAGCTGGGGGTGTGACAGTGATGATATAGGAATGGGTCCCAGGGCTCCCCGGCCTCTGAGGTGGGTCCGTCACTGAAGGACAGTGCCAGCAAGGCCACTCCGCAGCTGTGTGTGGAGCACCTCTTTCTGTCTGCGTCTTCATAGGGACACCTTGCAGCTTTCCTCTTGAACTGTTGTTAAATGACCTTGTTTTCGTCTGGCCCGAGTCCCTGGTTCCACCATCACTTGGCAAGCTGTCTCCTGCAAAACCCTTCCATTCTGTCTCTAGCTGACGTGTGATCGTGATCTTGGGCTTGCTAGTTAGAGGACACCTAGTGTGAGCTCACTGGATGGCCAGGGGCCTTCCTGGCCATGAGACATGGACGTGAGGAGCAGAGCTTGTTCCTATAGCCAGAACCTCATTCTTCAGTGGAGCAGAGGGGCAAACACCCATCCTCTCCTCATACCCAAACCCTTCTGAGAGGAAGTCACTCTGCTCAAATGTCCCAGGATCTTGTCTTGACTGGTCCATAAACAATCTACTGCAGTTTCTAGGGAAGGTGTCACAGCTTTAGCTATCAATTTGATACAAACCTAGTGACCTGGGAGGAGGGAACCTCATCTGAGCAATCTCCTCCATCAGATCAGCTTTGTGAGCACAGCTGTGAACCACACTTTCTTGATTCCAGAACACTGTGTGGGGGTCCCACCCCTGGGCAGGTGGGCAAGGCGGGAAACCATGTTTCTCCATGGTCTCTGCTTCAACCTCCAGGTTCCTGTCTTGGCGTCTCTCAATAACGGACTGTGACCTGGAAGAAGAAATAAGGCCTTTCCTCCCCAGCTTGCTTTTGATTCTGGTGTTTATCACAGCAACGGGGAGCTGATTAGAACAGAAGGGGTCTTGCTCTGGAGAAGACAAAGAGATTGTCCTTCTTTCCACTGAATTTTGCTGATCCAAGCCATGCTCTGTTCTAGGGGTGCATAGGCCTTACTGCTGGCCTGGAGATGAAGGCTCAGGGGGGTGGGGCATCCCCTGTCTGGATTTAGCAGAGTGTGAGCTTCCCACCACTGTTGTGATGAGTCACCACTAACTTGATTACGTAAAGCATCATAGACCTGTTGTTCCGCAGTGTGGGGGCCAGAAATCCCAAGTCAGACTTACTGGAAAAAAGGCGGGCATGGACAGAGCTGGCTAATTCTGCAGGCTCCGGGAAGGGTCCCTTTTCTGGCCTTTTCCAGTTTATACCTGTACTCCTTGGCTTAAGGCCCTCCTCCATCTGCAACTGTGTGGCCCACTCTATTTCTATTTCTGACATGTTCTGCAGTTGTGTTACTGTTGCGTAGCTATTTCCTCCTCGAGGGAGGAGGGAAGCTGTAAGACTCAGAAAGAAAGCAAAAGTATAAGACTCAAGATGCTCCTGAAAGGGGCGAGGCCCCTCCTACGGCTCTAAAAGCAGTGAACAGTTGCTGGGCAGAGAGGATAGTGATCGGCTGGTCGGGGATCGGCTGAGCGGACTGTTGGTTGTGCTCCTGTGAGTGTCACCCAGGTCCAGTAGGACATTTTGGTGGTGCAGCTGCTTCAAGTTGACCGTGATTCTGTAAGTCATAGTAAGCGCACTGGCTCGCTAAGCTAGACTTGGTGGAATGGTTTGTTTTCTGCTCTGAGTGCCCCATCTGCAGTGAACAGACGTTTGTTCGTGTCTCCCTAGAAGAAGTTATACAGTGGACTCCCCCCCAGCTTTTCCCACAAGGATTCTTGGGATTATGGCTAGGGCTCACCAGCCAGCAGGATCATCTCCCCAGCTCAAGTCTTCCAACTCAATCACATCTGCAAAGCCTCTTTTGCCGTAACCCATGTCTACAGACTTCAGGGATCGGGGTGATACATCTCAGAGGTGATTTTTGTGCTTCCCCATTGGGCAAACGTTTTCTGTGGGTATAAACTAAGGCTATATGTATCCTGACTTATCCAAACACTCTGCTATTAATTCATTTGGTGCCTGGTAAATTCTGTTAGTGTCTCACCCAAAGCCACTCTGAAAGTGTTGAGTATTTCAAGAGTCCTAGCCATCACCACCACAGGGCTTATCCCTGGGGTCAAGCCCAGAGATCCTTATTTAGAAAATTTCCCACTCTCAAAGTGTTGGGCTGAACTAACTGTGAGTGACAGCCAGTTAGGAAAGCAGGGACCAGTAAAGGAGCAGTGAGTCACTCTGTGGTCACAGCGACACCACCTGAGGTCTGTGGGAGTCAAGTGAGCTCAGGGTCCAATGGGAGCCTATACTAGGCTGTCTCCTGACTGCCTGCTGGGATGACTACCCAGCCATCAAGTGAAGAATCTACAGAAGACAGTAATGGATCTTTAAGCTTATTATCTTTAGTCAGAAAATATTGGGGCTGGAGAGATGGCTCAGCAGTTAAGAGTGCCGACCGCTCTTGCAGAGGACCCAGGTTCGATTCCCAGCACCCACATGGCATCCAAGAACCGTCTTTAACTCCAGTTTCAGGGGAATCTGATGCCCTCTTCTGACCTCTGTGGTATTACACGACATGGGGTGCCCCAAT
Organism: Rhizomys pruinosus; assembly: GCA_009823505.1. Lineage (NCBI taxonomy): Eukaryota > Metazoa > Chordata > Mammalia > Rodentia > Spalacidae > Rhizomys > Rhizomys pruinosus. The sequence continues at coordinate 2,705,044 of VZQC01003744.1, read as the reverse complement.
CTACATGCTGACAGTACACTCATACGCATAAAAAATAATAAATAAATTAAAAAAAAGAAAATTTTGAAGAGAAACCAAAAATTCTGCCTAGGGAAGGACTGGGTGGAGCCACCATTCCAAGATGGGTGAGTTAAAGCATGGGTGGCCTTAAGGCCCTCTTTGTCTCTGTGTCCCAACCCTCCCCTCTTGTGCTTTCCCGCTGGGTCTGTGATGCTTGCATGTCACTAGGCAATACTTCCAAGGGTTATTTCAAGCCTTTGAATGCATCATCTGGATTCACACATGCTCCAGAGCTTGTGAGAGGCCATGGTGGACCAGCCACACTAGATGGTGAAGTCTCCACAGTGGCTGCTGTCATCTTATGCTAACTCTGTGCCACTACTCTCAGGATTGTGACAGCATACAGACCTTCCAGGGACCTCACTCCTCCCATTAAGGAACAGGAGCACTGCCGCCCCATTCTTGACCCCCAGGGGCCTCCTTCCTTGCTGCAGCTTACACAAGTGTCCCACCAAATGCCATCTGGTAAAGTCATGGCCCTAAAATGGTGATTTTGGGAAATGGTGGGGTGTCTGAAGAGTGGGATCCAGTGGTAAAGATCTTAGGTCACTGGGGGTGTGTCTTTCAGGGACTGGGAGGCTGTGGTTCCTTCTTTTACTTGATTTCCGGGCTCTTGACACAATGGATATTCCCAATCTTGGACTGGAATTTCTTTCTTTTTTATTTTTTTATTTTTTTATTTTTATTTTTATTTTATTTATTTCTATATGTGTATGAATGTACTGTCTGCATGCAAGTTTGTGCACCCGTGTCGTGCAATGCCATGGAGGTCAGAAGAGGGTCTCGGATTCCCCTGGAGCTGGAGTTCTCCTGGAATTGGAGTTTTCAGACGGCTCTCGGCCGCCAAATGTGGGTGCTGGGATCGACCTGGGTCCTCTGTAAGAGCGGTCGGCGCTCTTAACCGCTAGGCCATCTCTCCAGCCCCGGACTGGAATTTCTAAAACGGTCATTTAAAACATTTTGTCTTTATAAATAAATTACTTCAGGTACTTTTTTATAGCGACGGAAGCTGATTAATATAAGGAACTGGTACCAGGAGTGAGGTCTTTGGCTATAGTTATAGCTGGCACAATGTTCCAAGCCTTTGGTTTGGAACTTGGAGCAACTAGAAGAAGCCTGGAAGGCTGTAAGGAGAACTTACTGGACAGTGCTGTGAGAGGTCAGAAGACCAGAATGCTGACAGAAGTGCGGACAGTAGAGAACAGACGGCAACGAAGGCTCTCCAGGGAATGGGACAAGAGGCTGTCCTTATTGTACTATGGAAAAAAATGACTGCATTTTGTACAGTTTTGTCCATGCCCTGAGACTCAGTAGAAGAGTGAGCTTAAGATGATAGACAGCTCAGCTACTGGGGAGAATTTAAAGGCAGCACAGCATCTAGGCAGTGGCATGGGTGGAACTGTCTGCTTTTAGCCAAGTGTGTAGTGAGAAGCAGCAGCAGAGAGCAACAGAGCAGCAGGATCTGGAAGTCTGTGGCATGGCCTGGAAAGGTGCACTCCTGGTATGTGTCTATCACAGCTGGGGAGGGTGTGGTTGAGTCAAGTGTCTCAGGCCTCTACCCAGGCTCAGAGGTGTAGATACTCAAACTTGTTTCAAAGACTTCACAAGGCAGATTTTTTTTTCAAAGAGCCTTGGTGTTCTCTGCATACCCCGAATGGCCCTGAGATTCAGATGCTTCTCCTGTGTTCAGCCAGTCAAATGTTTCAAGGTACTGACACCATGGTTCAAGTGGACTGAAGCAGAGCTCCTGTGGGCCGCACACCTCTGCACTGCCTACATGATGCTGGGTCTGTAGACATGCAGAAGTTAAGATTTATTGGACTCTGGAGGCTTCCAGTGAGATTTTAGGGAAACTCTAGGAGCCTAGGCAGTGTGGGGCAGGATCAGGGATGCAGCACACAGCCCCCAACAGGGTGACATGTGGAGCTGTGAGCCAGCAGCTGAGACTGCAGTGGAGACCCAGCAATGTGAAACATGCCTATGACCCAGCAATGTGAAACATGCCTATGGACCGCGTGGATAGCCGGCCTGGGGGAGTGGTCACGTGGCTGCAACCAGCCATGCCCTATGGTGGATGTGTCTGTGCTTCTGGGAGCTCATGTCTCAGGACAGTGCTCCCTGGAGGTTGCATGTAATTTGGGGTTTCATGTTTTCCCTGATGGGGATCTTAATCCTTTCCTTTCACTTTCCCCATTCATTACTCTGAGCATAGGAGTCCTGGTGTTGAAGGCTTACAACCTTGTGATTTTACAGGCCTTTCAGCTGAATTTGTCTGGAATCACAGAGTGATGATTGCGTGATGCTGGGCAGCTGAGTCTTGGAGAGCTGGGATGGACTGAGCAGCTTTTGTGCTGGGAGTTGGACATGAGCCTTTGGGGGGGTGGGGCGGAATGTTGTATTTGGATGTTGAATATTTCCATAGGTCCATCTGTTAAAGACCTTTCGCTAGAGCAGGACCATGGAGAATCAGTGAGACCTTCAAGATATGGGGCCCACTGGGGGGGTTCTTAGATCACAGGGGATGTGTCCCTGAAGAGGACTGTGGGCCTCTGGTTTCTGCTTCTATGTCCTCCTGGATGTGAGGTGATAAGTCTATTCTACCACATGCTTCTGACCATTGCCACCTGGTACCCAAAGTCCTGAAAGCCTTGGACTCGAACACTAAAACCACCAGACAAAATAGAAGGTTCCTCTTTATAAGCTAATTCTCTCAGAGTTTTGTTCTAGTAAGGGGAAGCTGACTAACACAGAACTTTTTTTTCCTTTTAAGACAACTGTCTTGTATTACAACTTAGAAGAGAAAGTTCTGTGAATTTGAATTTTTTTAAAATTTAAATTTATTTTATTTCATGTGTATGAGTGTTTTGCCTGCATGTATGTAAATGTGTCTATATCATACAATTCCTGAGAAGGTTAAAGAGGATGTCAATCCCCTGGAATTAGAGTTACAGATGGCTATTAGCCACCAGGTGGGTGCTGGGAACTGAACCCTGGTCTTCTGCAAGAGTAAGACTACACTCTTAACTGCTGAGCCATTTCTCTAGCCCCCTGAACTTGCAAATTAAAAAAAAATATTTTTATTGCCATGCATTAATTAGACATGGAGATTGGTTGTATAGCATGATTTTCAATACAGATGTGGCAAGCACTTTGACCTTCTCCACCAAACTGTTTCCCTCTATTCTCCTGGTCACACTTTGCTTCTCTGTCTGTATCAACTCTAGGATTTCCAAATGAGAGAAAGTAATTGTCTTTCTGAGTCTGACTTATTTTGCTTAAAATGGTGATCTCCAATCACACCCATTTCCCCATAACAACATGATTTCATCTTGTTGATGGCTGAATGAAGCTCCATTGTGCACGCGTGCTGCATTTTCTCCATCCGTTCATCTGTCACGGGCCTCTAGGTGACTCCATAGCTTGGCTATCATGTAAAGTGCTGCAACAAACGCAGATATATCTCTGTGACATGTTGACTTGGCGTCCTTTGGCTGTGCACTCAGGAGTGGTTGAGCTGGGCCATCTGGAAGAGTTCTATTTAGTTGATGAGGACCCTCCACACTGATTCTCATAGCATCTGCACCGTTTCTCTGGCAACGTTTAAGAGAGCGTAGACATTTAAAAAAATAAATGTTTGTGTTTTCTTTGAGAATTTCACACAACGTATTTTGATCATATTCACCTCAACTCCCCCTGTTTCCACCTCTCTACTCCCCAGTGTCATGTTCTCCTTTTGTAAAAAGCCTTAGTAACTTGGTGGTTCCTGTTTGTCCTGTCCTCACACTGCTGGGTGCAGGGCCATTCACTGGAGTGTGGCCAAACTTTCTGGAGCCAATCCTTAAAGAAAATTCCCCCAGAGGCCATCAACTGTCCACAAAGCCTGTGTTAGGGTGGGGGCTTATGGACCCTGTCCCCCTCCATGCTAGAATGTTGACTGGCAACCAAAGGAGCTGTGAGTTCACAGTGTTCACAGCTGGGTAAGAGTATTGATGACTTCCCCAGCAGCCTTCTAGTACTAACAAAGCTAGCCAGCAGGGAGGGAGCTTCCTGGCCAGTACCTGTCTGATTTCTCTATGTCCTATGACCAATGTATGTGGTATCTTTAGCAATAGGATCTTACCATTAAGTTCTGCTGGGCAATCAAGAGCAGTGGCAATAGTCTGTAGGATTTCAGGGTCTTCGGGATACCCCAGACTACCAAAAATGACTATTCCCCTACCCCTTTCTTCTTTCTCATCAGTAGACCTTAGCTAATAGCTTAGAACGCAAAGGGAACAGGGGTCTGGGGAGGGTTTGGTGGGTGGCTGAGTGTCGGGGAATCAGGATACTCCCTCAGACTTGAGCTCTCTGTCAGTCAGAGCAGAGAAAACATGTTTTTCCAAGTTTAAAACCACTCACAAATCATGGGTTGTAAGTTACAACAACAAAACCTTAGTCCTGCTCAGAACCAACCCAGCGTCCTTACCCGGCACGTATCAGAGGTTCATTGGCCATTTGCTGTGGGTTCTGGGCATGAGAAGGCTCATAGTGCAGTGGGTGGTTACTGTCCCTGAGAAGGACTTTTGGGGACAGTCCAGGGTACTGGCAGGGGCCCCCAACCACCAACAGCCGGCTTGGAGGCCACAATGGGGTATCAGTAATGCATGGCTTAAATTTCCCTTAAAATAAATATCTGCTGAAAAATTAAAGGGAAACATGGTTGACCAAATGCATCTGGGTTTTAATCAGCCCAAAGATACGTGAAAAACAGCCTGAAATACTCAAATAACTGAGACCACAGCTGAGATCCTGCAACAGTGTTCTGGGGCCTGAAGTGTGGAAGGCCAGTTGTCTTCAGATCTGACCTGAGGGGGCCCGGCCTTCTGGGCCAGGCCAGGTAGCCACAGTTGGTGCCAGCTCTGATGAGTCAGTGGGATGAGTTTATAATTCTGAACCCAAAGTACAGGTAAGAAAAGCTGTTCTACTGAGCAACTTTCCTTATTAGAGAGGCAATAAACAACTATTCTCCATGAGGGGATTTACATAGGAACTAGGAACACATGGAGCAGGGAACCTGCCTAGGTACACTGCTATGCACCTTGCTGGACCTGAGTTACAGCTTTAGATGGTATTAAGGAGGGCCATTGTGAGGGACCCTCAGGGAATCTGCCTGGAGATATGGCCAGCGTTGTCCCAAGGCACTGTGAGACTCCTGGGAGGTCAAACCATCCAGTCTTCACAGGCGAGAGGAAAGACAGTAGTGTCTGGAATTCTTTCTGTCAGTCACGGCTGTGCCTTAGCACTCATGTCAAATACAAGCTTAAATGCCTGATGGCCCTCAAGAGCAGGGTGTAACTTTCAGACTCCTGGCAGAACCGTGGGGAGAGGCTTGCTGCTGCACCCCTGGACAACCAGACAGACGCCTTGATTTACATCTTGAGAGATAAGGATGAGCTTGGGTGTGAAATTAGTGAGGTGCTTCTGCACAGCGGGCAGGGAACCGCTCTGGCCCAAGCTAGCTGTGACCTTCACTTGTCTTCAGGCCTGCACAGCATGGGAGCTGCCCACAAGCTGTCTGTACCTGCAGGCATTGGCCATGGTAGCCAGGGGGGCTGCGGGGTGCCTACCAAACCAGGTGTGTGTGTGTGTGTGTGTGTGTGTGTGTGTGTGTGTATGCCACCTCACAGCTCCTCTCAGCCGCTTCCTCCCAGCTGGAAGCCAGTAGGCCCAAATAGCCCCAGGTCTCTGGAACTAAACCCTGGCAGCCTTTCCTCAGAAAATGACATGTAATCAATCCCTTTTGAGGCCAGCAGGAGATCATGGGCTCTGCACAGAGACACTGCAGGGATGATGTCCTCAGACAGCCCGTGTAGACCTGAAGCATGTGTGTGCAAGGTGGTGAGAGAAGAGGGACAAGTGGACCCCAGCTTTGGAACAAGAAGAGACCCCATGCTTAGCTGGTCCTCTGCTGACTCTATCAACAGTGGCCAGGGTCTCTGATCAGATGAGGCGGGCCACACACCTGGCAGCAATGGCAGCCAAGGCTCGCCAGCCGTTTCCAGAACTTGGCTGGGCTCGCAGCACACCTGGCTGATCTGCAGCTCTGATTGGGAGCCTGGTTCCTTCCAGCAGCAAGCCTGCACAAACCAGAGCCTCTGTAGCCTGCTCTGATTCTAGAGTCCAGAGTTCTGCGGGCACCAGGTACACCAGGAGGAAAAATGGACACGAAGGAAAACTCGTGTCCCTTCCACTGCAGGGGAATACTATTGTTAGTGACTTTAACAGCATCACTTCAGTGACTTGCCAGACTTCCTGCAGCTGGGCAGCCTTGGGCATCTTCCTGTCTAGTTTTAACTTGTCAGATATATATATATATATATATATATATATATATATATATATATATATATATATGCAAAACTAAACCAAACATTGCAGGCCTATTTTGGTTTGCTCCTGCCTTGAATGCTCACACATGTCAAATTCTGAGCTGGTCTGGGATGCCCCTCTGTCCTCCAACAGCCACAGCTCTCTATGCAGTAGAGTGGAAACTCCTAAGCTTCCTCCCTTGTTGGGACCCAATGGGTAAGGTCTCAATGGTCTGGTGTACAGAGGGGCAGGTGTCTAAGCGTCTGCTTTTTGAGGTCCTGTACCAAGTGCCAGAGTGGCAGGACTGTGCTGGGGTGTTGATGGGGAACCCTTGAGGGTCTGCTCTACCTGTGGGAGCCTAGGCGAACTGAGCGACAGCCTTATCAGCATGGTCCCTCTTACTTTCTGTCCTCGGTGGTCATGAAGGACAAGTGGCGGCGTGCAGGACTGAGAAACAGGCCCATAGAACAAGGGCCACTGTGTGGGACTCTATCTTATCTGCACATTTATAAAACTGTCTGGGCCCAGGGCTCATCTCATCTTTGCTTACCTGAGTGACTCAGGCCTGTGACTCCACTGTCCCTCAAAGGCTTTTCATAGTCCCCAGGTCCCCCAGGTTCCCCAGGACAGCAGAAGCCTAAATGCAGCAAGGCCAGCTCAGGGGAGTCTGTTTATCACTTCTGTTGGTTTATGTTTCTGGGCAAGTGTTCTTTTGAAGAACGGAATCCAAGGCTAACATCAATGTTTGGAGACCCATGCTTTAGGCATTGGGTGGCTTCTGTGTGCTTAGCGTGCTAAAATAAATGCTGTTCTGCTCCACTGGGTTCAATCCAACTGGCATCCGTCATCCCCTCCACTTTAAGACGGCCATCTGCCTCACAGACAGCAGGACACTAAACACAGGTCATCCCATGAGGAAGCCCATGGGGAGCAGACTGACCCAGAGACTGAAGAGTTCTGTATCAATCATGAGCCCACACTCAGGGACGGTCATCTGAAAAATGATTTGAGTTCACAAAGCTACAACTTGAAAGCCAATGAAAATCTAAAATATTCCTCTATAGGAAATGAAAGTATCACACGATAAAGGTAAATAAGTACCGGGCTAGATCAGATAGAACCAGCTTTTTAAAAGCACCTGTCAGGGGGGCTGGAGAGATAGCCTAGCAGTTAAGAGCACCGACTGCTCTTGCAGAGGACCCGGGTTCGATCCCCAGCACCCACATGGCAGCTAAGAACCGTCTGTAACTCCAATTCCAGGAGAACTCCAGTTCCAGGGGAATCTGAGACCCTCTTCTGACCTCCGTGGCATTGCATGACACGGGTGCACAAACCTACATGCAGACAGTACAATCATACACATACAAAAATAAATAAAAATTAAAAAAAACTTTTAAAAGCACCTGTTGGGGCTGGAGAGATAGCCTAGCGGTTAAGAGCACTGACTGCTCTTGCAGAAGACCAGGGTTTGATCCCCAGCACCTACATGGTGGCTGAGAACCGTCTGTAACTCCAATTCCAGGAGAACTCCAGTTCCAGGGGAATCCGAGACCCTCTTCTAACCATGGCATTGCACGACACAGGTGCACAAACCTACATAGAGACAGTACATTCATACACATACAAAAAATAAAAATAAAAAAAATAAAAGCACCTGTCATAAGGAGCTCCGTGATGACACAAACAGAAACAGTCTTGGTTTCTGCTCTTTGGATAAAATGCCGTTAAGATCTTACTCCCCTGCAGTGGTACCATCATGCCTGGGGGGGGGCATGCAAAGTCAGTTATTTCTGGAAGTTATTACATAATGTAACCCTGTGCAACCCAGAAGGACTTCCGCTATACATGCTGTCCTGAGCTTGTTGAACCTGGACTTTCTGGAATTTATTATGTAATACAACCCTCCACAACCCAAAGACACTTCTGACATGCACTTGTCCTAAGCATGCTGAACATGGACTTTGCTAACCAGTGGGGACAGTAGCTCCTGGTCCTGTGTCCCCTCAGCTCTTGGCCTGTGACCTTTGATCTTTTTTTTTTTTTTTTTTTTTTTTTTCAGTCTTTTCGAGACAGGGTCTCCCTGAAGCCCCGGCTGTCCTGGAATTTGCTGTGTAGACCAAGCTGGCCTTGAACTCACAAAGATCCACCTGCCTCTGCCTCCCAAGTGCTAGGATTAAAGGCGTGCGCCACCATGCCTGGCTTGATCTTATAGTTGTATCTACAATCACCTGTACATTCTGGTGCCCCTGTCAGTGACAGAGGGAGATTCCTCACCTCAGCAGGCCAGCTCACAGGCACATGCTATGCCTGGGGCCACTATGGTGGCCCATCCTCTGTCATTGTCTCTCTGCTTGTTCCTTGTCCACTCCAGGGCATCTTCCACACCAGGGCTTTTCACATGAACCCTTGTGCAATAAATAGTTCAGGCTTTCTAGAGGAACAAAGCCTACAGGAGAACAGTGTTAGGAAGGGAACTGATGACTGGCTTACACAGTAGCTGCTGGGAAGCCCAATGGCGGCTCTCCGTATGCTAGAGCTGAGATCCTGGTAGCCACTTGGTCCACAAGGCTAAGTGTCTCAGTGGTCCCAGCCTGGTGCCAAAGGCCTGGCGGAGAGTATCTGGTCTTCAGTCCATGTTGGAAGGCTGGAATTTGGGTTCTGACGACAGAAAATGATAATGGAGGGGGCAGCAACGGGAGATGTACTCACCCAACAAAGTGAGGGCAGGCTAGCTGCACTGTGTTCCCTCGGCCCTCACTGTGTCCGGACCACTGCCAGAAGGCGTTGAGCACTCCTAGGCTAGGTCTTCCCCACACAGTTAATTCTTCCTGGAAATGCCCTCACAGATTCACCCTTAGTTGACTTCAGATCCATTCAAATTGACATCAAGATAAACATTCTCATCTTGTTTATAGCGCAACTGCAGTAAATGAGACACACAGAGGAACTGACCAGATTTGAGCTGAGTACATATGTGGACTGGTTACACATGTGGAGTGAGACAGGGTACACACTGGACAGCAAGAGGCCAAGCAGGGAGGTCTTTACCAGCTATTAATTGCAGACTGGCTTCCTGCAGCACCACCAGCTATGGAAAGCTCAGGCGGGCTGTCCACTGAGGTGGGTGGGTGGCAAACGTTCTGTCCGTAATACGGAGAGCATCAGCAGAAAGCTGATGTTCACGGTGTTCACCGAGTGAGAGCAGCTTGTGGCCAAGCCCTGACACCTACAGTGGTGTTGTATCTCAAGGAGCCTCCTGATAAGGACTTTAGGATGAGACTCCTCATGCCCTCCTCACCACCAGGTGCTGAGGGTCCTGAAGTCTGGGCAACTCCCCAGGGCACTGGCATAACCCAGGATCCCTATCCTGTCATCTGAGTGGAAGACACCCTCTGCCTCCTCAAAGGTTCCGGTCCCCTTTGTGTTGATCTCAGCAGAGCTCTCCAGAGGAACAAGAGTCAGGGCCTGGAAAGAAGCGTGAAGCCCCCTGGTGGGGGAGAGCAACCGCTGGGCAGGAGGCTCTGTCTGCATGAATGGCTTGCATTAAGCACTCCAGACTTTTTCTAAAGCAGTGTTGGAGTTTTTTTTTTTTTTT
>VZQC01003744.1:2387385-2693736 GCA_009823505.1 Rhizomys pruinosus | reverse complement strand
GGCTAACAATTTCTTTTATTAAATAAAATATTTTTATTGGTGTTTTGTGTGCTTCATACATCATTTCTTAGTCCAATTTAGACACACTCCCTTTTCCATGCCACCCACCCCACCCCAGTTCATGCATTCTGCCATACATGTCTTAGATCATTTCCTTACTCTTTTAAAAGTTTTTCTCTGCAGAGGTTTATTGTCTGGGCAGAAGTTAACTGTTTCAGTCAATTCTTTGATCCAGTCTTTTTGTTGTTGTTCCCTTCTGTTTGTATTGCTCCAAAGTATGCCTATATATATGTCACATATATACCAAAATTATGACCTCTGAAAATAAATTGTATGTTAATTCTAAAATATGTTTAGGAGTTTACATTTTTCCATTCAATTTTATATTACTGTAATATATGAATACATACCCTCCATACATATACCACAATTACAAAGACTGAAAATAAGTGGTCAGTTAGTTCTAGTGCCCATTAAGGAATTCACATTATAACAACATAGTTGCCTTCAGATAAAAAGAAATTCAACATTAACTTTTCTCAACTTGACTTTCAACTAGGGAGTTGGTGCTAGCATCCACAAATGAGGGATACCATTCATCATTTGTTTTTCTGGGACTGTGTTACTTCACTTAGTATAATGGCTTCAAGTTCCATCCATTTACCTGCAAAGTTCATGATGTCATCTTTCTTTACTGCTGCATAGAACTCCATTGTGTAGATGTGCCACATTTTCTCTATCCACTTATCAGTTGAGGGTCACTTGGGTTGCTTCCAGCTCTTTGCTATTGTGAAGAGAGCTGCAATAAACATAGATGTGCATGTATCTCTGCAATTGGATGAGTCTTGTGGGTATATACCCAGGAGTGGTATGACTAGGTCAGGTGGTAGGCTCATTTTAAGTTTCTTGAGAGTTCTCCACACTGCTTTCCGTAGGGGTTGCACAAGTTTCCATCCCCACCAGCAGTGGATGGCCCATTTCCTAAAGGAAAAACCCACATATGACTGTGTGGACATGTACACACATGTGCATTCATAAGAGTACTCATGCATGCACACAAATATGCACATATATACATGCACAGACATAAGTGCAGGAACACACACTCATGCACACCATACGTGTACATACATACTGAGATACCGACATACATTTACTATCATGCATTGAGTGTATATGTTCACATGGGCCCCCAAAACCATGAGTGTGCATACACAGGGTCACACCATGAACACACACAGGTACTGATGCATATGTGTAAACATGTACATGGACACACATGCACAGATGTGCTCAACACACTATAACAATGCACCCACATAGAGGCACACGCAGGCAGTGTGGTAATGTGCGCATATGTACATGGATACAGACACACAGGCCACACATGTATTTAGGTGCATTACCACAGAGGCTTTGAACATGCATGTTTTACTAGCAACTGGAATCAACATGAGTCTCAGAGTAGTGTGCTCTCTTGGACTAGTCCCTTGTTTGAAGATGGGGCGATAACAGTCTTCACGCTCCAGGACTGCTGAGCAGCACCAAGTCCCAGGCAGCACACATACATAGAAGGTATTAATATGAGCACACTGAAATGGCACAGGTCACACACATTTTTTCACCATGTTCCTAAAAGCTTCCTGTACATACAGCTTGTGCCAACTTCTGCTGGCATCTGACAGGCCTTGAACTTTTCCTTGCCTATGAAGCTTCTGTGAACATCCTTCATTTAAGTAATTCATTGTGGAGAATGCTGGCAATTACTTTAAACCAGTGGGTGGCCTTCAGAGTCTCTTCAGGCCTTAGTTTCTTGTAACCTTCCAAGAAATGACAATTTCCAGCATCTCATTTGCTGTGTTGGGACCCAAGCTAGCCAGCCTCTGCTCTCCACTCATTTAAAACAGGGCAAGGTCCTGTCGACTTGTGACCGTGTCCCCTTCAGTTCCTGCTATTTTCTCTCCCTTCCCTTGGCCTCCCTAAGCATGTACTCTCTTCCTTCCTTATGCACTACAACCGCAAGTCCAAGTGTATGTGATTAAGTCTGTAAAATCTGGCAAGGTTACAAGGATGAGCATACTCCACTGCATACTGTCATTTAAGCTGATCTTCTTCAGCAGGCTAGGATGGGAGGCAAAGGAATACCTGTCAGATGCCAGCAGCCAGGTGCCCATGGTGGTGGATGGGGAGGCTCGCTGAGGTCCCTCAGCAGCTCACCATAGTGGGACTTAGGCCCACAACAGTCCCCTTTCTGCTTCTTCCAACAGCAAGAGTTCTTACCCATGTGAGAGATAAAGAGCAGAAATTGGACCCCCAAGAGAGAGCAGCATCACTAGCTGGTCCTGACTTGCCAAGAGGATGGGGTGCCTGTCCCCAGTGTGGGGAGGACACAGCCTGACTTCAGTATCCCCCACGAGTGCCACCAGCGGCTCCATGGACTGCCTCCTCTCTGAAGCTCGTGTGGCCTACCTCATCTTGCTTTCTGGAGTGCCTGGGACAGAAAGGACCTCTATGAATCAAGAGGGCTGAGGAGCTGCAGAAGGCCCTTCTATGTCCTGGGCCTCCCAGTCCTGACCATACTTGTAAAAGGCCAGGCTTGTCCCTGTCCAGAACTCTTCAGGGAGTGAGGGCTCTGGACACTCAGACTGTGGCAGCAGTCAGTACCAGACTGGTCACTTCCCCAGTCAGGTTTGTCCTGCTTAATATCCAGAGGGATCGGAGAGACCGGCAGTCACGTCTAGGGAGCCGGTGGCCTGCTTCCTGTGGGTGAATCTGAGTGTGTGTAGTGAGGGGTGTGTGTGTGTGTGTATCCAGCCATATTGAGGCTGCTTAGTTCCAGAAGATGGTACATTGTGAACAAAGATTTGATCACAGGCTAGTGATCCCTTGGAGGGAGGGGGAGAGTGTATGCCTTGACATTAGATGGATGTGCTAACAGAAGTCCTGCCTTGCCCAGAGTAAGGCAAACAGACTCTGCTGATAGAGAACATTTAAGATGTCCTTCAAAAGCAGCCTATGGACCATCTCCATGGGAATGTGTCCCAGTGACTTTTCCCATTCTGCTGATATTTGATATCAGGCTGCAGATATTTCCGGCTCATAAAGCCCTGGAGTATGTACAACTGATTCAGCTGGAGCAAACGCAGAAAGTTATGAAGCCAATCGGCCAATACTCCAAGGGCCAGTTCTGAAGAACGAAGCCAGACTGTGAGGTCAAGCTCAAACTGAGACTGAATTTCAGGGCAGAAGGACCAGAGACAGGAGAGGTGCAGGCCAGCATCCCAGCAGAGCCTGCACTGCTTGTGCTCACCTGGGGCAACGCGGCGGTGGCTGCCTGGGGGTGGGGGCGGGGCGACAGCTCTCTCCACTACTGTCATTCCAACTTTCGCGATCGGAGGCAAGGTACTGTGATGGCGCAGATCCATCTCCTCCGGGCAGAAGTCAATGCGTTCTTCTCCATGGTCATTCAGGTCCTCTGTGGTAGTGAAGTCTCTCCAGGGCTGCTGACTAGGGTGGGAAGTCAGCTGGGGAACAGAGTGATCTGTCTGTCCTTCTATAATGTATCCAGGAGGCCACAGGAGATGAGTCAGCCCTGAGTCACCTATCAAAGCAGCAGGTGCTGGATCTCTCAGAGCCAGACAGAACAGAGAAGACTCTCAGATCTACGGATGGGGGAGGGGAGAGCCGAGTCCCAGAAGCCCTGGCCCCTTTCCTCTCAGAGCCTGTTCTGACAGGGATTCTCCTAAGGCAAGGTTATTGTGTCAGAAAACCTTAGTTAGACTTTCATCACTACAGCCAAACCTAGAGATCATCATCCTTTAAAGAGAGCAGGTTGCTTCCAGCTCATCATTTAGGAAGCTTCAGTCCACGACTGGCCTCCTGGCTCTTGCCTGTGGTGAGGCTGCACATCACAGTGGGAATGTGTTATTGAGTAAAACTGCTCACCCAGGAGCCGAGGACAAAGAGAAAGAAGAGCTGGGACCCACAATCTCATGCAAGGATGCCACCCTGACCTAAGGACCCCTCACTAGGCACTACCTCTCTAACATCCCACCACCTCCCAGTGGCACTGACTTGGGATGCAAGTCTTATCTGGGCACTTGAGGGCTTTTCAGATCCAAATATGGCAGGAGGTAGCCATGGATCAGCCTGGAGGGAGGAGAGTCCTTGTCTCTCTTCTACAGAAGAGATGGACTTAGCAAAGGCCAAGAACTTGTTCTCGTTGTATTTGAGTCCCTGTTTTGAGCAGGGCATAAGACTCTATTGGCTTCTGTTCCCTAAAGAAGAAGGAGACTCTTCTCCATCAGAGCACTAAGCGACAGTAGAGTGGAGTTCCTACGAGGACTGCATCTAATAAGAACCAAACGTCCCCCAAAGCTGAACACCAACAGAGCTGAAAACATTTGTAGAAACCACAGTTGTGATTAAAGGAAATCATAAAAGTCCATAAAGGGCTAAATAATAGAATGAGGATAATTAAAGATTCAATTAGTGCACTTGAAGATAAAAGCCACACTATCTCTCAGAAAACAACTGAAAATGAAGAGGTGGAAAAAGGTTAAGAACTGTGATCAGCCTGGTAACTTTCTCAGAAGGATGGTGGTTAGAAAGAACAAAAAAAAAATCCAGAATAATAAAATAAAAGAAAACTTGGAGCTCAGGGAAGGCATAGATCTTCCAGCTGAAAGGACTCACGGAGTATGGACCAGTGTAGATTGTGTAGGATGTCAGCGCCTCATATTCTGGGGACATAGAGACCTAATAGGATCCAAAAGGTACCAGAAGTATCTAAAAGAACAAAACACATGACCTACAAAAAGTAGGAAGGAGACTTGCAGAAACCTTACCATTAAGCTCCACTGCCTGGAAGAGGAAAAAGGACAGCCACGAACCAAGAAAGAGTGAATTTGAATCGAAGATTCAGTGTCCAAACCAACTATTAGAGAGTAGGATGGGGGGAAATGAGGCATTTTCAGACCAGCTGAAAATAATAAAAATGTACCTTACACATGCGCATTGATTTAAAAAACCTGATTGTCTCCAGCAAATCACATAAAGAATCCAAAACACAAGAGAGAGAGGTGGGGCTTAGCAGGAGATGGGGCTCCGCCAAGAATGTGGGGGACTGCAGGAGTGCAGGCCAACTTGGAAGACAGGGTCAGAGCCCTGGACAGCTAGAGCTGCCAGGAGGAAGTGGGCTCCGTCCAAGAACTCCTCTGATAGGAGCCCCAGCTGGGTGGGGCCCTGTGAGGAATGCAGGCACTGTCCACAAGGAAAGCAGCGGCAGGAGCACGCTGGGAAAGCCATTCCTCTCACAGGCTTCGAGCCCACCTGCAGTGTCCTGCTCCGAGGTCTCCCTACTCCAGGTTGCTTTCCTTTGCTGTGCTTTCCCATCACCACGAAAGAATAACTGGCCCCCATTTGGAAATCCCTCCCTCTCAATCTATATTCCTCTCATATAAATTTGTTGCCATCTCTGATGACATGGACCGCAGGCACTGGGCACTGTTTCCTACCATGGCCTTAGGCTGTTCTGATTCCTCTTGACCCTTCACCTGAGTTGTTCTTGAGGTCACCGACAGCCTCCAGGTGATAAAGTCCTATGATATTCATGTTCCTTGACTTCCCTCGGCATAATCCTTCTTCCTTGAAATGCTTCCTCATGTCAGGCGCAGGCATGTTATTTGCTTGAGTCCCTCCTCCTCACATGTGTCCAGCATCCTTCTTCCCCAGGGCTCCCTGATGGGCACAGGGATTCGGGGTGGGCCTGGGGCTCAGCTCACCCCATGCTTCTATAGTAGTCTCCTTCTGTGGTCATGTCCATCAGGGTTCCCAGGAGGAACAGAATCAACTGGTGATAATTATTTATCATAAAGAATTAGCTCAGATGGAGCCTGAGTCCCCAGATCTATAGCTGGCATCCAGAGACCTAGAAGAGGTCAGTGTGGGAGGCCCCAGCTCAGCAGTGAGGAAGACCAGTCCCCCCATTCCTCTGTGTCCAGCTCGGGTTGTCAGCTGACTAAGGATTGGATGAGGAGGCTGTCACCTGACCACATGAGACAACCACCAGAGGAGGACAGCTAGCTGCACACAGTCCATGGATGTAGGCATTAATCTCATCCAAACATTGTTACACTGTTAGGGGAAAAGGTACACACACACATACATATGCACACACATACACAAAAATACATACACACAAACATGCAAATACATTCACAAACACAAACACAGATATACATACACAAACACACACAAACACATGCATTTACGTATACACAAACACATTAAAGCACACACAAACATATCTATACACATATACACAAGGACACTCAGAAACGCATCCACACAAACACATATACACATACACATATACAAAGAACAGTGTCTGACACACATAACTATTCAAGCCTACCCCTTGTGAATGGCACAGATACACAGCTCCTTAAACTGTACACAATCTCAAAATGAGGATAGCTGTAAGGCTGTGATTCTGCCTGTGTGATGCAACCATGCTGAGCTCAAGTAGTAACATGCTCCCTCAGCTATTGCTTTTCCTGAGTCCCATAACTCAGTGGCAGAACCAAGAGTCCACTACATGGAGTGGAAGAAAAAGTGGCTGCATCAGATCACAGAAGAGGATGGGAAAGGGAAGGAAATGAGATGGACCATACATGATTGGATGTTAACATTTCACAAGGCAGAATCGGGACTACTGTCTTCCATTTGGAAGTCTGTGTGATTTAAGGAGATGGTGGCAGCATGGCAGTAAGGATGGACTTGTTCACGTGTGTGTCTACTCACTGGGCACACAGACTTCATAGCAATAAAGGGGAAGCCTCCTGACCATGGTCACAGCTGTCCTGAGAATCACCCTGCTCAATCCTTTCATATTCCCTTTGCTGCAAGCCTCCTGCTGGCTGTGCTTCTTTGCCTCTGGGGCAACTCAAACTTTCATTCCCAAAGAGGCAGATCATGCAGGATCCTGTCTGGACAGAGTTGCTGTGGTCTCCCACTGACCTCAATCATAGAGAGCGGGGTTACTGAGGCGTGTTCTAGGAGTATGTCCACATCTCAGCACCTACTTCCTTTTGTCCATGTGAGCATCAGTCCAGGGTCCAGGAACCTGTCACCCCAGGACCACCTTTACTGCCTTCTCAGACCTGAGGACTTCTGAACTCCCAGACCAATGGAATCGCCATGATGTCTCCTGAAAGAATTAGCTTTTTCTTTTGTAAGTGAGATCTCCAGGGCCACCAGGCCATAGCATGGGAGTAGGAGGCAAGGGTTTGCCAAGTGTCACTGGGGTGATAGTGAATGCCACTCTCATAACTGTGCTGGTTTGAATGAGAATGTCCCCCATAGGCTCCAAGTATTTGGACATTTTGTCCCCAGTTGGTGGTGCTGTTTTGAGAGACCTTGCTGGAGAAAGCAGGTCACTGAGGGAAGGCTTTCAAGTTCTTTAGCCTTGCCAGATTTCCAGGCCCTCTCTGCTTCCTGTGCCTGCTTGAAGATGGACTGCTCAGCTTTTTGCCCCACCCCCTCTGCTGCCGTGTCTCCCCCCACCCCACTGTGGACTCTAACCCTCAGAACCGTAAGTTCAAATACACTCTTCCTTTTATAAGTTCCCTGGGTCATGGTGTTTTATCACAGCAACAGGAAAGTAACTAAGACACATCTGCTACTTGATTCTTTTATGTGTGAATCCTGGTCGGGGGAGAAACACCACACATGCTGGATGCTGCTTCAGATCATATACATTCTTCTGGGGAGCCCTGCCTCAGCCCTTCTAGTTGGCAGTCTGTTTTCACAAGGTCATCACTCCATAAAGGTACCTGCTTCAGGATGGTGGGGATTTGGTAAGACCAATGAATTCCATGAGCACGAGCCCACCATGGCACCTCCTTAGCTGTGAAGTGCTTTCCCTAATCACAAGAATTGCTATGTGGAAGACCATGATGGGGCGGGGGGGGAGGGATGTTGAGGCTTTCTCCAAGACCGAGGAGGGTAATTTTTGCTGAAGCATTATGGGTATGAGCCAAACCAGACTCAGAATAAGTACCTATTCTAGTAAGGACAGAGCGCTCTCCTCTCCATGAGAGAAGCGGTCCACATAGTGAAGCCGCCAGTGATGGCCGGCCACCTCAGGGAATGGAGTCCTTGGGGCCTCGGTGATGTGGCATTCAGGTTTGGCATTCAGCACCAGCTGTAGTCATCTCAGCCTTGGTGAGCTGGAAGTCCATGTTGCTGAGCCCATGGCAGTGCCAGGGGCCGTGGCAGGAGTGTCTGGGGAAGACACCATCTACTCTCCGCAAGACAAATGCTGCCATCCACCTGGCTTTAAAGCTCTCCCCAGCTGAGGTCACTTTTCGCTGGGCATCACTTGGTATAGACCTTCACATTTTTGCCCATCTGAAGAGGTTTATGCAGATACGCAGATATCTTTGCCTGCATCTCCTTGCCCCATTTTCCTATCATGTTCTTGCCAAGTCCCTGACCATCCAGCCAAACACATGATAGAGCCCATGGACTTGCATACAACATGCTGGAAGCTGTATCGAAAGGGGAGCTATTCCACAGAGGGACAGTCCCTAGCTAGGGCTGGCACTGTGACTCACTTCTGGGGTCTCTGACATTACAGAACCATTGGATCTGCTTGACTTTTGGCCCAACACACCAAGCATTGTAAGCCTGTGGCAGAGCTTTCTCCTGTCCTGGGTCACAGTTCAGCCAGCTGCTAATTGGACCAGAGGAATGTACCCAGGTGAGGAAAATGCAGCACCTCAAGTCCAACGAGCCTCCCTTTCCCTGTTGTGGAAAGGACCAAGTATAATGGTTTTACCCTTCATCTTGGGGAGGCACCTCAACATACCCTGAACCTCTGGACCCCTAAAACGGCCTCTCCAAGATAGGAGGTCTAGAAACCTTGCCGAGGTAGAAGGCTCTAGAAGCTTTACTAAGACAGGAAGCTCTAGAGTCCTCGCTGAGGTAGGCAGGTGGACCTAGCATTTTGTTGGACTTATTTTGCCCTGTGACACGCAGACATTTACCTGTAATTCTTGCCCTGTGACACGCAGACGTTTACCTACAATTCTTGCCCTATGACACGCAGACGTTTACCTACGATTCTGCCTTTGTTGCTGCTTCTTGCTTATCAGGGCAGTGGACCAGTAAGATGTTGTGTAGAAAGGAGAAACACCACAGCCCCTTGATTCAGGAGCAGAGAGAGCTGGGTTGGCACTCATCTGGGTTCTTCTTTTCCCCTTTCTTAATTCGGTCTGGGGCCTCAGGCTTTGAGATGGAGCTTACCACATTCAGGGTGGGTCTTCCCTCCTCAGGTAAGCTTCCCTAGAAACACAAATTCCCAAAGGTGTTCCTGATTATTTTTCTATGTGTTTCTTATTTAAACAATTTGTTTTTCTATTTTTACTTTTTGTCTATGAATGTTTTGCCTGCATGTATTTAAGTGAACCTATGGGTAGATGATGCCTGTGGAGATCAGAAGACTGTCAGATCTCCTAGAACTGGAGCTATGGATAGTTGCTAACCATCATGTGGATGCTGGGAATCAAACCTGGGTCCTCTGCAAGAACATCCAGGGCTCTTTGTTACTAAGCCATCTCTCCAGCCCCATCCTAAGAGTTTCTTAATGCAATCAAGTTTAGAATGGAAACTTATCCTAATGGCCTGGATGGTGGTCCTAATCTCTGTAAGTCCTTCCAGGGGTGCCCCAATGCTTTTCAGTTTCTGTCTTTCTAGGCAAATAAAGTTCTAGAGGCATTAGCTTTTCCCACTATAATAGCCCAACTCCACAGCTCAAGGAACCTGTGGCGGGGGGGAAGGGGGGTTTCCTGACTGCTGCTAAGTTTGTCTACTATGATTAAGGTGGGGTAATGACCCCAGCCTGGGATTGGGGACCCACTGGGTCCACTGGCTGTGTATGTCCTGGGAATCTGGCTTTCCCTTCACCCAAGGAGTTCTGTCTTGAAATCGAGGCTGCCTTGCAGCTAGAACGTATGCTCCCAGAGGGAGGATACTTGGTCTGATGACTGTGGTTCCCCCAATCTTGGTTCACCATAAAGGCTCAAAGGTCAATGCAAAAAGCAGTGACTTTGCCGGGTGTGGTGGTGCACGCCTTTAATCCTAGCACTTGGGAGGCAGAGGCAGGCCGATCTTTGTGAGTTCAAGGCCAACCTGGTCTACAGAGTGAGTTCCAGGACAGCTGGGACTACAGGGAGACCCTGTCTCGAAAAGACCAAAATAAATAAATAAATAAATAAATAAATAAATCTTAAAAAGTATATATAGGGGCTGAGCCGGGCTTGGTGGCGCATGCCTTTAATCCCAGCACTCGGGAGGCAGAGGCAGGCAGATCTCTGTGAGTTCAAAGCCAGCCTGGTCTACAGAGTGAGCTCCAGGCCAGCTAGGACTAAAGGGAGACCCTGTCTCAAAAAGCCAAAGAAAAAAAAAGTATATATAGGGGCTGGAGAAATGGCTCAGGGGTTAAAACGCTCTTGCAGAGCACCTGGGTCCAAGTCTCAGCACCCACATGGCAGCTAACAACCAGCTATAACTCCAGTTCCAGGGGATCCCATGCCCTCTTCTGACCTATGTGGGCACTGCACAACACAGATGCAACCTACCTACATGCAAGTAATATACTCATACATATAAAATTAAAAATAAATTTTAAAAATGTATATGTAGGAGCTGGAGAGATGGGTCAGCGGTTAAGAGCACTGACTGCTCTGGCAGAGGACCTGGGTTCAATTCCCAGCACCCACATGGTGGCTAAGAACCGTCTTAGGCCAGGCGTGGTGGCGCACACCTTTAATCTCAGCACTTGGGAGGCAGAGGCAGGAAAATCTCTGTGAGTTCAAGGCCAGCCTGATCTACATAGTGAGCTTCAGGCCTGCTGGGACTAAAGGGAGACCCTGTCTCAAGAAAAAAAAAATCCATATATAGATAAAGATACAGGTTATAGCCATGCCTTAAATCCCTGTAGGTGAGAGGCAGAGGCAGTCAGATCTCTGCAAGTTTGAGGTCAGCCTGGTCTACATAGTGAGTTCAAGGCCAACCAGGGCTACCTAGTAATACCTTGTCTCAAGAAAAAAATGATAGCTCATAAAATGGAAAAAAAAAAATGCAGCTTAGCCAGGCATGGTAGCGCACACCTGTAGTCCCAGCGCTTGGGAGGCAGAAGCACTGTGAGTTCAAGGCCAGCCCAGTCTACATAGTGAGTTCTAGGACAGCTGTGGCTACAGGGAGACCGTGTCTCAAAAAGACACCCCCCCAAAAAATACAGCTCATGGGCCAGTTCAATAGGTAAAAGCATTTGAGGCACAAACCCAAGGACCTGAATTTGATCTTCTGATCCCACAAGAGAGGGAGAGAATCAACTTCCAAAAGTTGGCGTGGTGGTATACCTCTTTAATCACAGTACTCGAGAAGCAGGAGGTGGATCTCTGTGAGATCTAGGCCAGCCTGCTCTACACAGTGAATTCTAAGCCAGCTAAGGCCACAGAAACCCTGTCTCAAAAAGTTGTCCTGGGGGCTGGAGAGATGGCCTAGCGGTTAAGAGCGCCAACTGCTCTTGCAGAGGACCCACATGGCGGC
The DNA here is from genome assembly GCA_009823505.1 of Rhizomys pruinosus. Classification (NCBI taxonomy): domain Eukaryota; kingdom Metazoa; phylum Chordata; class Mammalia; order Rodentia; family Spalacidae; genus Rhizomys; species Rhizomys pruinosus. The sequence goes on along the minus strand of VZQC01003744.1, from coordinate 2,682,120 downwards.
TGAGAACCGTCTTTAACTCCAGTTCCAGGGGAATCTGACACCCTTTTCTGACCTCCGTGGCATTGCATGACATGGGTGCACAAACCTGCATGCGGACAGTACATTCATACACATAAAAAAAAAAAGCTTACTTAAAAAAAAAGTTGTCCTGACTTCCACAAGCACCATACTCACACAATCATACACACACACACAAATAATAAAATTTAAATAAATATGGCTTGGGTCAGGCGTCATGGCACATGCCTTTAATCCCAGCACTAGGGAAGCTGAGGCAGNGGTAGAAGATGGTCCCATGGACAGGTAGAAGATGGTCCCATGGACAGGTAGAAGATGGTCCCATGGACAGGTAGAAGATGGTCCCATGGACAGGTAGAAGATGATCCCATGGACAGGTAGAAGATGGTCCCATGGATAGGTAGAAGATGGTCCCATGGACGGGTAGAAGATGGTCCCATGGATAGGTAGAAGATGGTCCCTTGCAGACCTCTGTTATTCTGTTTTATAATCCGTATTGACATAGTATCTGAAAACTTATGGTATGGAAGCACTCATGAGAACTGGGAACCCCACATAAAAATGGTCAGCAGTGGGCATGAGTCCTGAGGCTGTGGTGGGCAAGGACAGAGGAGCAGGTCTATTGTTCCCGGCCTGGGGGGAATTTTGTTCATGTCTGGTATTACTTTTACAGTCTCAAAAGATTTGAACTGCCATGTGACGGAATTTACCAGGTCCTGATTTGCTTTCCAGTTTAGAACCTCTTCCCCTTGCTGGAAAGCTACTCGGAAGAGCTGAAGTTCTATGGAATCAGCACAGCTAGATGGGAGGCCCTCGGGGAATGTGCCCATGTTAGGACTTCTCGAGGATCAGGTGGGATTGTCAGTTGTGTGTCCTTCACAAGTGGTGGCCCACACCACACTGGCACTGCAGAAACTACAAGACTGTTCTGTTTCCCCAGGGGAGAGAGGGAGTCTTGGCCTCAGTCCCCAAGAACAAGAGGCAGCAGGTGTGTGAAGTGAGTATGTCGCAGGCTTAGTTTTAGAAAAACTTGTCCCCAGCTTCCTTTAAAAAGAAAACAAATTTGTGGCTGACTACTTAACAGAGCAGTTTCCAGGAGTGAGTGTGTTTATCCTGGGCAAGGAGGAGCAGCCTGGGCTGGGTCGTGCAGACATCCTGGCCAACAGATGGTCACCCACACACTTCCTCGGACATGGGATCCAAACCCGTGAAGATGTGTTTGTAAAGCAGCCGCTGGGCCTCTGAGAGAGAGGCCCTGCTCGGCCTTGTCTGTGGCCTGCTGGAAGCCAGGACACCCTCTCCCACTGCACTCCCCTCCCCAACTTGCCACAACTCTGCCGTTTATTCTGGAGCGGTCACTCAACTTTCGGGTGAAGCCACCTTTTTTCGTGAAGGGGGCAGCTCCAGATACCACCCTGTAGCTCTAAGTGTGCCTGCTAGATGTGGGCAGCACTTTCAGTGTGAACTGAGCAAGCACATTCTCATCTTTAAAATGACAGCAATGCTCTTCATTCACTTTGCCTGTTCTGTGAAGAACAAAGAATTTGAAGCAAGCGAAACATTTAAACCAATAATTCCCATGAAGCCGTCAGGGACCACAGCCTCAAGAATAGTGCAGCAATGGCGGGAGTCAAGCAGTCACTGGGGTCCCACTTACCCCTTTCCACAGTGTATCTGGGAGGATGAGACGCCTGAGTGGATAAGCGTCTCTCCTTCCTGTGGCCCTGGGACAGCTTGGTTTGGTCTGTGCATATATTGGCTTCTGCCATGAAATACATCATCCATCTGACTCCCTTTTGTTATTGTTCGAAAGTGGAGTTACAGGTTTTCCTAATCTCTTCAGAAAGCTGTTTTCTAGTCTTCCATGCTGGAATGCTGGGATTCAAAGTCTGCCAACAGGGGGAACCTCATAGATGGGAAGTACTGCCCCTGATGACACAGGAAGGAGGTGGCAGACAGGGTTGGGGGGATGCGGAGGGGGTAGGCAGTAGAGAGCCCAGCAGCCCCAGGGTTGGCTGGGCAATTGTCTGTCCTCTGTAAAACGAGGCTTCCGTCCAGGCCTAGGTTAGGTGGTGTCTGACTGCACCTGGGAATTTTCTTTTAAATCTAGAAATGATTTAACACTGAACGATTCACCAAGAGGACCATAATTACAGAATGAATCATACAAAATTTAATAAAGATTTAGCTCAAATGTTTATAAGCAAAGCTAAAAATATGTTCACCCTCCCGTGTGGTCTGAGAGTTCGCCAGTGGAGTGAACAGAGAACAGAGCACCGTGTGCACCCGAGGTGTCCACCTGAGGTGTCCACCCGCGGAGGCTCTGGCTGGGCTCTCGTTCCCACTTGGGTCCGAGCTAGGGCCAGCCCTCTTCTGACCTCTCAACTTCCCCAGCTTTGGAGTCATTGGTGGGAACTCTTGGCGTGCTGATTTGGGAGTCACTGGTGGGAACAGAACTTCTGTCAAGGCTCTGACCTCTGCAGGCTGGGTCTCCTTCTGTCCTTTCCAGTGCTAGTCTTCTGCTAAGGAAAGTTTGAGAACTCTTTCCCCGTGTATTAAATGTGATTGATTAATTATTTGTATACAAGGCTACATAGGGTAGTCTTGTATACAAATAACGCTTATATGTAACATACCTTGAGCACACTTGTTCCAACTCCCTCCCCCGTGTCTCCCCCGCCCCTTGCTTTTGGCCCCTTTGTCTTTCATTTTGCTGCTTCTTCAAGGTCATTCGTGCATTGTGATTTTTATGGATCTGTAAAGTTCGGGCCCCACAAATGAGCGAAAGTATACAATAATCACCTTCCGAGACTGATTTAATTCATTTAGATGTGGTACCTTCCAGTGGCACCCACCTTCTTACAAAATGATCCAACTTCATTCTTTATGGCTGAAACAAAGTCCTGTTGTACTTATAAACCCCTTTTCCTTGTCCCTTCCTCTGCTGATGGATACCCAGGCTGCTTCTACAACGTAGCTATTGGGAATCCTGCTGTGACAAGCACTGCCGTGGAAGCCTCTCTGTGCTATGTGTGCTTCAGGCTGTTCTCTTGACGGAAGGTAGGATCCAAGTGGGGAAGTAAGCCCTATGGCCTTCCTGGATTTTGACAGAGGACATGGTTCAAAATAAATGTTTTTGGAAATGGCTTGCTGCTTTTCTGTAATCAAATGTTCCGCTTTTTTAGCCCTGGTTACTTAGAGGAGCAGTGTGCCGATGGTGCCTTTCGTGGTCACTGAGGCAGAGAGAGCTACTTTCCTGCTACTCAAGCCACCTAGGGAGTAAAAAGCTAGACAGGGACCTCTGGCCTTCCCAGAGCTTTGGTGAGAACCCACTGAGATGACTAGAATCTAGACAATACAGATTTTTCCCTCAGGGGCTCTGGGCTGGGCTGGGAGAACAACCCTTGTCTCTCTAGTTCTCTGGGTCTCAAGGACCACATGTTCCTTCAGGCAGAGCAGCACTGGAATCCAGGATCCTTTGCTGCCAGCTGCAGGCCTCACTGCTTCCAACATTGCCCACCATCCCCAATTCAGCATCCTCCGAGCATGTCACCTGAAGATTGCAAGGCCTAGCTCAGCTACTGCCCAGCAGGGATCCAGAAGGCTACCAAAAATCCCCAATAATTTCTTGAGGTGCAGTTGTTCATCAGTGTGGCTGTCTGTGAGCCTGAAGACGGGCTGTCCTGGGAGAAGGACCGAAGAAGTTCCCCTGGCTCTCGGGGACCTGGACGGGTAGAATGCCTTTCCCGGCTCGGGGCTGGGAATCTCCCTTTCCCTTTCCTTTTCTAAACTTTTAATTGTGGTAAAAGCCATAATACGCTATAGCTCTTGGCATTGTAAGCATTTTGGGGTGCCAAGTTCAGTGCAGGCTTGTGGGTCCACACCCTCCCTCCCTGCCTGTAGTGTGCACTCTTCTCCTGACACCTCTACCTATCAGAGTTGTTGCTCTGGTCATTTTTGACATTCTTGCTTAGTCATGTCCCCAGTCTGGTCTGTGTCACTGAAGCAGACCCACCAACCTCCTTCCCTTTAGTCCAACCTGTGTGTGGGACCCCCATCAGCCTCCCTTCTTAGAAAAACCCAGAGGACAAGGTGTTAACCCACAGCTGCATGGGGATTCTGGGCTCTGGAATATTCCTGGCTTCCCGACCTGGTTTTACTCCACATAATTTTTGCCTTTAGTCCCCACCTTAGCCATTTTTTTCATGTTTCTCAGAAGGAGAAAAGAATCATCAGGTTCTATGCCTCTTCCCACACTAAGCTGACACATATCCAGCCTGCACAGCCCAGGCCACAGGTGTGCTTGGGACAGTTCTTCCTGGCTGCATCATCCCCAGAGTCCTGGCACTTAGGAATCCTGCAAGCCTTCACCAGCTGGATCAGTCCAGTTCCAGGTCCTCCTCCAGGGGTCATTGTCCACATTTAGGCCAACAATATTTCATCTACAGTCTGTTAGTGGACATAAAGAAAAGAGCCCACATTCACAGATAAGCTGGGCCAGCCTGTGGACAACTCAGGTGCTCTTTGGCGGCATGCAAGATCTGAATAATTTGGCTGACCCACTTAAAAATAATGCTGGACTGTGAGGCTATTTTTTTAAAATACCCTCTTCCATGATTCAAAAATAGAACACAATTTTGTTCAGTCTTAAACATTCATACAAAATCACTTCTTTGGGGAAAAAATAAAAACAAGACTGAATAGTTTCAGCCAAAAACTTTTAGAAAGTTCTGAGCCACTGAGTGCAGGTCACAAGGAGTTTTGGACAGCCCTCACAGAGGCTTGCTCAGTGTTCTGCTTTGCCTTTGAGGAACTGTATGCATGAAGGCATGCAGAGGACAGAGGTGTGCGAACCCAGGGGAGGGCCGTGTCTGCTTCTGTACCATGTGAGCTGTTCCCGTGTAGCAGGCTTGTGTCCATCTCTTAAAGATGCACTGAGAGTCTATTTCTTGACAAGCCCCACTGAGTAGTATGGCCCCATCTGTTCATCCCCCACCCTAAGTACTAAGCTTGTTTTCTGGTACTGTATCATCCCCTACTTGTTGACATATTGCCATGTAAATAATTTCTTGTGTATTCACACAAGTTTGGAAACTGAATCATTCTCAGACTTTTCTTTTCCTTTATTATTTTTATGTGTATGAGTGTATTGTTTGCATATAGGAAATGCACCCATGTGGTGGTGCAATGCCCGAGGCAATTAGAAGACTCAAATCTCCTGGTACTGGAGTTACAGATGGTGGTTAGCTGCCATGTGGGTGCTAACACCTGGATTTGAAACCCAGTCCTCTGCAAGAGCAACCAGTGCTCTTAACCACTGAGCCATCTCTCTAGCCCCTCATACTTGTCTTTTATTTCTCTACCCAAGGCACTACTCTGCCTATAGAGAGTAGTGTATGACAAACAGCAGAGCAGAGATTGTGACACCCCACGATGGCAGGCATAGGTTGGGACAGTTCCATTGATAAATGAGGTAGGTGCCTGCTACAGACCAGGGCTATGTGTGGACCACAGCTCTCCACTGACAGCAAGGGGGTGCTTGGAAGCTCCCAGGTGGAAGAGCATGCCAGGGCATCTGCATGGTGGGGGAGATGCTTCCATGGCCATCCCAAGGGACGCCTGAGGAGGAAGGGGCAGTGGGAGGGGAAAAAGTGGATGAACAGAGAACAAGCCGGGAAGAGGAGAGAGCCAGGTGGTCAAGCCCCACACAGCAGGGTTGGGGTATCTGCCTGGAGCAGGAGGTCAGGCCCCACACAGCAGGGTTGGAGGTGTCTGCCTGGAGCAGGAGGTCAGGCCCCACACAGCAGGGTTGGAGGTGTCTGCCTGGAGCTGGAGGTCAGGCCCCACACAGTAGGGTTGGAGTTGTCAGCCTGGAGCGGGAGGTCAGGCCGCACACAGCAGGGTTGGAGGTGTCTGCCTGGAGCAGGAGGTCAGGCCCCACACAGTAGGTTTGGAGGTGTCTGCCTGGAGCAGGAGGTCAAGCCCCACACAGCAGGGTTGGAGGTGTCTGCCTGGGGTCATGAGGGCAGACTTGGGTCCAAGAACTTGGTGGAGAGGCTAAGTGGACACTTAGAGAAGGGCAAGTCCCCAGGCAGATCTGGAACAGAAGGCTTTCTGTCTGCACACAGATGTCAAGCCTGGCTTAACTTAAGTGACATGGGTCTCCAACCTGACCCTCCTGCTCTGAGCAGTTGGCCTTTTCCTTCTGTTGGGTCTGTGGCATGTATGACAGCTACCCAGGAAGGGTTCAGTATCTACCCTCTGTGGTGGTCGGGTACAAGGAGACCTGGCAGAGGACACTGCAGACTGCCACACAGCCTCCCTGAAGGGAGGTCGTCTGGCTTCAGAGGGAAGCTGAGGATCAGTTCTATCTTCAGGAGCAATGATGGTAGGTTGTCCATGGACTGTGCCTCTGCCACCCCAATGCCACTGGTGGGTGATTTCTACCTCAGAGCAACAGAGCTGCCAGGCAGCTGTGCCACTGCAGTAACTCAAGAGCACCCAGGCCCAGGGAGGTGTTCCCAGGGATCATGTTGCCATTCAACTTGGCCTGGGAAAAGACATGACAGCAGAGGTAGGCTTCTTCGGGACCATGTCCGGCCTACTCTTTACCCCAGTGCTCAGGAGCTGCTCCCTACACTGCCTGGGAAGGGAAGGGCAGCCAGGGAGCAGGTGGACACAAGGATGCAGCTCAGATGCATGCTCGGAGACTCAGAGCAAGGTTCCTCAGAGCAAGGTCTGGGAGCCCGGCCTCCCGGTGAGTCTCACACTCCCCTCACCTCCCCTGGGCACTGGGCTGAGTTTCTTCAAATGCTGTGTTCACATTTTGGACCTGCTCCGGGACCCCCTGGAAACTTCTGGCAGAGCACCAGACATCTCTGCAACACACTCAGGAACTGTGAGCAGTAATTACACTATCAGCTCTGGCAAAGAAGAAACACACCTTTGTGATAAAAATACAGTTTTTGGCACATGAATGCTTCATTAGATATTTATCAAATAATTTCAATGTTGGCTCAAAACAACTGTAATTTACTGTGAAGCTCCCCGATAGCTGCATGAAAGGAAGGACTGCACACCTGACCTTCTGTGGAGGAGGCTTCCTGTGAATCAAGCACATGCCCACCGACAGTGTCACTCCTGACACAATTGGATTGTAGCTTGTGTCTTACATGAGGGTCTCTGTCAGCACCTGTGACGATCCTCGCCAAGGCAGCTGTGCTGTGCCAGAGACCAGCTAAGTGGGGCCCGAGGGGGGAGGGCAGCATGAGGTACTCTCTCCTTCTTCCCTAGGAGCAGGTCAAGGGACCTTACCAAATGACATGACAATGAAGATAAAAAGACTGTAGCTGTGCCTTCAGGGAGTCTCCATGTCTCCCTTGCTACCTCTGACCAAGAGAGGAGTTACACAGAGCTCAGGATAAAGTCAACATTTGTTTTTGAAAAGATCCATGAAAGCAGAGTGGTTCTTGATGCTGTCACAGACTTGCAGAAGCTTCCAATGAAGGTTGCTCAGCATCCCATCTCTGCTCCTCAGCTCCCCGTAGTGTGCCCCTGTGCCCCCCAGGGTTGTGATGTTCTGAGAAGGGGGAGCTAGTGGGAAGGATGCTGGGTTTGGCATCATCTTGACCCTCCTACCAAGCCTCACAAGATCTGGACTTCACATCTGCTTCAGGGCATGAGTAGAGGGTCCCCAGCTGCTAGATGGGGTGGATGGTGCCTTTATATCCTGCAGACATGGGTAAGGTGCGGGGCATCAGATCATTCTAGAACCCTAGAGTAAACATGTGGTCTGCCACAGTGTAGACAGTGGCCCTAAGCAGGTTGAGGACCAGGCTCCATGCCTCCGCCCTCTGCAGTGCTGAGAACCCCAGCGTGTGGCCTACATGCGTTCACGAAGCCTGGCTCCCTCTCCCTAAACTACCATCAATTTTGCAAACCAAACTGTATTTTAAGACATGTCAAAAGTTGTACATGTCCCAGGTGGGCCAGAGGAGAGGCAAGACTGGTGTAAAGGGAGCCAAGAAGTCTCACTTGTTGATGAAAGGAAAGATCTCAGCACCTGGCGCTGGCTACCTGGCCCACTGCTGGGAGAGCAGAGCTTTTCTCTGGCCCTTCCTAAATGGTTTGCTGTGCTGGGCCTACACAGAAGGGCTATTCAGTTTCTCTGGATATGTTCCTGAGCTTGGGCCGAAGTAGATTGGGTCTCTTGGGACCCAAGCCTGATACTGATGAGGTGGTTGATATTTCAGGGAAAAATAAACATCTTTGGGTGTCTTTTGCTGCCTAAAATGAACAAAAAAGCTTGTGAGCTTTGGGCTTCCTGGGAGCCTGAGGAGGAAGGGGCAGTGGGAGGGGAAAAAGTGGATGGACAGAGAGCAAGCCAGGAAGAGGAGAGAGCCAGGTGGTCAAGCCCCACACAGCAGGGTTGGGGTATCTGCCTGGAGCGGGAGGTCAAGCCCCACACAGCAGGGTTGAAGGTGTCTGCCTGGAGCTGGAGGTCAAGCCCCACACAGTAGGGTTGGAAGTGTCTGCCTGGAGCTGGAGGTCAAGCCCCACACAGCAGGGTTGAAGGTGTCTGCCTGGAGCTGGAGGTCAAGCCCCACAGTAGGGTTGGAGGTGTCTGCCTGGAGCTGGAGGTCAGGCCCCACACAGTAGGGTTGGAGGTGTCTGCCTGGAGCTGGAGGTCAGGCCCCACACAGTAGGGTTAGAGTTGTCAGCCTGGAGCTGGAGGTCAAGCCCCCCACGGCAGGGTTGGAGGTATCTGCCTGGAGCTGGAGGTCAAGCCCCACACTGTAGGGTTGGAGGTGTCTGCCTGGAGCAGGAGGTCAAGCCCCACACAGCAGGGTTGGAGGTGTCAGCCTGGAGTGGGAGGTCAGGCCCCACACAGTAGGGTTGGAGGTGTCTGCCTGGAGCTGGAGGTCAGGCCCCACACAGCAGGGTTGGAGTTGTCAGCCTGGAGCTGGAGGTCAAGCCCCCCACGGCAGGGTTGGAGGTATCTGCCTGGAGCTGGAGGTCAAGCCCCACACTGTAGGGTTGGAGGTGTCTGCCTGGAGCAGGAGGTCAAGCCCCACACAGCAGGGTTGGAGGTGTCAGCCTGGAGTGGGAGGTCAGGCCCCACACAGTAGGGTTGGAGGTGTCTGCCTGGAGCTGGAGGTCAGGCCCCACACAGCAGGGTTGGAGGTGTCTGCCTGGAGCTGGAGGTCAAGCCCCACACAGTAGGGTTGGAGGTGTCTGCCTGGAGCTGGAGGTCAAGCCCCACACAGCAGGGTTGGAGGTGTCTGCCTGGAGCTGGAGGTCAAGCCCCACACAGTAGGGCTGGAGGTATCTGCCTGGAGCTGGGGGTCAAACCCCACACAGCAGGGTTGGAGGCGTCTGCCTGGAGCTGGAGGTCAAGCCCCACACAGCAGGGTTGGAGGTGTCTGCCTGGAGCGGGAGGTCAGGCCCCACACAGTAGGGTTGGAGGTGTCAGCCTGGAGTGGGAGGTCAGGCCCCACACAGTAGGGTTGGAGTTGTCAGCCTGGAGCTGGAGGTCAGGCCCCACACAGTAGGGTTGGAGGTGTCTGCCTGGAGCTGGAGGTCAAGCCCCACACAGTAGGGTTGGAGGTGTCAGCCTGGAGTGGGAGGTCAGGCCCCACACAGCAGGGTTGGAGGTGTCTGCCTGGAGCTGGAGGTCTAGCACCACACAGCAGGGTTGGAGGTGTCTGCCTGGAGCTGGAGGTCTAGCACCACACAGCAGGGCTGGAGGTGTCTGCCTGGAGCTGGAGGTCTAGCACCACACAGCAGGGTTGGGGGTGTCTGCCTGGAGCAGGAGGTCAGGCCCCACACAGCAGGGTTGGAGGCGTCTGCCTGGAGCTGGGGGTCAAACCCCACACAGCAGGGTTGGGGGCGTCTGCCTGGAGCGGGAGGTCAGGCCCCACACAGTAGGGTTGGAGGTGTCTGCCTGGAGCTGGAGGTCAGGCCCCACACAGCAGGGTTGGAGGCGTCTGCCTGGAGCTGGAGGTCAAGCCCCACACAGCAGGGTTGGAGGTGTCTGCCTGGAGCTGGAGGTCAAGCCCCACACAGTAGGGTTGGAGGTGTCTGCCTGGAGCGAGAGGTCAAGCTCCACACAGTAGGGTTGGAGGTGTCTGCCTGGAGCTGGAGGTCAAGCCCCACACAGTAGGGCTGGAGGTGTCTGCCTGAAGCTGGAGGTCAAGCCCCACACAGTAGGGTTGGAGGTGTCTGCCTGGAGCTGGAGGTCAAGCCCCACACAGCAGGGTTGGAGGTGTCTGCCTGGAGCTGGAGGTCAAGCCCCACACAGTAGGGCTGGAGGTATCTGCCTGGAGCTGGGGGTCAAACCCCACACAGCAGGGTTGGAGGCGTCTGCCTGGAGCTGGAGGTCAAGCCCCACACAGCAGGGTTGGAGGTGTCTGCCTGGAGCGGGAGGTCAGGCCCCACACAGCAGGGTTGGAGGTGTCTGCCTGGAGCAGGAGGTCAGGCCCCACACAGCAGGGTTGGAGGTGTCTGCCTGGAGCTGGAGGTCAGGCCCCACACAGTAGGGTTGGAGGTGTCTGCCTGGAGCTGGAGGTCAAGCCCCACACAGCAGGGTTGGAGGTGTCTGCCTGGAGCTGGAGGTCTAGCACCACACAGCAGGGTTGGAGGTGTCTGCCTGGAGCTGGAGGTCTAGCACCACACAGCAGGGCTGGAGGTGTCTGCCTGGAGCTGGAGGTCTAGCACCACACAGCAGGGTTGGGGGTGTCTGCCTGGAGCAGGAGGTCAGGCCCCACACAGCAGGGTTGGAGGCGTCTGCCTGGAGCTGGGGGTCAAACCCCACACAGCAGGGTTGGGGGCGTCTGCCTGGAGCGGGAGGTCAGGCCCCACACAGTAGGGTTGGAGGTGTCTGCCTGGAGCTGGAGGTCAGGCCCCACACAGCAGGGTTGGAGGCGTCTGCCTGGAGCTGGAGGTCAAGCCCCACACAGCAGGGTTGGAGGTGTCTGCCTGGAGCTGGAGGTCAAGCCCCACACAGTAGGGTTGGAGGTGTCTGCCTGGAGCGAGAGGTCAAGCTCCACACAGTAGGGTTGGAGGTGTCTGCCTGGAGCTGGAGGTCAAGCCCCACACAGTAGGGCTGGAGGTGTCTGCCTGAAGCTGGAGGTCAAGCCCCACACAGTAGGGTTGGAGGTGTCTGCCTGGAGCTGGAGGTCAAGCCCCACACAGCAGGGTTGGAGGTGTCTGCCTGGAGCTGGAGGTCTAGCACACAACAGGATTGGAGGTGTCTTCCTAGAGCGGGAGGTCAGGCCCCACGCAATAGGGTTGGAGGTGTCTGCCTGGAGCGAGAGGTCAAGCTCCACACAGTAGGGTTGGAGGTGTCTGCCTGGAGCTGGGGACCCAGGAGGCCCCAGGTCTCTGTCCCTCTCCCTAATCACGGTGAGCTCTGCTGTGCCCCAGAGGATGCTGGGTCCTGTCCTGAGACCAGCTGGAAACTCATCCCACTGTATTCACTGCCTCTCCTACCTGGAGACCTTACCTGCCTGCTGGCGACCTCTCATGAGACGTCCTGCTGAACTCCATGCCTGCACTCCAGTCTCCCATCTAAATAGCCCAAGGGACCCCCTCAACCACCATCTGTCCTGAACACCATCTTTGGTTCTTTCCAGAGCTGCTCGTCCCTGTCCTGACTCACCACATGACAGCCGCGTGGAGCAGTGACACACTCACTACATGACAGCCTCCCAGAGCAGTGACACTCTCCAGAACTCTGCGCACTGCACCCGGCTTTTCCCTTTATCCTGAAGCAGTCTGTCAGCAAGTAGCACGCAGAGCTTCTTCTGCCTTCTTGCATATCAGACGAGTCACAGCTTGAGTGATCTATAAAACCCAGAACTAAGTGAGAGGCCACAGCACCTTGGTCACAGTGGGTTCAAGGACCAGGCAGGCACACACTGGTGAGCCACCCACAGCCCCCCATTTCCCCTCCTCACCTGCACTCTGTCTCTGACCCTCATTCTATTTCCTTGAGTTTGATGATTTTTAATTCCAGAAAGTGTGGTCCTGAGTTAATTTATCTTTATCTCGGAGTACTTGACTTAGCACAATGTCTTTCCATGATGTCTTAGATGACAAGATTTATCTCTTTTTAAAGGCTAGCTAGTTGGCTGGGTATGGTGGTGCACACCTTTAATCCCAGCACTTGGGAGGCAGAGGCAGGTGGATCTCTGTGAGTTCAGGGCCAGCCTGGTCTACAGAGTGAGTTCCAAGCCAGCTGGGCCTACAGGGAAACCCTGTCTCAAAGATACCAAAAAAATAAATAAATAAAAATAAAGGCTAACTAGTATTCCACTGTGCACACCCACCCTGTTCTCATCTACTTCTCATCTGTGGATTTATAATTAGGTGGCTGCCATGCCACAGCTCATGTGCACAGAGCTGCAGTGGACACCAAGGGCTGCATCTCTTCAGAACTTTAACTCATTTCCTTCGGTTGTGTTCTGGGAAGTGGGATGGCTGGATCCTACAAGCATTAGGAGCCAAAGTGGCCTCCACTGTACTGTGGAGCCAGCTTCCTGTGAGCTTTCTGGGTTTGGTGTTAATAAGGAATCTCTATACTGTTTACTGTTCTTATGTTCTTTTTTTTTAAATATTATTTTTATTTCTTATGTGTGTGAATTCATTGCATATATATATATATATATATATATATATACTATAATATATATCTGCATCATGCAATGGCCATGGAGGTCAGTAGAGGGAGTTGAATCCCCTGGGACTGGAGTTACAGTTAGCTGCCATGCAGGTGCTGGGAACTGAACCTGGGTCCTCTACAAGAGCAGCCAGTGTTTTTTAACCTCTGAGCCATCTCTCCACCACATGAAGAACAGATAAAGCTTCGTTCTTTTCCTTATCACACTTGTCTTTGTGGTGGGAGCCATTCCAAGGGACCTGAGCACTGTGACTTTGATTTGATTGTCCTGGTGTAAGGTTTTGTCAACGTGACATGACATAGGATCACTTGGGAAAAGAGCCTCATTGAGAAGTTACTCAGAGAATTTGGCCAATGGGCATGGTTGTGAGGGACTTTTTTTAATTCACCCTGAATGTGGGTAGCACTACTTCACAGACTGGGGTCTGGAGTGTAAAGAGGAGAGAGAGTCAGTTAGTTGGGCACTAAACATGCTGCATTTCTCTCTTCTGTGGACTGTGATGTGATGAGATGTCAAGTTCCTGCTGTGATGAACTATAGCCTGGAACTGTGAGCTAAAATAACTCCCCTCAAGTTACAGAAATGAACCTAAAATGCTCAGTGACTGCTGATGCTGAATACGTTTGGATGCATCCATTGGCCAGTTGTGTGTCTTCACTTGAGAAAGTCTGTTTAGGACTTTCGTCTGTTTTCCATTTGGCTGCTTGTTCTATCGAGTTGTTGGAGTTTCTCTACTTTGGTATAGCTCTCCCACGGCCCCTCTTCACTCCTCTGGTTTCCTTTGCTGTGTAGACCCTTTCATTTTTAAAAAATTGAGAATAGTTTAAATTGATATTTGGTGAATTTTATAAAATATATTTTGATCGTCAACACAACAATGGAACCTCTATACCTAAGACTCATGGAATATAGTGGGATGGGGTCCCCTCCTTATCTGTACTCCTACTACCTCTGCCCAGTTTCTCATATATATATATAATATATGCATAATATATGTATATATATTTAGTAGGGGCAGAAGTTCGAGATCCAGTTTGGTGTCCAATGTAGGGACAATTGCTCTGCACATGCATTGTGGTTCTGTGTTATTCACCAACTGCTGCATGAGGAAGCTTCTCTGGTAAGAGTAGAGAGGTGTATTAATTAATCTATCAGTATAGCAATAAGTCATTAGGAGTCATTTGGATACTATATCTATTTAGCAGAATAATAAAATTTTAATGTATATTTTTCATTGAATTTGAGTAGATTTTATACATTTAATCATATTTAGACCCTATCTGCAACCTCCAACAGCCAGACCACAGGATTTCCCACACTAAAGCCTATCAAGTCAAGTTTGTGTACCCAGATGCCCTTTAGTGTGGGTTCACCCACTGGAGCCTGTTCACCCATCACTCCCTTAGAGAAGGTCCCCTTTCCCTCATTCAGCAGTGATCAGCTACCAATAGTTCTTGGGCTGAGCTTGGGAACTTCTGCCCACTTCCCCAGTTCTATGCTGGTTTTATCTGATTGAGTTCAAATGGATATTGTGTATGCTGTCCTCATTTTTGTAAGTTCATGTGAGCAAATTCCTAGGAATCTGTAAGACTGTTTCCTTAGGGTCGTGGTCCACCTCTGGCTCTTACAATCTTTCCATTCCCTCTTCCCCGGTCTCTGAGCCCTGGCTGGGTGAGGAGTCTCATAGGAGTCTCATCCAGGGATGCTCACTCGCAGTCTCTTATTCTCTACACTTTGGACAGTTGTGGGCTTCTGTGTTCATTGTCCTCTGTTGCACGAGGAAGCTTCACTGATGACAGTTGAGAGCTGCATTAGTGGTCTGTCTAGCACTTGTTTCCCCATGTTCCAAGAACTTTAGGATCTATTATTGATGCTTACTTAGGGTTGGGCATCTCTCAGATACTTATTCTCTGTGTGAGACCAGTTGTGGAACTCTATACTAAACTCTGTTGGAAAGATGCTTCTTTAATGAGTGGCAATTGGCATACTTGTCTGTAAATATAAGGATCCATATTTAGCATATAGTAGAAATTATGCTTGTCTAGGGATGTGACTAACATAGGGTTTCCTCTAGGCTCAATGACCTATCCTGCCATGTGTACTTGGCTCTGTTTACACTTTGTGCCATACATGAGTCCCTCCTCTCTGAGAGGGCTTTAAGTCAAATTAGATAGCTATTGATTACCCCCAAGATAAAAATGCTACTATTGCACCAATATAGTTCGCAGTGCCATTCATGATTGTGGTTATTAGGCATTAAAGCTGGGGTTGGACTATGGGTTGATTTTTTTCTTAACAACTTGTCTTGAGGAAGGAGACTTCCAGGTCAGTTCCAGTTCCATTGCTCCAAGTCCTGTGTCTGAAGTATGTCCTATTGTCAGCAACAGGGTCTTACCTTCAAGTTCTGGGAGGTAGTCAAGGGCTGGGGCAATAGCCTGTGTCATTTTTGGAGTCTCTTGAACTACGGTGACCAACAACTTGAAGACAGCTTTCTCCTGTCTGACACTTTGTTTCTTGTTATATATATGGCCCTCAGCTATATACATGCACCCATGTAAACACATTGTATGTATATTTTTCAGTGGGCTTTTGAACTATTACATATCTCTCTGGTTTCCACCATAGCAGAATAATAGTATTATCTCTCCTATGGCCTATCTAGCAGTTGGTGCTCTTAACCTCTAGGCCATTTCTCCAGCCCGAGTGGGAATTTATTACCCAGAGTCCTAAGGGATAGAGCCTCAATCAAAGCACGGAAGGCTGGTTTCTGTGAGACTTCATCCTCTTTGGTAGATGGTATCTCCTCCCTGTATCCTTCCATGCTCTGAGTAAGCATGGATGGAGGGTAGGCCCTGGTCTCTTCTCTGATCAAGGTACAAGGCCTGTCAGATTAGGTCTCACCTTTATGACCTCATTAAACGTTGTCTCAAGGCTCCAATATCAAATATAGTCACAGAGGTTCAGGCTTCAACAAAGGGATTTGAAGGAAGGGACACCCTACTTATAAAGGACTCTCTGTTTCTCTCCAGAGCTATCATTTGAACGCAGGGCTTCATACATGCTGCATAAATGCTCTACTTCGGGCTGGAGAGATGGCCTAGTGGTTAAGAGCGCCGACCGCTCTTACAGAGGACCCGGGTTCGATCCCCAGCACCCACATGGTGGCTGAGAACCATCTGAAGCTCCAATTCCAGGAGAACTCCAGTTCCAGGGGAATCTGAGACCCTCTTCTGACCTCCGTGGTGTTGCATGACACGGGTGCACAGACTTGCATGCAGACAGTACATTCATACACATACAGAAATAAATAAAATTAATTAAAAAATTAAAAAAATGCTCTACTTCTGAGCCCTATCTCCAGTCTTCTGTTTTTATTATTTTTTACTATTGTTTTTTCTAAATATTTTATTTATTATTTTATTTGTGTGTATATAATGCCTGCATGTATGTAAGTGTGCCCGTGCCATGCAATGCCTGCAGAGGTCAGAAGAGGGCATTGGATCCCCTGGAACTGGAGTTAAGGACAGTTGTTAGCTGCCATATGGGTGCTGGGATTTGAACCTGGGTATACTGCAAGAACAGCCAGTGTTCTTAACTGCTGAGCCATTTCTCCAGTCCCTGCTTTTTATTTTGAAACAGAGTCATACTCAGTTTCCAGGCTGGCTGTGAGTGTGATCCTCCTGCCTCAGCCTCATTAGTAGCTGAGATTATAAGCCTGCACTCCAAGCCTGCCTCGGTTCTGATCTTTCTAATAGCTTTATGTTTTATATGTAAGCCTATGAGCCATTCATCTTGGAAAAGACGTGTAGAGTTTTGAAAGAGGCAAGGTCTGGTTTCTTTCTCTTTCTCCCTAATATCCAGGTGTTCTAGAACTCACTGAAAGGAGTGTTCTTCTGTCAATTTAGCGTATTTGAAAGGGTCTGTTTCTGAGCCCTCCTCACGTGCATCTCTCCCCAAGTACTTTGCTGCCTTAATCAGGATACAGTAACGTTTAAAACCAAGTGGAGTCATTTCTCCCAATTTCTTTTCTGTTTCAGCGGTGTTTGGCTGTGAGCTGTCTAGTTCTATAAAGATCCTTGTCAGACTTTGACGGTCATGATCTTAAGCATGTAAATCAACTTAGGAAAGGCGATCTCTTTGCCAAGCTGTGTGTTCTGGTACATAAACATGGTGTGCCTCTCCATGGATCCTGTGTATAAGTCTCCCTTGGTTGATTTTATTAGCATTTTATAGATTGATAATGAAGCTCTTATACTGATTTTGTTAAATTTATTTGCTAAATATTTATATTTGCTTTGGAGGGAACATATGTAAAATTTTCAGTTTCCACATTTGTTACTATAGAAATATGATTGATTTTTGCATGTTAACTTGTATGCTAATTATTTATTAATTTCTGAGGATCCATACCCCCCCATTTTGGGATAGGATTCTTAGATTTTTTTTTCCATTAATAATCATACTATCTGCAGAGTAGAACAGTGTCATTTTTCCTTTCCTATCGAAGACTTGTGTTTCTCGTGATGATGGTCAGAAATCAAGCACCATGCCGAGTGAGAGCTGTGGAGAATGCATGTAACTTTTCTTTTCAGTCCTGATTCAGGTAAGGAAACACCTAATCTTCCATCTACTGAGGATGTCTACGACTTTGTGTTCACTACCATTTCAACCAAATCTAATGTCTGTTGGTTGGCTTAGAGTTGATGGGTGGAAAGCAGAAGTCCCTTAGTCAAAGGACCAGAAGACACCCTGCTCATTCAGGTCCCCACCATCAGAATTCCACAGTGTTGCAGGCCAGACCTGTCAAAGCCTTTGATTCCTGGGAGGGTGCAGGAAAGAAATTGGAGCCCAGAGAGGTACGAGTGATGGGTTAATATGAAGTGATCAGCAGATACTTTGAGGTAAAAGTATAAACTTAGCATGCACAGCCCACATCTAAGTGGAGGGCATCCCCCCACCCCTGCCTCACCTTCACCTCTGTTTTCCTTCCCTGTTTCTGTGTGCTCTCTACAAGGCAGCGAAGTCACACCCCTGACTTTTGCACACTTTTAAACAGTGTGGACCAGCACACAGACTGCCTCTTCTTTTGCTATTGCAACAAAACTTATTTATGAGTTATGAAACAAGACAGGAGTAATTGAAAACAGGTTCTGTGATTAATAGCAGGCTGACTTGTTACCTGCTTCTTATCTGGTCTATCCTTCCGTGGAAGTGGGCATGCCCAGGGTATTCACAGTTATGATATCTTGGTAAGATCTTTTTAAATTTCTTGTCCTTCCCTTCTTAAAGTTATCAAAGAGCAGGAAACAGCAAGAGAGGAAGAGAAGAAGACACAAGTAACTCCAGGGCCGCTGCCTACTCTGACTTAGAGTGACTTGATTTTCTTATCGGTTCTGTATCTCTTTGAAGGCAGATTTCCCTTTGTAGCAAGGCTGGGAGAATGGCTGGTTTAACATGTGGCTGTGTGTGATGCTGTTGATAAACTGTGCTGCCTGAGAATTCTCTTTGAGAGCCACATTCAGTATATCCAGTTCTAAAATGTCGTAGACAGTGCCCTGTGGCTCAGGGACAGAGTGGTGATGATGGTTGATTTTATGAGTCCATGTGCCTGGGCCAAGGTGACCAGCTGCTTGGCTAAATGGTATGACTGTGATCGTGAAGCCATGGGTTGAAGTTTATATGAACATTTAGCCATCAGGTAACGACCCTGTACCATGTAGGTAGGCCTTCACCAGTGGCTGAAGACTTCAGAGCAAAGACAGTTTCCTGAGAGAGCAAGAATTCTGCCTGCAGATGGCCTGTAGCTAGGAGAGGAGTGCCAGCTGTTTCCTGGGTCCGCTTCTGCTCTTCCCTGAGGAGTTCAAGCTTGCCAGCTCCTGATACTGCAGAGGCCAACTCCTTAATCTCTCTCCTATCTTTCTCTCCCTGAGTTAGGTAATAATTCTCTATCATTTCCCATAATAATTTGCTGGAGTATGAAACTGTCACAGTTGGGTCTGATTATCCATAAAGGCACATTAGCTCCACCCTGGGATGAGCCAGGCAGCGGGTGCAGTTCATACATGATCAGCTACTTTAGGGGGATGAGTCCTAGTCATCGCCTGTTCTTTCCCAATACCCGTCCATACCTGGTTCAAGTTTTGCTTCTCCAGAGACTGCACCTTACTTAGTCCACAGTGACACCTGCCTTTGTTAGTATGCTTCTTAACACACCCTGTGATAACTTGACAAACTGAGAAAGACTTGGTGTGAATTGAAGAATGTTCAGGTTCTGGGCATACCCGTTGCTCAGAAGGCAAAGCAAATGGATAGCTACTTGTGTCAGAGTGTGACAAAGTAACAGCAGAGGAAGATGGGGCCAGGTTTTGGTCTGGTGGCTTGACACTCAGTCTTGGGCCCTCAGTAGGAAGTGGAACAGCAGAGATGTTAGTCACAGGTTTTCAGAAAGTAAAATTCAGGGAAAATCTAGCCAAGCCTCAAGCTTAATGACCACCTAAATGACTCCAGGACAGACATGAGGTGAGTACCTCAGCCTGCTAGGCAAAAGCTTTTCTGCAACAGCATTAATTGACAGGAGGTTTCTCCTCAGTAGGCTGCAGACCAGAAGTCAAGGGCATGAAACCCAAAGTCTGGAGAGAAGTGTACATTCTAGACATGTGCCAACCTGCACCAGGAGGATTTCACTTGTGATTTATCTCAGCTATGAGTCCTCTATGCCTTCAGATCTCTTCTCCCAAAGCCAGGATCTGTTATGCATCCAAGAGCCCAGGTGTGAAGCTGGAGCTAAGGGCATGGGGAGGGGGTTTGGGGATTGTGCAGTGTGTGTGTGTGTGTGTGTGTGTGTGTGTGTACTAGATTAAGAAGAGCAAAGCAGTCAGGTATTACTGTTATGCCTGTGGCCAAGCTGCAGTGCAGTAGTCATTAACTAACAAGATGGCTGCTTCTGTGGTGTAGACGCCGCTTGCTCTACCACCCTTGCCCCCTGAGGCAAGGCAATCCAAGCTGTAGAAGGAGAAAATGGGCTAGCAAACACAGTAAGGAGTGAAGCTGGAGCAGGGAGAAGACTTTGGGAAGGCAGAGCGCCTTCCCTCCCGGCCACCCAAAAGTCCCTGGCTTCTAAGCCAGGCCTTCTGGAGGGAATGTGGGCGCATGGAGGTCCTGGCAGAGCTGGCACCAGGTCTTAGAGATCTGAGGCTCATGGGCTCCAGCAAAGACCATGTCAGAGTGGGGCTGGGCATCCTGTTGGGCTGCTGCTGGGTAGCTGGGGGTCTGTCCTTATGCTAACACAGCACAACAGCTTTAGTCCCTTCTGGAGGATCAAGATCAACTCCAGTCGTCAGGGCCTTTGCTTGGCGAAGGATGGTGGCTGATAATTTTATTTCCCTGGTGTCTTGTCTGTGGAGGTCTACCCACTGCTTACCATCCTGCCTCACTTCTATGAGCTCTTACTTAAATGTGTTGTTGAAACTGAGTAGCAGAATTGGTCCAGGTTTGTGCACATCTATGACAGGGAAGCCACAAGGTGGAGCAGGCCCTGGGGGACAGAGGGACAGATTCGGCCAGCATGCTGACTACATGCTTTTGTCTAGATGATCTGGTTAAAAGCAGTTTGGTGGAGATTGTGTGTGTATGTGTGTGTGTGTGTGTGTGTGTTTTCCTAAGAATGTGTGCAGTATCTTTGTGACTCCATATGTCTGTATGGATGTCTGTGTTAAACATTGTATGCCTGTGTCTGTGTATATCTTTGTGTGTGCTTTTGTGTCCATATGTGTAACAGTATGCTTGTGTCTGTTTACCAGTATGTTAGTGTTTCCAGGAATGTGTGTGTGTATGTGTGTGTGTGTGTGTGCGTGTGTATGTGTGTGCTGTGTTCCCTGTTTACGTTTCCGTGTGACTATGTATATGCATGTCCATGTGTGTTTATGTGCAGTATATGTTTGAAAATCTCCCTGTCTCCTGTTTCTGAAGCATTTCTGGGCAGTTTGAGATCCCCTTGACTCCCCTTCCCCAGCAAGGTCACCCTGCCCCCTAGGTGACTACCTCATTCCAGGTGTATTTGCCTCCTGTCTCACTGCAGAGTTGTGAGGGGTCCCCTCTGTCCTGGCTCTGTGCGCCTCTGTAGGTCTGTGATGATTTGAAAGAGTTACAAGCTGTTCTGGGTTTTTCTGAGCTCTCGAGGGCCTTTTAGTCCAGATCACACTGCCCAAGTCCTGTCTCTGATGGCCTTCTGTGGTGGCAATATACAGGAACTATCAGAGATCTTCGAATTGAGGACTAGCTTTGGCAATGCCCTGCCTGTGTGCAAATGTTGCTAGGAATATTGACTTACTCTTGAATGGGAGCAAAATGAGGGATGATGTCAATCACTTAGATTATTAAAGGGCTGTGGGTTGGTGCTTTCTCTGCCTCTTTCTTGGAACTCAAGACTTGAGAATTGGGGAAGCCAGTGGCCAGACTGGGAGGAAAGGCATGGGAGAGCACTGTGACTCCCAGGCAGGTCCCGAGATACCTGGGGCCATAGGCCCAGCTGGCAGCAAGGATGTTGTCTCAGGGCTGGAGAGATGGCTCAGCCGTTAAGAGCACTGACTACTGCTCTTGCAGAGGACCCAGGTTTGATTCCCAGCACCCACATGGCATCTAAGAACCGTCTTTAACTCTAGTTCCAGGGGAATCCAACACCCTCTTCTGACCTCCGCGGCTTTGCATGACACGGGTGCCCCAACCTACATGCAGACAGTACATTCATACCCATAAAATAATAAAAAAAGAATGTTGTCTCAGCTTGGCAGTGCTAACTCATGCCAATCCCACCTACCATTTTAAGTCAGACTTTGTTTTCTGTGGCTGTTCATTAACTGTTTTATGCCTGGAAGTGGGGTGCTGGCAACCATGGTCCATGAAACTTGGAGGTAATCCACCCCAAGATGGGCAGGAGTGAGGGTGTCGGAGGGGTGTGGGTTACTCTCTGTCTGGGGACATGCTGCTCGCAGAACTTCCAACTTTAGGGAGGCCACAGGTGAGAGCCCTGGGGAGGTTGGGAAAGCTTCACACGAAACTAGAGAAGGAGAGTGGCCTGCCTGCTGACTGCAGCTAGGAGGAGGCCCGGCACCCACTGCTTGTTCTACGGAAACAGTACGCAACTTGCGTAATGCTTGGGGCAGTGAAGCCATGTGACTTCCAAACTGAGTCTGGAGTTGCTGCTCTGCCAGCTGGCTTGGTTGGACGAGGCATCTTTCCATTCTCACTTGTCTGAGAGAGTGTTGTGTACAGCTGTTAGTTCAGAGCCACGGGTCTGTGGGGACAGGAAGTGATCCAGGGACATCAGGAAGCCTTCTGACACATCTGACTTTTTTTATTTTTTTATTTTATTTTTTCTTGTTAACTTTTATTGAGCTTTTGTACATTTCATACAGCATTTCTTAATCAAATTTAGACCTGTTCCCCTATCCATACCCCCCTCACCAGAGTTCATGCATTCTGCCATACATTTTAAGTCCTGTCTTGCATCTTTTTCTCAGTCTTTTTTTTAACTTTTTTTGCTACAGAAGTTTACAGTTTTGGCTGGTCAGTTCTTTGATCAAGTCTTTTTCATGGTTGCTATTGCCTTTCATTTTGTATTACTCCCAAATATGCACATATATATGCACTCCATATATATACCAAAATTACAAATTTTGAAAATAAACTCTAGGTTATTTCCAAAACAAGTTTAGAGTGGAACTTTTCACCAGTGACCCATCTGACAAAGGTTCAACATCCAGAAGTCACTTTTTTTTATGTTCAGGAGTTCAGATTTTTTTCTTTTAATTTTATATTACTCTAAAATATGAATATATACCTTCCGCCCAAGTACATTAATTATCATGCCTGAAAGTAAGTGGTAAGTTAATTCTAGGACTCATTAAGATAGTCACATTATAACATCACAGTTGCTTTCAGATAGAAAGTAATATAACGATAACATTGCTCAGCTTTTCTTTCACTTGGGGGATTTGGTACTGCATCCACAAATGAGGGAAACCATTCCCTGTTTGTTTTGGGGGGACTGTGTTACTTCACTTAGCATAATGACTTCAAGTTCCATCCATTTACCTGCAAATCTCATGATATTGTCTTTCTTTTTTTTTAAATTTTTATTATTTTCTTTTATGTGTATGAGTGTACTGTCTGCATGTAGGTAGGTGCACCCATGTTATGCAGTGCTGCGGAGGTCAAAAGAGGGCATTGGACTCCCCTGGAACTAGAGCTAAAGACGGTTCTTAGCTGTCATGTGGATGCTGGGAATTGAACCCAGGTACTCTGCAAGAGCAGTTGGTGCTCTTAACCACTGAGCCATCTCTCCAGCCCCGATATTGTCTTTCTTTACTGCTGCATAGAACTTCATTGTGACATTTCATTTTAATAAGGTTTCCAAATATTTTCCTTCCTTCCCTTCCTTCCCTTCCTTCCCTTCCTTCCCTTCCTTCCCTTCCTTCCTTCCTTCCTTCCTTCCTTCCCTCCCTCCCTCCCTCTCTCCCTCCCTCCCTCCCTCCCTCCCTCTCTCTCCTTCCTTCCTTCCTTCCTTCCCTTCCTTCCTTCCTTCCTTCCCTCCCTCCCTCTCCTTCCTTTCTTCCTTCCTTCCTTCCTTCCTTCCTTCCTTCCTTCCTTCCTTCCTTCCTTCCTCCCTCCTCCCTCCCTCCCTCCCTTCCCTCCCTCTCTCTCCTCCTCTTCACTTCCCTCTCCTCCCCCTTTCCTTCCTTCCTTCCTTCCCTCCCTCCCTCCAATCCCTCCCTCTCCTTCCTCCCTCCTCTCCTTCTTCCTCCCTCCCTCTCCTTTCCTCCCCTCCCTCTCCTCCCTTCCTTCCTTCCTTCCTTCCTTCCTTCCTTCCTTCCTTCCTTCCTTCCTTCCTTCCTTCCTTCTTTCTTTCTTTCTTTCTTTCTTTCTTTCTTTCTTTCTTTCTTTCTTTCTTTCTTTCTTTCTTTCTGATGTGCTGCAGTTCCAGAGTGTGAAGGTCAAGCAACAATCTGCAGACAACAGTCCGCTCCCTCTACTATGTGGGTCTCAGGGATTAAGGTCAGGTCATCAGGCTTTGCTACAAGCCCCCTAACCTGCTGAACCATCTTGCCAGCCTGGCCGCTTCATTTTAGAGTTATGAATATCATTGCCTTGAGCAGCCCAGCCCAAGGGTCTTCATGAGCCCCCCTCACTTCCCTGCCCGCCCATGCTCTCTCTGACAGCCCACTCCAGTGCTGGTTAAATCCCCTTCTCTTTGCTCTCCCTGCCCTGCCCCCTGTGGGGTCCACGCTGGCTTTGTTGCTCACTACTTCTTTCATTGGTCACATCGTCATCTTGGGTCTGGGGACCCTGGATCTATTTTGAGGAAGAGGCGTGTGATAAATGGGCCACAGTGCACATGTCTGTTGTGAGTTCTACCACAGAAGATTCTGCTCCTCTCCGTGGATCACTGCCTGTGCCCTTGGGCTCGTCCTGCAGGTCGTTGTCCCCAGAGAAGAACGTCTCCTCTCTGCCTCTCACTCCCCACTTTTTAACAACACCAAAGTGGGGGTGGCCCTGAAGGACATGTATTTGTAAGAGAGAATTCTGTCATAAGTTAGTTAGAAGTATGTTTTCTCTTCAAGGTGGTAGGTAACATGTTATACTTCTTGAGGATACTGTGTGAATTCTAATAGTTTTGAGATAGAAAATAAATTTGAAATGTTAAAAAATTCTAAATATCTGTGAAACAACTTGAAAATTCTTAAAATAAAGCTTACAAATCTTAAAAAAATGAGTAAAGGCTTAAATGGCTTCTGATAATTTTTTTTAAGTTTTCTTTTTCTTTACCGTATATGCATTTTGTCTGTGTGAGTCCAAACCATGTATAGTTGGAGGTATGAGGCCTGAGGAAGCCCAGATAGAGATCAGCTACCCCCGTTAAATACTGATTAGAAGCTGGATGGCTGCAGAGGTCACCTCATTGCTCCATCAAAATGAAGGTGTCTTTGGCGTCCTTGAACTGCATTGGCTTGCTCTGACATAGCCCAACTGTCACAACTCCGTATTCTCCATGGACCTCCTTCTTGAAGTTTTATAGAACATGGCGGTTGTGGGTTCCGTGCAGCGTCAGCACACACCTCACTCTGAGGAGAATGTTGCAGTGAGAAGGTCAGAACTGGTGTTAATGTTAAAGTACTAAAGATGGTACTTGCAGAAGAATGAGTGATTATTCAATATGTGAAAGAGGCAGGTTCCAAGTGCTGGAACAAACAAAGGACTTACTGAGAAGGGTGGAGCCAGAGAGAGCAGACAGGTGCTGGGCCACTTGCCCTGTGCCAGTTATGCTTGGTTTTACCCTGCTTTTCCTGTGAGCTTGGTATACTGAGTGTCCATTCCATTGGTGCATATAGAGACCCAACATTGCAAGCTGTAGAAGAGGTACCTTTCTGCACATTGGCTAAACTACCTTCATTTCAAATGTGGTTTCTTTCGTCCATGCAGACTTCCAAATCATGTACCTGACCTGAATCTCTTTAGGAGCCATTTTCTAGAGATGAAAGTAGAGCTTGGAGGCAGAGCTAGCCAGGACCAAGCAAATTTCAGCTTCCTAGGCTAGGGGCAGCAGGACAGCAGGAGACAAAGTGGAACCAGTTGATGGGGGACACAAGGCACGGGGGAGGGGGAACTCTGTGGAGCACATTTCTCATTTCATGGTTTCTGCTGCCAGGCAGCTTGGGCATGACGCTGTTTGGTTGAAAGATATAAAGATCTTTCTCTGTGTGAGATACGTCTTTATACTCAGAGCAGGGGGAGGAGGTAGGGCCTGGAGGGTGAGTGGAATTTACCCGATGCATGCTGGGTCAGGGAAGAGCTGGGAGGAGAAGGGAAACTGTTGAGGTTAATGGAGAGCTGTCTTTATTAGAGTATCTTCTTACACTGCTTTCTGTCCATATAAACTCTGTCTGTGTGGTCCACACTGCCCTAGAGTATTCCTGGCAAGCTGTATTTCTCTCACCATCTTAAATTTTTTTTCTCTTTTCTTCCCTGAAGGTATGTCTCCCATGAAGAAAGAAAGAAAGAAAGAAAGAAAGAAAGAAAGAAAGAAAGAAAGAAAGAAAGAAAGAAAGAAAAAGAAAGAAAGAAAGAAAGAAAGAAAGATGAAAGAAGGACTGAGTTGGGTTGACAAAAGGGCTGGGCCGTAGAGGGCCTGATGTGTATAGACTGTGCTAGCAGGAAGGCTTGTTCTGTGGGAGTCTGTCTTGGGCTGACAAGGAGGGCTAGTCACATGGAGGGGTGATCTGATGTGGTCTAGACCTGGTTGACGGGAGGGCTTATGCTGAGGTGGCCTGGGCCAGGTGAGTTTGAGTTTGGACGAAGCTGGCTTCATTCAGCTCCGTTTCTGTGACTCCACCTGCACATTGCTGGGCAGGGGTCTTTGTGGATTTTATTAGCTTTGACCGATATGTTCTGGGAGTGTCACACCTGACAAAGGCTATTCCAGGAGCAGAAAGGCAGACCTGGCTTCCAGCTGTTCTGATAAGGATCTTCCGGTGAGCTTGGGATGGATAACAGCCCTCGAAGGGGTCTTGACCATTCATAAGATCCTCTATTTAAGTTGAATAAGTCCCCATCCAGTTTCCCCAACTGCACCCTTTCTGTTTGCGTGGGTGTCTGCCAACAGTGCTGGCGGCACCGATCTCCCCAGGAGCATAGTGCTTCCGTGGTTTGCTACACAGAGATTTCTTTGAGAACTTTAACCTTAAGGTGTGGAACACTGATCTGGATTGAAGTGTCATGTCATCTATAAATCAGAAAGAACTGCAAAGTATTCCTTCGTTTGATGGCAGATCTTGAACAATACACAAAAGGTGAGTGCCTGTGTGTCTGTGTGTCTCTGTGTGTCCCTGTGTGTCTGTGCACTGTCTCCTGGATGAAATGGCCCAGTTTCTATTATGCCTCAAAGAAGCTTATGATTTCAAAAGCTTAAGAATTAGGTATCTCAAGGCCAGGGTGGGCTGTGGCCTGAGACTCCCCGGGCTCCACAGGAGTTGGAGATGCTAAGTGGAGGAAGACATCACGGAGGTGCAGCGGAGTTAGCTTCTTCTCCTACCCTGTCAGCCTCTGGGATCTGGGCAAGTCCTGTGACCTCCTGGGTTCATTATCACCGCCTGTAGAATGCTACTTTTCATGGTTCCTCTGGGAATGACTTAGCTAATATGCACACAAAAGCCAACACATTCCAGTTGGTCATGAATTATTTCCATAAAAGTGCTGGGAAGTGTTGACATGAAATATGTCATGTGAAGGAAGAGAAGACTTGTTTACATGACTGAACACAAGGACAAATCCAAATTCTACTCAGTACATACAGGAAACAGCAGACCAGCTCTGGGCAGAGGTGACTAGTTTCATTGTCTGCTGAAGAAACAGTGCATCCAGCACAGCTTGGAGACACTGTCTGCATGTCCTACAGCTCAATGGCAGCTGGTCCGACTGGGACTCCCCCCTTCCTAGCTTCATCAAACCATGCTAATCCCTGTTCATATACTTTGGCAGGCAGGCTCTAGGAAGTCCAGCATGGATGTGGTCACAGGCTATGAGGGACTGAGGAAACCATGTTAAAGGAAGAGGCAGGCTCCTGAAGGGACAGTCCAAGAGACTAGAAATCCCGGAAGCAACAGGAAAGACTGCCTAAAAGGACATTTATACAGAATGTACTCGAGGGAACCCAGGGTGAAGATTCTTCCTCTCAGGGTAAAGTAGAAACTTGGAGAAAATGTTACTGAAACCAGCGGCTGGTGGGTGGGGGAGACATGCATCCTAGGTACACATGAACACTGCTATACAAAACACAAGTTTTTTTTTTTTCTGATTAAACACAAGTAACCCCAGAAGTGATCAATAAGGTGTATGATGACACTGACAAGAGTAAAACTACTTCCCAGAAAAGCAAGCCAGTTCTAGTGGCCAAAGAAAGTCTATGGAGGAGTGTGAGGAGAGCTGGGGCTGGGACTGATTCTTGTTGCCACTTTCACCAGTGACAGAAATGTCACTTTAGAGTTCACAGACCATATCCAAGGCCAGGCTGTCATACTCACTGACTTAAAATGAAGGCCTATTTCCATAAGGGGAATTTTTCTGTCCTGTACAGAAGTCTGGGATGTGTGAGTTGATTATTTCTTGTCTTAACTTTGATTGACACACTGAGCCATTTCTTAGTGGTTTTGTTTTATTTGCTATTTTTATTTTATGTGTAGGAATGTATTGCCTGCATGTATGTGAGTATACCCGTGTCATGAAATGCCTCAGTGGCCAGAGAAGGGCTTCGGATTCCCCTGGAACTGGAGTTAAGGACAGTTCTTAGCTGCCATGTGGGTGCTGGGAATCGAAACCAGGCCCTCTGTAAAAGCAGCCAGTGCTCTTAACCGCTGAGCCATCTCTCCAGCCCCTTCTTAGTGGTTTTAATAAGTGTTCTGTTTTCTCCACACGAATGGAGCTGATTATCTCTCCAAACTCCACCTCTAGGTTCTTTGAGAAAATAAAACTTGGCCTTCAGTCCACGTGAGCTCCTCCAAATGTTAAAGGGTCTCTGAAGGCTTCAATCTGCCTCATCTGTCAGCATCTTGGAAAAGCACGTTACGTTGATCTTTCTGAAATCCTGGAGGACACATGAAAGATGTAGTGAGATTCTAGAATTCAAGGCAAAGGAAAGCCAAGTTTTCTTCTGCCATTTCTATCTCCAGAGGATGTGAGTAAACTTGCCAGAATTGCAAGTTAGGACATCTGGATTCAGCCCCTGGTTTTGTGGTTAAGGCAATCTGGCTAGAACACATGGCCTCTTTTTCTTTTGTTTCTAGTCTGTAAAATGGGAGCAAATGAACCCCGATACTTGCTGTACACAGGAATGGAGGAGGTGGCAGGGCTGTTCTCAGTCTCTGTGTCTCAGACAAAGGTGCACAGGGTCTAACATTTCACCTAATAAATTTGTACTGCTTGAAATAAAAAGTAAAAGGAAATGTTTAGGAACAAATGCTTTTTAAGGCAGCAGGGCAGCTTTGAAGTCACACTATCTTCAGACTGTTAGTAGCTTACGACATTTATTTCTTAAATTTTGACTTGGATTTTTTTGTTATTTGCTTACACATTTATGCTTGTCCCTCAACCCAAGTAACAGTCCTTCTGAGGGCAGGAACAGTATGTTGAATGCTTTATAGATGGTGGCTTGAAAGGGACTTCTGTCAGCTCTGCCTCTCCCTTTCAGGTGTCGTGAGAATTCTGTCCCTGTGGAGCTGTAAACAATGTCTACCCCCTCCTCACAGGGCCCCATTGACAAACCAAAGTTTGATTCCACCAAAGGTCCCCTGGAGAAATACTGAGTACACTGGTCTTACTTACAGAGTGTGGGTGACTCCACAGCAGTGGCTCAGGAAAGTCTTGCCCAGCACCGGGGATGGCTTCCTCACAGAGGCATAGAGTCAACCTTCCCCAGCCTGTATACCCCCTGAGACCCAGAGGCCAAGTGCAGTTAGGGCAGAATTAGGCACAATGGCTTTGGAGGGGTGAGGCCCAATGACCCTCCCCACCCTTTCCTTCTCTAAGGGAAGCTCAGCATTTCACAGGCTAGCCCCTGATGACCTCTTTCAAGCAGGCCCAACCAACTGATCTGAACAAAGATGGCTTTTTAGCTGGGAGGATCTCATTCAACACCACCACCCTTTCACAGCCCCAGGGCCTTCATCTCCTGTACAGCAGTGTCCAGGCTCGGACAGTGCAGTCCCTCTCTCTGGACTCTCCACTGCCTCACAGCACTCTATACACACAACTCCCCTGACACCAGAGAAAAGTCAGGTGGATTTTCTGTTTTGTTTCTTTTATTTTATTTTATTTTATTTATTTATGTGTATGAATGTACTGTCTGCATGTAGGTTTGTGCACCCGTGTCCTGTAATGCCGCAGAGGTCAGAAGAGGGTCTCGGATTCCCCTGGAACTGGAGTTCTCCTGGAATTGGAGTTACAGACGGTTCTCAGCTGCCATGTGGGTGCTGGGGATCGAACCCTGGTCCTCTGCAAGAGCAGTCAGTGCTCTTAACCATTAGGCCATCTCTCCAGCCTGTCTATTTTGTTTCTTACAGGGAGCCCTGACAAGTCAACTGATTCATTGCTGGAGTGTCTTCCCCGCTAGTCTTCTGTGCCAGGCAGAATTAGGGCCTTTTCCTCTTAGCTACAGGCCAAGGCTATTTCAACAAAGCTGTCGTTTTGCAGACCCAGGTGTGCATCCCCTTGGTTCCATGGGGTTGAACAGTCTGCACAGCCTGGCTTGCTGAGGGACACCCTGGCTGTTTCAGAATCACTGCAACTGTTTGCATCGCCCTCTTCTTCTAAACTTGCCCAGAATAAGAAAATCACACCCTTCACAGATCTGCTTTCCCAGACCTGTCTCCCTCCCCACCCCATCCGCCCCCAATTAACCATTGGAATTTGTTGTGCCCTCAGACGTCCCACTGGAGAGCAAGTGACCAGTCAGCCCTCGGAGGGTCTTATTTTGGTTGGTGCCAGTTGTCAAGAGGGTGCAATGGGGACCAGCCAAGGCTAGGACAGACCGCTCCCTGGGGCAGGAGGGTGGGGCAGTGGCACCTCCCCGGAACGCTTGTATGCGTGTGTACCCATGAGAACTCTGGAAGAGACGTGCAAACAGCCCCGCAGCCCTGCGGGCCCTGGTGGCCCTGGCCATCTCCGCAGCCCCTTACGCCAGGCGCCCGGGCGCAGGAGGGCGCGGCGACGGGAGGTGGAGCGGAGGGAGGAGAGCCTGCCGGCGGGAGGGTGGGGAGGGCCGAGGGGAGGATCCGGGAAGCTCCGGGTATTTGACAGCAGCGGGGCAGCTGCAGAGGACGCGAAGCAGCGCTCGCTCGAGCCTGAGTGCAGCTGGTCTCTCCATCCTCAGCAGTGGCGCAGGTCCGCCGAGCAGCACCGACTCCCCCTGTGTGCCAGGGAGCAGCGCGCCTTGCTCGGTCCCCTCGCCGGTCACCATGCTGCCGCAGCTGTGCTGGCTCCTGTTGCTTGTCCTGCTGTTGCCGCCCGCGCCCGCGCAGAAGTTCTCTGCACTCACGGTAAGTCCCAGGCACTGACCCTGCTATCGCCGGTCCTCCCTGGCCCCGGCACCATGCTATCTACGGGACAGGACTGGAGGAGCAGGTGGCCTGCGGGGTTCCAGCAGGTGAGCACGGAGAGGGTTCCTCTGCGTGTGTCCCAGGCCGATGGCCACTGAGTCCACCAGCCAGGAACTGGTAGGAATTGGCCCTCGGGGATGTCCCCACTTTGAACAGGAAGGGAGAATACATAAATGAGGAGGCCAGAGACGCCGATGCCCAGTAACTGTCCCAGGGTGGACCCTTAGGGACTGGGCACCCACCTAGTCCCACGCAGACTCAGCCTGGGGTTAGGAAGCGCTGCGTCTCAGCTTCCTAACAGGGACCTAGTGGCCCCTTATTTGGGTGAAGGGGTTGTAAACGATGGGCCCCACTTGTAGCTGAACCCTGAAGAGATTCCCTCTTCCTTAAATGAGCCGAGAAAGAAGCGGATGGCTTTGAATTCAAGACCACTTTCTTTGGAGGTGCAGTCTGCGGCAGATGCTGCACAGTGGAGCGCCCCTGGCCCGTGGGCTCTCTGGTAGGTGGTAGGATGCTGCGCGAGCTAGGGCGCGTTCCCGAGCGCATGCGGCACCGCGGTTGACCACTCTAAGTTTGTCTCTCTTAGCTGCATCTTGGCCGCGCCAAGGCATGCAGTGCTAGAAGCAGAGCTGTGTGGACGGGGGTGAGCGCGTCCACCACAGGCCCAACCAACGCGGCCACTGGGCCAAGGCTGGTGTCTGCAGAGCCCAGCGGGCAGCTCTTGTGCGCCTGCCGCGCTAGCGAACCCATAATTAATGCAATCTGCAGAAACGAAAACATTCCACTTAAATGTGTTTTTGAACAAGTGCTTGAGAAAACACGGAGGTGGTGAGAAGGCCCCTGTGGAGAGGAGCTTTGGCTGCCCGGGACCCTGGGGGAGGGCGCTTATCCTATGGAAAACCGGGGCGGGCGGGCGTGCCAGAGCTGAGGCTCTTTGCAAAAGTGAACCAGGCCTGCGCGCCTGTTGCCTTTTCTTTCTCTCTGTTTTTCAGCACGGTGTGGGGGGGGCGGGGGGCGAGGAGTGAGTGAGTTCATTGTTCATACCTAAAATTCTTCTGGGGCAGTCTTAGGGCCCTGCCTTGTGTCTCCTGAATGACTGGTAGATTAGAGCCGAAGCTGGAGGCTAGAGGAAGTTTTCACACACTCAATCTTGCCCTCAACAAAAGGGGCCCGAAGGACTACATGTGTGCATTCATGTGTGCATGTGTGGATAGATATGATAGGCACACATCTATACACAGCTCACTCATACACGTCAAGCACATTGAAGGCCACAAGGAAACTGAGGCCCGTTCTCAAAATGAGAGCCAAGCACTTTTTCTCAAGAGTTCTAAGCTGTAGCATATAGCATACGCAGTTGGCACACATCTTCTAAAAGTACAAAATAGACTGTCTTCTCCTGCCTCTCTCTCTCTCTCTCTCTCTCTCTCTCTCTCTCTCTCTCTCTCTCTGTAATCAGAACAGTTTAACAGTAGATTTTGTCTTCTCTTCTCTGCCCCTTCTGGAAACTTCTTGCCTTTCAGCTCTCATTCACTGCTTCCTCACAGGACTCCAAGGGTGCCAGCTCCTTGTGGGGTCCCTGTGCAGGAGCTGGGAGCTGGTCTTACATCACACAGGAAGTGCCCCATTTACTGTACTCCCTAAGAACACACTGTCTTAAAATCACATTTGCACATAAAATGCTGTTTCTTTTGCATCCAGGAGATGAATTTAAAGCTATAAAATATTTGGCACAATTCTCCTTAAGTCCTCCCCCCCAGTCTAGAAAATTAAGACTGTGCTTGTGTTAGAGGGCACTTAAGATATAATTGAAGTTTGACTGGTAGGTCACTGGGAACTGTTAGATG
This sequence comes from Rhizomys pruinosus, assembly GCA_009823505.1. Classification (NCBI taxonomy): domain Eukaryota; kingdom Metazoa; phylum Chordata; class Mammalia; order Rodentia; family Spalacidae; genus Rhizomys; species Rhizomys pruinosus. The sequence continues at coordinate 2,649,433 of VZQC01003744.1, read as the reverse complement.
TTCTGGAATTTTCTGTGGTGCTAATCTCCTTTCAAATCGCCTTCTCGGTTTTGGAGAAGTCCTCAGGTTCCTGAGGCTTCACCCAAAGAATGGCTTCCTGTGTATAAGGTTTACACTCTGCCTTTATAAGACCACAGATGTGTCAGTCTACTGGAGTGTGTGCGCCTTTCAGTTTACAAGAGTGTGTGAGACAGTCCACGGGGGGTTCATGAGAGTCGGCTTCTGTCTTGGTGGAGGTGTGACCTTATGCAGGTGAGATAACTCTCTTGGTGCCATTGTTCTTACCTGTACCTATTTAGTGTGTCCTAAGGCTTAAATATAAGGCATCTGGTACACCTGGTCATGCACAGTCCAGGCTGTGCCACTGGTCTGTGTAAAGGAATCTTAGAAACTATAGTTACTAGCTTGCATGACTTTAAGGAACATCTGCATATTGGCTCTATTAGAGCAGACCTCTTAACCCCTGGGGTGTAGTGTTAGTTTAGTTGAGGCAAGTCACGAGTAGTTGTGCAGGCAGATGGGAGAAGTTCTCTGCCTTCTTCTGGGCTGCTCTGTCCATTTCTCCTAGAATCAGGTGAACTTGTTCACCTGTCGGGGAGGAATTATGTATGCCTCAGACGGTGGTGATCTTCCCAGTGACTTATGGGCATTCTGTGGTGTTCTTGAATCTGGATCTCTGAAGGGAAGGAGTGTGATGGGAAGACGACACTTTGCACATATGGATTCAGAAAAGCATGGTTGGAGGTCAGTCTGTGAGAGGCTGGACTGTCCCCTCCTGCACCTGAGTGATGTGGAGTGGAGTGGATGGACCAAGCTGCTGTGACACTGTGGTCCCTCAGTCTGAGCATTCAAGGCAATGACTGTGCTCCTCCTCTTCATCCATACATTTTGACTATATCCCAGGCTCTGGGAAGACCACTTCGTGTCCAGGGAAGACAGAAGATGGACTCTGCAGATGTGAAGGAGGAGGGAACTAAACACAATAGAAGCTTCCCCACTAGAAACCCATTTACATGGTTCTAAAACCCAAATGCTTGATTTTGATTTGCAATGAAGATCATGAATGAAACTGTGAACAACCTCACACCTGACCTCCATGAAAGAGTGTAGATGAACATGGGTTGTTGAAGCTTGGGCAGAACAGGAGTTTAAGGACTTCTGTATCCAAATGCATGTTAGTGACCAGCAGTGCTATAGGAGATGAGGAGGCTGTAAAGACTGGCTGTGGCCGATGGGGTTGGAGGCCAAGGGTAATGCTTATAGGTTTTAGTTAAAAGACATATTTTTTTCATTCATACAAGTCAAGTATACAATGAGTAAATTCCATTAGTACTTTGAAATTAGAGGAGAAAATGGAAGAGATAATTTTACTTTATGGATGTGTTCATCTACAGGAGACAAAATGGCCACCTCTGCATTCTCTTAGCAATGGGGTTAGTTAGGGAGCAGGGTTCCAGCACTAACCATTGTGTGTCTTTTGACTTGGAATATTAGCATATATATTAAATATTAGACTATAGCCACATGAGGAAAGCTTCAGAACAATGAGTTAATGTTGTCTTGAATTCTAATTGCATATGGACTAAACCCAAATTACTCCGAAGCGAAAACATTTTTCTGTGGTTTTGTAGTGCCAGGCCGAAAATGAAAAAGCAAAGATTGTAATTCAGCACAAATAAACAGCACTGAGTAAAATGTCATTGACATTTATATTTTAGAATTTAAGAAAGGAAAATATAAATAGTTTATCTGGCCAAATTCAGTTATGTTTTCAACACCAGGCAGGCCTTAGAATGACTTCTTTTTGGCAAAACACAAGCACATTTAGATTTTTATTGGGCCTGACACAGTGTGGCTTTCTCACAATAGAACTGGCTTCGGAGAGGAGTCTTAGCTCTTTTCTCTCTGATGACATCATGTTTTCTTCTCACTCCTCATCAGCTTTCTCCCTCCATTCTGGTCTGGCCCCCAGTTACATTTGGTACTTTTGGATTTTTCTCTGACCAATGGGCTGACATTCAGCGGCAGTGTCTCTTGACCACTGCTGAGAATCCCGAAAGGGATTCTTAGATTATGTTTTCATCCTCAGCCCCTGAGGCCCTGAGCAGACTGGGCTCTGTAGTGGCCAGAGTCTGTCAGGTGTTGGGGACACCCTCAGAATCTGGCACCGGCCATTCTCAGTAAGCCCCGAGCCCAGGGCAGATGGTGTATGTGTGTGTGTGTGTGTGTGTGTGTGTGTGTGTGTGCGCGCGCGCGCTTGTGTGTGTGCGTGTGCGTGTGTGTCTGTGTGTGTGCGTGTGTGTGTGCGTGTGCGTGTGTGTGTGTGTGTGTGTGTGTGTGTGTGTGTGTGTGTGTGGTGGGAGATTAGTACTCTCTAACAATGGTGAGGACTTAAAGGGCCTATGGAGGGCCAGCCAGAAGCCCACATGTTCCATGACTGGGTCAGAACAGCTCACTGGGGCTTCTCCCCTAGGGCTGTGTTCTTAAAGAACAGTCCATAAGATTTTGAGAACAACCCAAAATATAGCTTCGGGGTAAAGGTTGCCCCTGCCCAGATTTGGGTGTTTTATCTTTTACTCCATCCAGTAACAGAGGAGATAGCAACAAAGAATCCACTCAGCCCCAGGTAGCTGCTTTGTAGAGTTAAATCACTTCTTCAGATTAAGACAATTGCTCAATCTCCCAGAATGCTCTGGTCAGCGCACATGGCTTCCCATGATGAAGGGGACAAGTGTCTTGGGCTGAGACCTCAGTGTTTGTGCAAATGGATGGATCAGTGGTTAGTTGATGACTTGATGGCCTGGGCTGGAGGAAAGGACTCTTCCAGATGCTCCAGTGAGTGCTCTCTGAGTTGGACTCAGAACCCCATCTCCTGGCCCCTGGAGGACTGCCCTGGTGCTCCCCTGTGGCCGCACAGGTGTGTGTAGACCTACTTGCTTTTGTTTCCATGAAAAGCTCCAAGGACTAGCAGACAGGTTGGCAGCCGTCTGAACAGCGATGCCAGTATGAGTAGACAGCTCTGCCTCATTTCTAGGGTGATTTTGAACTTCAGAGTAGTTAGTCTGCTCAAGCGGGGTCTCTGTTTGGAAATCTCTCTGAGTCTTTCCCATTTCATTACTTACTGTGTGCTGATTTCACCAGCAGCAGTAGCTGTACCACGCCACTCAGATCCCAGCCCTGGTGTTCAGCATATATGCTACCCTCCGTTGCCATTCTTTTCCCTTTGGTCATATCTAGCCCAGGGCTGGCTGGTCCTCAAGGGTTCTTGCTTCTGTCTTAGTCTGTGGGTTCCTGGTAGACTCCTCTCCCTTCAGGTCATCAGCGTCCTGTTCTTTGCAGCAAGCTGTTTCTTATAACTGTTGGGAACAATGTATCAATCTGAAAGATCACAGAGCCCTCAGCACTGAGGAGGCTAACTTTAACATCAAGTTAAAGTGAAAAGACACAATATGTTGTCACCTCTACTGATAAACATTTTAAATATGAAATAGAAACTTTACAATAATGAAGGAAATTCTATTTATGCTCATAATTTTAAAAACAATTCTAAATGAAATAATTCTAATTATTTCATTCTAAAATAATTGAGAACAAGTTAGTCTGTTTATTGTTGAGTAATGATTAATTTATTCAATGTAGGATGTGGGTCTTGATTGAACTCTATTTCAAAATTGGCTTTTAGGGGCTGAGAGATGGCTCATTCAGTAAAGTACTTGCCTTGCAAGCATGGGTACCTGACTTTTATTCTAAGAACTTTTTAAAAAGCTGGGCATGGTGGCATGCCCCTATAGTCTCAGCACTGAGGAGACAGGGACAGGGAGCTCCTTGGGTCTGATTGGTCAGCCAAACTAGCCTACTTGGTGAGCTCTAGGCCAATAAGGAACCCTGTCTCAAAAACACAAAGTTGGATGGAACTTGAAGAAAGACACTGTGGTGGTTTGAATGAGAAATGTCCCTCATAAACTCTAAACATTTGTACGCTGGGTCCCAGCTGCGCTGCTGTTTGTGGAGGCTCAGGAGTTGTGGCCCTGCTGGAGGAAGCACATCACTGGGGTGGGCTTGGAGGGTTCAGCACCCTGTGCCATTTCCAGCCTTCTCTCTGTGTCCTGTGAGTGACTGAGGTGTGGGTGCTCAGCTTCCAGCCCCGGCCACCTGTGTGGCCATGCCCCTTGCCATGATGGACTTTTTTCCCTCTGGAACTGTCAGCCTAGTAACCCTCTCTTTCTGTTAATGGCCTTGGGTATGTGTTTTATCACAGCAACAGAAAAGTGACCAATATAGACAACAGAGGTTGTCCTCTGACTTCCCCCTGCACATATACACATATGTACTTCCACATACATGTGCACCTGCACACAAAAACCTGCACACACATAGTTGGTTTTTGGAAAGAGAACTTAGTGTCCTTCTGCTTTCTGATGGTGGCAGTAGGGGCAGCATTTGTGTGCCCATCAGCAGTGTACAGAGTTGGGGTCCCAGGCAATGCAGCTCCCTGGTGTGGCAGCTGCTGCCTACGAGGCTTCCTGTATTTGATCAAAGTGTGAAATGTGTGTTGTGCTGTTACGCAGCACTTCCATGTCAAAGAAAAGACCAAGCAAATATGGTAATATGTCTGTTTTCAGTTGAAGCCATTTCTTCTTGGGAAACGGCACCTTCAGGATTGGACAGACAGTATTCTGGCTGTCCCGGCAGGAGCAGTGTGCCTGCCCTGCCCATCCTGCCTCTGGACGGACAGTGAGTTCCAGGGTACGTGGGGTCAGTGCACCTTCCTTTAGAGAACCTCATGTCAGAAGGGGTGTGAAGAGGAAGAGACAAAGAAAGAGGAAAGCTGCAGGAGGAAGGAGCAGAGGCAGGCAGATAATGCTGTTGAAGGAAGCCAGATATGTGGATCGTGGGTCCTTTCCAGGACAGTCTATGCCAGTCCACTGCCTCTGGTAGTAATAACACATGACATCTCACACATCGGAGCAGTGGGTGGGATGCAGCACAGTGCTCCACTGTCTTCCTCCCATCCTGGGTGGGGTGAAATGCATGGCGGGGCATCCTCCCTGGATACCTGTCTGCAAGAACGTTGGTTACAATGCAGGGTGGGCGTGATGTCATCTTCCAAACATGACCTATTTGTCAATCAGTGAAAATTGGCACCATTTGCTTTCTGAAGGCGGTAGGCTCCTATAGGGCCACTTTCTCTGTCCTTACCCCTGTCCTCTCAGGCCCCGTGTCCATCTCTGGAGGACTGGAGGATTAATGTGGGTTACAGGAACTGCTGATGCCGCCGCGGTTCTTGGTGCACTTTCAGGGCAGTAGAGCTTCCTGGTTCTCCCCATTGTCCCACTCAAGCGGGTCACCAGATCCCAGGTGGTTCCCTCATCCAATTTGTGTTCTAAACAGAGCTTGCCGTCCATTTCTTTAAAGCATAGGACCATCTGTACCAGACAAGTGGGTCAAAATTAGTTGTCACAGAGCTGGAGAGATGGCCTAGCAGTTAAGAGCACCGACCGCTCTTACAGAGGATCCAGGTTCGATCCCCAGCACCCACATGGTGGCTGAGAACCGTCTGAAACTCCAATTCCAGGAGAACTCCAGTTCCAGGGGAATCCAACACCCTCTTCTGACCTCCGCAGCATTGCATGACACGGGTGCACAAACCTGCATGCAGACAGTACATTCATACACATACAGAAATAAATAAAAAATTAGTTGTCACAAATAGCCTTGAGAGATGATAGCAATTTGTGGTTGGCTAACAGTCTCAGTCATCTATAGTGGTGTTTTTGTTTGTAAACTTGGATGCCACAGGTGACACACCTTGGATTCTTCATTTTGGGTTGGAAATATCACTTGATACAACTGAAGTGTATGGTATGTTCCTGTTTCTTCTGGAGGAAGAGCTGCCATAGCACCCTGGGGTGGGCTGGATTAGATTCATGCCCAGCAGGTGAGATTCAGATAATTTCCTTTCACTTAGTCACTACCCCTGGAAAAAGCCCCAGGAGAGTGGAGAAGTTGGAGCTTCCAGTCCTCCCAGGATCTAACAATGGTCTTTGACAAAATGCTAAATTTGACTCCCAAAGGGGGCTGCAGTGCTTCTCCAGAATCTTGTACTGGGCAGGTGACCTACACTGGTCGAAGCTGCATCTTTAGCCGAGGCTGTTCACAACTGTGAATTGTGACCCCAGCCCTCTTCACGTGGACAACTTCCTTCCACACATACAACTTCTTCTGAGTAATAGCACATGGCCTCTTGTACATGGGATTAAGATGCCTGCAGTAATAACAAACCCTGTTTGCACTCTGTACCTTTCTCTCCTCAGATGTGACTGAGCCAGCTTTCTACGGTCTTGTAGATAGTATCTCACTTGCCCTCATCGTATCCCTGCCAGATGGTTATAAATATATGTCCTGGCTGTGTGCAGCTTAGAGTTTTGAAAGCCCCTGAGGGCAAGGAAAGTGAGCAATAGCTCTGACCTGAACCTACATGCTCAAGTTCTTTCTTAAGCGGCTACGCGGATAGGTGCTGTGCCAACCAGCTCTTCACTATTAAAAGGTTTATCTTCTCGGTCGGTAGAGTTGCCAAAGACAGATCCTTCTTTCTATTCAAAAACACAATCCTGGTGGAGCTGTGAGTTCCTTTTCTGTATTCTTGGCTTCTCTCCTACCTTTTCACCCTCCAAGAGACATCCAGGTGCAATCACTGGGCAGTGCCAAGCTCCCCCCTTCCCCCCCAAGGCGCTGCTGCTAATGTTTCCTGAATCCACCACAGGAGGGAGCCCAAAGACTCTGGCTCTGTCTTTGAGGGGAGGGTCTGAAGGTGGGGCCTGGGTTCCCTCCCACGGCCCTGCCCCAACTGCTACAGTTAGCTCAAGGCTCTGCCACTCTGTGTGGGTCCCACTTTCCAGTTTTAGAGATTTGACTCATGGCACAAAGTCCCAAGTGGGGGGATTTGAAAGCAGGGACATTATATTTGATGTTGTTAATGAGTTTATTTAGAAGTCTAGGACATGCATATTAAACTCATAATTGCTAACCAAATATCATATAGGAGTGTTATATAAGTAGAAGTTTTAGCTTAAAAATTTTTTTTAATTTTATGTGTATGCATGCACTGTCTGCATGTAGGTAGGTGCACCCATGTCGCATAATGCTGCGGAGGTCAGAAGAGGGTGTCAGATTCCCCTGGAACTGGAGTTAAAGACAGTTCTTAGCCATCATGAGGGTGCTGGGAATCAAACCTGGGTCCTTTGCAAGAGCAGTCGGTGTTCTTAACCGCTGAGCCATTCTCCAGCCTCAGAAGTTTAGCTTTTAAACAAGCAAAGTTGGGGGAGGGGATGGGAGATGGGGCGTTTGCCAGGACTCTGAGCTTGGAAAATATCCTGCTGTTTTGTTCTGCCATAGTCACTGTCCATCAGTTTTAAAGCAAAGCCTAGTATTATTTTATCTGCCAATTAATAACATTTATTTAATATTATTTATTCTCTAAGTAAAAGCTCTCAAATGTGTCATTTTTATGATGGAGTTTAACCAATAATAATAGTGATAATAATAATAAATTTTACATGGAGTAGAGTGGCATTCTAAGCCCAGGATTTGAAAATTTTTTTTCCTAGTTAGTGCAGTAAAAATCTTTGACCATGCTTCATAGACATACGTTAGGAGGGTGAACCTCCAGCCTCCATTTCCCTTGAGGTACATGCTCATTAGACATGTGCTTACTGAGTAGCCTTTTATGTGTGTCCTACATGCATGTGTGCATATGTGTATACACATGTATATGGAGGCCAGAGGTCAAGGCTGGGTGTCTTCCCAACATCTTTGTCACTTTTCACTTTAGTCTTTGAGACAGGGTCTTCACTGAACCTGGAGCTCACCTATTTGTTAGATTGATTGTTCAGAGAGTTCCAGATCTTCTCATCCTATCTCCCCAGGGGTGGATTGCTGGTATGTGCTGCCATACCTGGATTTTCATGTAGAATACAAACTTGGTTCCCCAGCCTTGGGCACTGAGCACTTTACTGACTAAACTATTCATGGAACCCCTTGAATCCATTCTTGCTAGATGCATCCTTGCTGGAAACATGGTTACAGGATGCACTACTGTTGGTGGGGCCTTTGGGAATACAAGCTTGTGTCCTTGTTGGATTTGTTCATTCTCATTGGATAGGACCATTGAGCCACATACCCAGCCCTACTTAAGTATTCATTTTAGCTATATGCTTACTGCTATGTAACAGTCTGCACAGACACATTCTTTCTAAGATCATTTTGTTAGCTGAATTATTTTTTAAATTTTACATATTTTATTATGTGTATGAATGTACTGTCTGCATGTAGGTTGGTGCACCCATGTCATGCAATGCCACGGTCAGAAGAGGGCGTCAGATTCCCCTGGAACTGGAGTTAAAGACGGTTCTCAGCCACCATGTGGGTGCTGGGGATCGAACCCGGGTCCTCTGCAAGAGCAGTTGGTGCTCTTAACTGCTAGGCCATCTCTCCAGCCCCTTAGCTGAATTATTAACTCTTTGCTGGCATCTGGCACAAAAAGCATTTACATTTCTTTTTTTTCCTTTCTTTCTTTCTTTCTTTCTTTTTTTTTGAGACAGGGTCTCCCTTTAGTCCCAGCTGGCCTGGAGCTCACTATGTAGACCAGGCTGGCCTTGAACTCCCAGAGATCCACCTGCCTCTGCCTCCTGAGTGCTGGGATTAAAGGTGCGCATTACCATGCCCAGGTTAAGACGGTTTTTAGCCGCCATGTGGGTGCTGGGAATTGAACCCTGGTCCTCTGCAAGAGCAGTCAGTGCTCTTAACTGTGGAGCCATCTCTCCAGATCCTACATTTCTTTTATCCAAAAAAAACTGAAGGAAATTGAAATCACTAATAACCTCCATCAGATTCGTATCACTATTCATCCATTCCATGGCTATCTTTTTCTTTCTATTTTCTTTGTAATGTGCCAGACTTATGTGCAGGTGGTTCAACTACTTTGATCCTAGACATCTCCCCGAAGGGTCTCCCCCATTTCCCTACCTTCTTCTCTCCCTCCAGGTCTGTCTCTCTCCTTGTCTCTGTCTCTCCATCTCTTAGGCTCTTTCCAGTGTGCAGATGGCCACTCTCAGTCCCTATCGACCCTCCAATTGTGACCAGATCTCTAGACACAATTATAGCCTGGCTCTGTACAGACTTGTGGCTGGACTCTGCCAGGTACCAGATACAGTTGACTCTAGTAAGTACCAGTGAGTGTGGGCCAAGCTTCCTGGCAGATGTTGCAAGCTGTCTGAAGAACTGTCTGAGAAAGACAACAGAACTTACCCAGAACTGGACTATTATGCTTTCAATTTGAACAAGCTTAAGGTCACAGCTGAATGGGCTACTGGGAAGTAAGCATGGCCAGAGGAAGTCAAGCACTTGGGCATGCCTTTTAAGGGTAGATCTCATCCATGGAAACTTCCCATCTCACTCTGCTCTGCTTCCTGGCTATCCTGAGCGAGCAGCTCTGTTCTGCTGTGTGCCTTACCAGGAACCACGGTGTCAAGGGACCATGAACTGACACCTTTGCAACCGTGCACCAAAACAAGCCATTCTTCTGAGAAGGTGTTTTTCTCAGATACTTTGTTACAGTAACAGATTCAAGGCAAAACCCAACTAGCCCTCTTTTTTCAGTTTTATTTTTAATTCATAGCTTTTAAAAAATAACTCTTCCCTCTTTAAATGACTTCTGGGTTTTAATTTCATACCTAACTCAAAATAATAATTTTTTAACATTTGATTTAAACTCATAATTTGTAGCTTTTCAGTAGTGGGATCCAGAGTTCTTGGGACATGGCTTCTGGTCAGCAGCTTGATTTGAAGTTGAAGGAAGGGTGGGCCTCTGGTGAGAAACAAGGTAGAGTGGGGGAGTGGCAGAGGCTGTCCTGGATAACCCTGCTTCCTGAGGCCCTGTGCAGGGGCTGGCCCCTCCCTCCACAGTTCTCTCTTGTGGTTTGAGGGGGAATATTGTTCTGACATGGCTCTGACATTGAACATAGTACCATGCAAATCTAAGTTGATGTGTGTACGTGTGGTGTGCAGGGTACCAGCAGACTCACCAGTCCCCCCCCCCCCGCCCCCAATGGCGCTTGCAGGTAGATCACCCAAGTTAAGATTATTAATCCTTTGTTGTGCCTATGGGTGTCTCATGATTATAAAGTGACCTTCAGAGCTATCATTTGTAAATACACACAAGATGGTGGGTGCTTATTGTGTGTGATGCAGAATAGACATGAGGTCTGACTGTGTTTGTGAGAGATGCCAGGGACCCAAGTGTAGCCTCAGGCCCACTGTGTCAGGCCTGTGTACCAGAGCAGCATCCCACCTTCTGGGGACAGTCTGACCACAAGGACAGAAGCTTGGCAGGTGTTGCTCAGGGGAGGCCCCAGCATGCTGCCCAGCTCTTCTCTTCCTTTCTTTCCTAGCTAGTCTGATAACAATGGGCCCCTCCCCTCCCCTCCCTCCTCCTCCTCTTCCTCTTCCTCCTCCTCTTCCTCTTCCTCCTCCTCCTCTTCCTCCTCCTCTTCCTCTTCCTCTTCCTCCTCCTCCTCTTCCTCCTCCTCCTCTTCCTCCTCCTCCTCTTCTTCCTCTTCCTCGTCCTCCTCTTCCTCCTTCTCCTCTTCTTCCTCCTCCTCCTCTTCCTCCTCCTCTTTCTCCTCCTTCTCCTTCTCCCCTTCCTCCTCCTTTTCCTCCTCCTCTCCCTCCTCTTCCTCCTCCATCTCCTCCTCCTCTTCCTCCTCCTCTTCCTCTTCCTCCTCCTCTTCCTCTTCCTCCTCCTCCTCTTCCTCCTCCTCCTCTTCCTCCTCCTCGTCTTCCTCCTCCTTCTCCTCCTCTTTCTCCTCCTCTTCTTTCTCCTCCTCCTCTCTTCCCCCTCTCCCTTTCACCATTTTTCCTGGTGAGGGTTATATCCTTTGTCCCAGTCTGTTTCACTTTCAATAACGTGAACACTGCAGGCTTCTTGCGTGCTGTGCTCCCACATGAACTAAAACATGGGCTTCTTAAACTTTCCCCCCAAAGATTTAGCTCTTGGAAAGCCTGGAGAGACCTCACAGAGATGTGGTCCTGCAAGTGTGTTGCAGAGGGTCAGGCAGTAGAAGACTCAGTGCATGCCCCCCCCCCCGGTTGGCACCCTGTGATAGGTAACATGGGCTTCTGGGTATTGGCCTGAGCCAGCATCCTGGGCTTTGGGCCAGTAGCTCCGGCTGTGTGTCCTAGGTTTGAGGCTCACTACAGTTAGTGGGCCTACTCCTGGGCTTTAGTCCTCTGTGCTGTGAAGTGGGAAGAAGGTCTTCAGTCACCACCCTCTGACCCTAGTCTGGCCTGTGAGCACCCTGTCTCCTTGATGCAGGACAGAGCTGTACTCCTTAGGGACAGCAAGGCTCTTGGCACCCGGGTCCACTGTGTTGTTGCCAACCAGGTTCTTGGCCACTGACGCAGAATACTTGCTTTGCCCAAGCCCTGGCCCCCAGGTGCACAGTGCCTTGGGTTTCCTTGGATTGTGTGCATGTGCTGTTTTTCTTTACACCATCACCCCTCATCCAAGAAGGCATCCTGGCCAGGGGCAGCCGAAAGAATTGATCTCTGTGCAAACAAACAGAAAACTGTGGCATTGGTTAGGTCTGTTATTATATTTATTCTCATCTTTTAATGACTCAAAACAAACATTTTATTAAATGTTTTTTAAAATGGCATACTCTAGTAGTATAACATTCTACAAATTAGATACTTGACATTAATTGATAATGATGGAGTTTGGGAAGTAGTAGTTATTTCTGCAATGTGTGGTATACACAGGACCTTGTTCAAAATAATTTAACTATAGAATGCTTCTGTTTTCTCAGAATACCCCTATCAGGGGGTGCTGTACCCTTAACAGTGGATGCATCCAAGCACAACCCTAACAGTGGGTGTTCTCTTTATTCTCATTCTACAGATGAGGAATTTGAGACATGGCTGAATTAAATAACACAGCAGGGTCATGGGGTGGATGAGTGCTTGGCTCTGATGAATGAGATGGGAAAGTTATAGCCAACACAAGCTGTGAGTCCGGAACTCGGCCAGGGCCTGATCCTCATCTTACTGTTCTATGGTCATGTTCCTGTCAGGGTCATGGTCTCGTTGGACTTATGTGGAGGAATCTGGGTCATGGGCAGGAAGCACCTGGTCCCAGGACAACCTGGAAAGAATCTGTCTGCAACATCTGGCAGGGATTCTCAGGACACTTGATGATGAGTTCAGATTGGTCATGCCTGAGAAGGTCCGGGGAGCTAGTTGGAGGCAATGCTGGCTCTGCTATGGGAGATGCAGGCGGACCTGCAGAGGGAGCTGAGATGGAGGCTGGGCTGGGACAGGCCCAGGCCACTGTGGCCAGCACAGCCTTGCTGGCTCCCCATCTTTGAATCATGGGTATTCTTTTCCAGTAGTAGGCGTTTGGCTTCCACAATCTTCACAGAACAATGTCCATCCCTGAAATCTCAAACTCTTTGGAGACTCCTCAAAGACATTTTGGTGCTTGCAGAAGATAAAATGGGCTTTGATTGACATGCTGAAGCCATTTCTCAGGCAAATTTAATTTGCCAGAACTTATAAATGGATAGAACACTGAAGGCTCATAAATTTAAATTACCAACTAACCCCTCAGATGAAGTATATCCTGAGCTCTAACCTCCAAGCAGTTGTCCAGAATTGTAGGGTGGAGATGAAAAGCAGATCTAGAAGTAGTACAACAGCATACAGATGTTTGAAAAGCAGATCTAGAAGTAGTACAACAGCATGCAGACGTTTGAAAAGCAGATCTAGAAGTAGTACGACAGCATATAGACGTTTGAAAAGCAGATCTAGAAGTAGTACAACAGTGTAAAGATGTTTGAAAAGCAGATCTAGAAGTAGTACAACAGCATACCGACATTTGAAAAGCAGATCTAGAAGTAGTACGACAGCATACCGACATTTGAAAAGCAACAATTCTGACCTACCACAGCCCCACACAGTCCCAGCACTTTTGGGGAGTATCTCTGCAAGGGTTTCTCTGTGATTTTTTTAAGCATTGTTTTAAAAAGTGGCTGTGGGCATGAGAGTAGTAAGAAGAGAATGGGTTTGTCTTCCTGGTAGAGTCACGCATGCTGGCAGTGGACGACCTAGCAGTTGGTTTGTCCAGTGTCGTCATTCCACAGGGATATCAGAGGCCTATCAACGATGAGGTCACGGCAAGAGAGGGACCTACATGTGAAGGCTGTCAGTGATGGGGAGCCAGGTAAGGGACACACATGTCAAGGCTGCAGTGATGGGCACATATGTGAGGACTGCAGTGATGAGGAGTCATGTGAGGACACACATGTGAGGACTGCAGTGAGAGGAGTCAGGTGAGGACACACATGTGAGGACTGCAGTGAGAGGAGTCAGGTGAGGACACACATGTGAGGACTGCAGTGATGAGGAGTCAGGTGAGGACACACATGATGTCCATTCTACCATTTCCTGCTGAACCTCTTTACTTGCTCCATGACTAACCTACAATTACAGAACTCATTTAACATGGACTTTGAGCAGGGGTAGCCTCTCAATCTTAAGGTCTGTATGTTCATTACTATGCAGAATTTATTTTGGCAGGAAGTATGTCGATAGGTCATACCTTTCCTCATTAAATCTGAAAATGTAAAAATAACAGCGCCCCACTGCATATTCAGTTCTATTAGATATTTGTTCAATAATTTGTGATGATGTCTGCATTGTATCAGTGTTGGGTGGTACACAGAATCCTGGGACACAGACCCCCCACCTATGGGCTGAGTATCTGCATGAACACATTTCCACCATTTCAGGTACACTAGAAACCACTTGGAAACTTCTGTTGTTTCCTTTTTATAGGATGCCTTTAGAAAGAGTGTGTGAGGAATATTCTTTTTAAATATATTTTTATTGAAGTTTTGTGCATTTCATATATTTCTTTTTTAATTACTTCTTTATTTTTTCATTTTTAAACAATAAGTAATAATTTATGAGTGCAAGCATCCTTCATGTAAAACCAATTTGCAAGCAGTTGTGCCCAAACCCACACAACCCATGGATTCCACCATCCAGCTGGGGGGGCTTGTATGTTCAAGTTGGTCAGATGAGTGTCCAGACTATATTTCTGTAGTTTCACCATTCACCCCAATCACAGCCCTTACATTCTATCATGCCCCCTCTTCTGCAGATTGTTCCCTAGGCTTAGAAAAGGGGGAGGACAGCTTTTAGATTTGCACTCAAACTTGAAGCACATGGACTGAGGCTGAATCTCTGAGTGCATTTTCATTGTGTGTTGAGTTTCCAGCCTTTCCTTAATGTGGAGGACCTGTGTGATAACGTGTTTCTGTGTGGTTTGTGGGAACTAAAATCTTTGCTCTGATAGTACATTCAGTCAGGCAGATTCATGCAACAGGGAGAACAGAGATGGACGGGTCTCATCACTGAAACAGACAGGCACACAGATGGCAACTGAGGGGGTGAATGAGAGGCACTGTCTGTGATTCTATCCTGATGTCATGGTGGTGTGGGGACACCAGTGTGTATTCCTGGGGCTGTGGTCATCCAAGAAGCTGTGTTGTTCCAGGTCAGTGGTACACCTGAGGTGGAGCTCTGAGGGGCTCAGTCTCCTCTCTGTCACTGACCCAGTCTGTCTTCTCTTGCACATGGCTCGCATGTGGCTCTCACTTGACCAGAATGTTTGTGGGAGGCCTCCTTGGACAGGACCTGTGTCCTTCTCTTGCCTGCTGACTCACTTCTTAACACCCCGGCATTCTCTGCTTGCCAGAGAGCTTGGGTCCCCAGGTTGCTTCCCACAGATTCCAGTTCTGTACCTCCCACACCTGGAGCTTCATACCCATCTTGGACACACTGTCTTTGGTGAGGCTTCATTTGCAGTAAAGCTGCAGTGAGGCTGTCCTGGTTGGAATTGCCCAGTGCTTAGAGATGAAGCCATATCCATTAGCGTATCACTCTCCCTGATGGTTCCTTGGGTCTAGGGTTTGGTGGGTGTCACTCGTTTATCACTCTCCCTGATGGTTCCTTGGGTCTAGGGTTTGGTGGGTGTCACTAGTTTATCACTCTCCCTGATGGTTCTTTGGGTCTAGGATTTGGTGGGTGTCACTTGTTTATCACTCTCCCTGATGCTTCCTTGGGTCTAGAGTTTGGTGGGTGTCACTCGTTTATCACTCTCCCTGATGCTTCCTTGGGTCTAGGGTTTGGTGGGTGTCACTCCTCACCTTCTTCAAGAGGGGTCTAGAGTGGTGTAGACCTCTCCTTGGTTTGGGAACCCTCAGACCACTCTCAGATTCTCATTCATGCATCCCAACATAGGTTATGATAAAAGATATGGAGAATTCCATGGCTTTGAAGTTCCTCATAGATGTAGGTGCAAGCTTGGGAGAGGTATTTAGGGAAGAAGGGTTGAAGTGAGTTGAAAGCACTTAGGTATGAAAGCCACATGGAATCGAATCTCTACTTGCTGAGATATCCCCTTTAGGAAATGAGCTGATCTCAGATATGGTCAGTTCCCATGGCTGCCTCTATGTGAGGGTGCAGGCCAGTGAGGCATGCTCTGTGGATGGACGGACAGTTAGAGAGCCTGCCACCCTGCAGTTTGTAAGTTGCACGCAACTCCTCTGAACTCTGGAAATGATCTGTAGTACATTAGACTTGTCCAAAGGGAACTTGCCTACACCTACCCAAGGATAATTCTTGTAATTCTTGGGTCAAAACCTGTGCCTGTTGCTGCAGTGACGTGGATGGTGTCTCATTTGGAGTTTGTTTACTGCATCACAGTGTGACTGGGATGTCACTGCCCCATGGCAGGTGTCCTGTTCTCTGCTTGGGGAATGTGTTGCTGATACAAACTTAAAAACAGAAAATTCTTAAGTACAATGTGAGAACGTCCTTGCAGTGCTGAGCTGGGGAACCCCTATCCTGGACCTTCCTTGGGGATAACCTTGCTGTGGCAGATGTTACATAGTGGTTATAGAGAAATGAGTGTCTGTCTGAGAAAAATCCGTGGCCCCAGAAAGTTAATGAAAAGTTTCAGTGGGGGAACTGGCCCTGCCCACCATGCCACGTTGTCGCTCATGGGGGCCTGTCCTACCATGAGGTGACTTTGAGTGGTTTATGTTGTTGGTGGCAGGTAAACTTGATAGCTTTGACTTTTTCTTTTCTTTTTTTTTAAATAAAAACATATTTTATTCTTTAGAATCACTCACCTAGGCATGGACATATACTTATCTTTTTTTACTTTATTTTTTTATTATTTTTTAAAATATATTTTTAATTTTAATTATTTTATTTTATTTTATTTTATTTTTTTGGTCTTTTCGAGACAGGGTCTCCTTGTAGCCCCAGCTGTCCTGGAACTCACTCTGTAGACTAGGGTGGCCTTGAACTCACAAAGATCTGCCTGCCTCTGCCTTCCGAGTGCCAGGACTAAAGGCGTGTGCCACCACGCCCGGCTTAATTTTTATTTATTTATTTATGTGTATGAGTGTACTGTCTGCATGTAGGTTGGTGCACCTGTGTCATGCAATGCCACGGAGGTCAGAAGAGGGCGTCGGATTCCCATGGAACTGGAGTTAAAGACGGTTTTTAGCCACCATGTGGGTGCTGGGAATTGAACCTGGGTCCTCTGTAAGAGCAGTCGGTGCTCTTAACTGCTGAGCCATCTCTCCAGCCCCCAGATATAGTTACATTTTTAAATAATGCTTTTATTGATGTTTTGTGTATTTCAGACATCATTTCTCAGTTTAGCTTAGGCATATTCCCCTTTCCCTTTCCCCTACCCCACCCAAGATCATGCATTCTTCCATAACTGTCCTGCATCTTTCTCTCAGTCTTTTTTTATGTTTAGGAATTCACATTTGCCTCCTTTAATTTTATATTACTCTAAAGTATGCATACATACGTTCCACTCATATACAGTAATTACAGAGTCTGAAAATAGGTGGTGGATCCATTCTAGAGCCCGTTAAAAGATTTATATTAGAACAACATAGTTGCTTTCAGATAAATAGAAATATAACAATAATGTTGTTCAGCTTGCCTTTCATCTGGGGATTTGGTGTTAGCATCCACAAATGAGGGAGAACATTCACAGCTTGTTTTTCTGGGACTGTGTTACTTCACTTAGCATAATGGCTTCAAGTTCCATCCATTTACCTGCAAAGTTCATGATGTCATCTTTCTTTACTGCTGAGTAGTACTCCATTGTGTAGATGTACCACATTTTTGCCATCCACTCATCAATTGAGGGGCATTTGGGTTGGTTCCAGCTCTTCGCTATTGTGAAGAGAGCTGCAATAAAAATGGATGTGCATGTATCTTTGTGGCAGGATGAGTCTTGTGAGTATATACCCAGAAGTGGTATGGCTGGGTCAGGTGGTAAGCTCATTTTGAGACTTTTAAGGGTTCTCCACGTTGCTTTCCAAAATGATTGTACAAGTTTACATTCCCGCCAGCAGTGGTTGAGTGTTCCCCCTTTCCCTACAACCTCTCCAGCATTTGGTGTTTTTTGTTTTCTTAATCTTAGCCAGTAGTATCTGAGTAAGATGATATCTGAGAGTGGTTTTAATTTGCCTTTCCTTAATTATTAATAATGTTGAACACTTTTTAAGATGTTTCACAGCCATCTTTACTTCCTCACTGGTGAAGTCTCTGTTCAGCTCTTTACTCCATCTTTTGAGTAGGTCATTTGTTTTCTTCTTTGTTTTTTGAGTAGTTTATATATTCTGGAAGTTAATGCTCTTTCAGATGAATCACTGGTGAATAGTTCCTACCACTCTGTGAGTTTTCTCTTCACTTTCTTGATTGTTTCTTTTGCTGTAGAGAAACTTTTGAGTTTGATGAGGTCCCATTTGTCAACTGTTGACCTTATTTCCTGTGCAGCTGCTGTCTGATTTAGAAAGTTTTTTCCTACACCTACGTCTTATAGGTTGTTACTGACTTTTTCTTCTATCACCTTCAGGGTGGGTTTTACATTGAGATCTTTGATCCATTTGGAGTTTATTTTTGTACAGGGTGAGAGGTAGGGGTTTAATTTTGTTCTTCTACAAATGGTGATCCAGTTTTGCCAGCACCATTTGCTGAAGATGCTATCCTTCCTCCATTGAGGTTTTTTTTTTTCCCCTTTGTCAAATATGAAGTGGTTGGAATTGTATGAGCTCAAATATGGATCTTCAATTTTATTCCATTGGTCAATGGGTCTGTTTTTTTGCCAGTACCAGGCAAAAAAACAGTCTTTATGACTATAGTCTTTATGACTATATTCTTTATGACTATAGCCCTGTAATATAGCTTGAAGTCTGGTAGAGCAATCCCCCCTGTACTGCAGTTTTCAATCAGGGTTGCTTTAGCTATTTGGGGTATTTTGTTTTTCCATATGAATTTAAGGAATTTTTTCCAAGTCTGTGAAGAAGCTCGTGGGGATTTTTATTGGGATTGCATTGAAACTGTATATCAATTTGTGTAAAATGGATATTTTTACTATATTAATTTTTCCAATCCATGAACATGGAAGGTCTTTCCGTTTTTTGAAGTCATTTTCAACCTCCTTCTTCAGCAGTTTAAAATTTTTGTTGTAGAGATCTTTGGTATCTTTGGTTAGGTTTGTTTCCAGGTATTTTATTATTTTTGAGGCTATTGTGAGTGGGAAGATCTTCTTATATTCCTTCTCCACTTGTTTATTGTTGGTGTAAAGAAAGGCTACTGATTTTTCCAGGTTAATTTTGTATCCCACCACTTTACTGAAACTCTTAGTCATTTCTAGAAGTTTTCTGGTGGAGTATTTAGCATCTCTTAGGTAAACTATCATATCATCTGAAAAAAGGGATAGCTTAACTTCCTCTTTTCAGATTAGTACTCCTTTAATTTCCTTCTCTTGTCTTAGTGCCCTAGCAAGCATTTCAAGCACCATGTTCAAGAGGAGTGGTGATAAGGAGCTGCCTTGCTGGGTTCCTGCCTTTAAGGGAAATGGTTCCAATTTTTCTCCATTTAGGACGATGTTGGCAGTGAGTTTGCTATATATGGCTTTGATAGTGTTGAGGAATGTTCCCTTCAGTCTGATTCCCTCTAGGACTTTAAACATGAAAGGATGCTGGATCTTGTCAAAGGCTTTTTCTGCATCAGTTAAGATGATTGTGTGGATTTTGTCTTTCAGTCCATTTATGTGTTTTATGATATGTATTGATTTATGTATGTTGAACCATCCCTGCATCTCTGGTATGAATCCAACTTGGTCATGATGGATGATCTTTTTGATGTGATTTGTAAGTATTTTGTTGATAACTTTTGCATCTCTGTTCATTAATGAGATGGGTCTATAGCTTTCTTTTTTTGGTTGTATCTTTGCCTGGTTTTGGTATTAGGGTGATGCTGGCTTCATAGAAGGAATTTGGGAGAATTCCCTCTGTTTGTATCCTTCTGAACAGATTGAGTAGTAATGGTTGTAGGACCACTTTAAATGTTTTATAGAAATCTGCTGTGAAACCATCTGGGCCCGGGCTCTTTTTAGTTGGGAGGATTTTTATTACATCCTCAATTTCCTCAAATATTATGGGTCTGTTTAAACTGTCAATCTCTTCTTAGTTAAGCTTTGTTGGTTCCCAGGATTTCAAATATTCATCCATTTCTCTTAGGTTTTCAAATTTAGTGGAGTATAGGTTTTGGAAGTATTTCCATATGATTGTCTGGATCTTTACTTTGTGTGTTGTGATATTTCCCCTTTCATCATGAATACTATTGATTTGGAGTTGCCCTTTCTTTCTTTCTTTCTTTCTTTCTTTCTTTCTTTCTTTCTTTCTTTCTTCCTTCCTTCCTTCCTCCCTCCCTCCCTCTCTCCCTCCCTCCCTCCCTCTTTCTTTCTTTCATTAATTGGGCTAGAGGTTTGTCTATTTTGTTTATCTTTTCAAAGAACCAGGTTTTGTATTCATTGATTCTATGTATTGTTTTCTTTGCTTCCTGTTTCATTGATTTCTGCTCTGATTTTTGTGATTTCTTCCTGTCTTTTGGGTTTAGGGTTCATTTGTTGTTGTCTCTCAAGTGTTTTTAGCTGCAGTGTTAGATCATTTAATTGTTCCCATTCTGTTTTCTTGATGAGGACACTTAGGGCTATAAATTCCCCCCTCAAGACTGCTTTTAAAGTATCCCACGAGTTTTGTTATGTTGTACTGTCTTTTTGTCCAGTTCCAGAATACTTTTTTTTCACTCTTTATTTCTCCCCTGACCCATTCATTATTCAGGATGTTGTTATTTTGTCTTCCTGTGTTCTTGTAGCTAGTTGGGCTTATTCTTGTGTGTTCGTATTGAGCTTTATTGCACTGTGGTCTGATAGAATGCATGGAATAATTTTAATCCTTTTATATTTGTAGAGATTTCTTTTGTTCCCCAGTATATGTGGTCAGTTTTGGAGAATGTTCCATGAGGTGCTGAGTAGAAAGTATATTCTCTGGTGTTTGGGTGGAATATTCTGTAGATGTCTGTGAGGTCCATTTGGTGTATTGTATTGTTCAGTTCTGATGTCTCTCTGTTTATTTATTTTTGTCCAGTTGATCTATCCAAGGGGTTCAGTGGGGTGTTGAAGTGTCCTGCTGTGTGTTAGGATTAATCTGTGTCTTGAAGTCTTGCAGAGTAGTGTTTATAAAGTTAGGTGCACCAGAGTTTGGTGCATAGACATTTAGGATTGTGAAGTCTTCATAGTTAATTGTTCCTTTGACAAGGATGTAATAGCCCTCTTTTTCTCTTCTGATTAGTTTTACTTTGAGATCTATTTTGTCTGATATTAGAATAGCCACTCTGGCTTGTTCTTGGTACCATTCACTTGGAATATTTTTTTCCATCCTTTCACTCTAAGGTGGTGTCTGTGTTTGAAGGTGAGATGGGTTTCTTGTAGACAGCATGAGAAGGATTCTTTTCCTAATCCATTCTCCCAGTCTATATCTTTTGACTGGGGAGTTTTAGACCATTCTTATTTAAGGTTATTATTGAGAGATGTGTATTGCTTCCTTTTACCTTATTTTTTGTTTGCATTCTTGGTATAGGTGTGTATTTACTCTGTTATGCTTTTGTTGATTTCTCTTCAATTGCTTAGGGGTAGTTGCTCCTTTCCTCTGTTCTTTGGTTTGCTTCAAGGATTTTCTGAAGTGTTGGTTTCTTAGGCATGTATTCTTTCATCTTGGTCATGTCATGAAAGATTTTTCTTTCTCCTTCAACTATAACTGACATTTTTGCTGGATATAGTAGTCTGGGTTGGCATCTAAAGTTGTTTAGCACAGGGAATACTTTGGTCCATATTCTTCTAGCTTTGATAGTTTGCACTGAGAAGTCAGCTGATTCTGATGGATTTCCCCTTATATGTAACTTGTTTTCTCTTGTGGCTTTCAGTATTTTGTCTTTGTTTTGAGCATGTAGTGTTTTTATTTTTATTTTTTTATATTTCAAATAGTTATATTTTATCAAGCTTCACAGATTGGATTTAAAAACAAGAAATTACAGAAAGATGTTAAAAGTTTTTCACTATTCTATATACAAATTTAGAGGTCATGAGGATTTAAATTTTTTTATTAATGCAAGGCACTTTTCATTTGGGGGACTTCATTCTGAAACAAAATAGTGCTACATTGGTTTATTACAGTATATTTAGAACCATTTTGGACAAAGGTAAAAATGGCTAAACAACTCAGAAAAGAACAAAATACAGCACTTAGCTTAAACAAAGAATAAGCAAAAAGAAAAGCCATTGGGGAAATCTAACACTATCTTTGAGTACCTGGTACTATAAAGTAAAATGTCTTTCTTTGATCATTAAAACTTTTTCTCCTTTAGAATAAATTAGGAAGGCTATTGGAAAAGAAATATTAATTGGATTAAATTAGAAAAGTAAGGACAGTTGGGTAAAATCATGATTTAAAGATAATAAGGGCCTAAGATGTTTTAAAAAATAAAATGGTAATTTAGTTACTGAATTATACTAAAAAATGTGGCAGAGTTCTACATTTTGTTAATGTTTCTATAAGAGGCTCCATCATAAAACAATTGTAAAAGTCTGTTTAAAGTATAACATACAGAACACAAAGTAAATTTTTAGCAAATCTTAGGAAATTCTTTTGTTATAAATTACCCAAAATTTATAAACAAATCCCTCTAACTTGCATTTTGTTTAAAGTAATAACTTTATATCATACAAATAAATTTCAAGTATAAAAAGTGTGTTATTGCAATAATACCTCTTTGCAAGTCCAAAATTCTGGTTTGTAGTAAAACAGGATATTTTTTAAAAAGTAAAACCATCAATGCTATCTATTACAGAAGTCCAACATCTTCTAAAATGTTGCTCAGCAAGTTGCAGAGAAGCATGTCTGGAAGCAACATATAATTGAAACTATTTCTGTTTTTACCATTTTACATTATTATCTCTAGGATTTTCTCCTTTCCAAAAATAATTCACATCCTGTGTAATGTTCCTCACAGGTCAGCCATTTTGTGCAGTTGCCACTTGCATATTTCCAAAATCATCATCTTCTTCATGTCTTCTCTTCAAACTACCTGTAGTGCCAGAATGAACAGATAAGGACCATCCTATCTTTAGTGGTGACATCATCTGTACTGTTAATTTTGCTAAGTAGATGGCTTCATATTCCTGAAGTTAGTAAACAAGTCCAGCATTAGGATTAATACAGAATCTTCTTTCTTGGACATAAGCAAATGTATCTCTGTACTTCATCCCAAATGTTTCCATAATGTATGCAATAACAAAGGCAGCACTTCTGGAAATACCTGCATTTCCATGAACAAGAACTTTTCCTCCATTCTGTAGGCTCCCATCAATAAATTCTTTATTCATAGGGAAAAAATGCATTATATTTTCAACTGGATTATCTGCAATATCAAGATTATCTAAATAATTTTTGAAAGTTTGGCTTAGAGCTGGAGAGATGGCCTAGCAGTTAAGAGCGCCGACCACTCATACAGAGGACCCGGGTTCGATCCCCAGCACCCACATGGCGGCTGAGAACCGTCTGAAGCTCCAATTCCAGGAAAACTCCAGTTCCAGGGGAATCCAAGACCCTCTTCTGAACTCCGTGGCGTTGCACGACACGGGTGCACAGACTTGCATGCAGACAGTACATTCATACACATACAGAAATAAATAAAATTAATAAAAAAAAGAAAGTTTGGCTTAATAAAGTTCACTTTAATATTTTGCCGTATGCAAATTATATGAGTTATCCCATGTTTCTGTAATGTGGGTAGCTTGCTTTTCACAGCACAAGAATATGGGCCTAAGAACAATCCAGGGTAAGTCTACTCCTCAGTGTCGTCTTTGCACAGTGGGAGTGAGGGGAACTCCAGCTTCACGTCCTCCATGGTCTAGGGCCCGGGCAGGTGGGCATGGTGCGAGAGGAGGTCCGCATGGCCGACCTGGGGCTGGCAGAGGCGGCAAGGGGAGGAGGGCCAGCAGCAGGCATGCTGAGGACAGGCGGGTGGGCTCACAGCCGGCACACACACCGAGCATGTAGTGTTTTTTTTTTTTGGTCTTTTCGAGACAGGTCTCCCTGTAGCCCCCAGCTGTCCTGGAACTCACTCTGTAGACCAGGCTGGCCTTGAACTCACAAAGCTCCACCTGCCTCTGCCTCCCAAGTGCTAGGATTAAAGGTATGCACAGTATTTTAACAATTATATGGTGTGGGGAGTTTCTTTTCTGGTCCTGTCTATTTGGTGTTCTTTGTGCTTCTTGTATTTCTATGGGTTTGTCTTTTTTCAGTTTGGGGAAATTTTCTTCTATTATCCTGTTGAAGGTCTGGTCAATAGTGTTGTCTTGGGATTCTTCTCCTTCCTGTATCCCTATGATACAGAAGTTTGGTCTTTTCATAGTGTCCCACATTTCTTGGTTGTTCCACTTTTACTTAAGCTTTCTGGTTGCTCCATATTATCCTGCAGGTCTGATATTCTTTTTTTCTGCTTCTTTCATTCTGCTTCTGAGGCTTTTTCCCATCCTTTCCTGGTGATTGGATGAATGTTCAATATCCTTTTTCATTTCGTCCTGTGATTTCTTTAGATTTTCCACTTCCCTCTGGAGTCTGCTGTCATTCTCATCCTGTAGCTCCTTGGTTTGTTGGTCATTTTCTTTTTTCATTTAGGCCTGGGATCTTTTCAGCTTTTCCACTTCCTTTCAGAGTTTGTCATTTTCTCCCTTTAGTTCTTTCCAACGTTTGTCATTATCTTTCTCTAGGTCCTTCTTGAGTTTTTCATTCTCTTCCCTTAGTTCTCTAATTTCTTTGAATATGTCTACAGTTGTTCTTCTAAGGTTGATGTCTAGGCTTCTTTCCTTGGAGATCTCATTGTAGGGATCTTCTGTGGGGTTGGTAGAGTTCAGTGTGGATTTATTATGAGCTTTTCCCATGTTGTTTTTCTTTATGCCTTTGGCATGTGGATTTATCTGTTTATTTCTTTCTTTGGATTCTGGCACCCCAACGCTAATGCTGATCCTGTTAGGTCCTCTGCACCACAGCTCCACCAGGTTGCAGGGGTGGGGGGTGATGGGGGGTGGTTGCAGGCCCCCAAGGGTCAAGGCACTTCCACCTTGCCTTCCTGGCACCTCACTGAGTCTGTGCGCCTGTCTGGAGCCCAAGCTGGGACTTCCGGGGCAGGTGGTGGGCCCCCCCAAAGGTCAAGGCAGTTCCGCCTTGCTTTCCCGGCACCTCACTCAGCTTCGAGTTTTTCAGTGAATGCAAGTCAACATGAAGATGTCCATGTGCTTAGGAAGGAATATGAAGGTATGGGGAAAAGCTGGCCCCAGATGGGAGATGACTATGACATAAGATGATACATGTAGGAATTGATGAAGGGAGACTAAGGCACAGAAATACCCCACATTTACAGAAAGCTTTGGCCTGAAAACCTGCCTCCCTCCTCACCCTCCTGGGCTGACTGCTGGAGACAGGTTAGGGACAGTGTACACATATTGAACCAGGCATGTCACCTGGGTGAGTCAGGGGGTTGCGCCCCCAGAAGGGGACACTGGTCTCCCTACCAGACACCACTGGAGGAGATCTGGGTTTGAGTTCTGACACAGGTCATGCTTTATACCTGACATTTAAAATCTCCTTCTGGGTCTGGAGAGAAAGCTCAGAGGTTAAGAACACTGACTCTTTCACAGAGGACCCAGGTTCAAATCCCAGCACCTACAGCAGCTAACTACCATCCCTAATTCTAGTTGCAGGAGATCCAATGCCCTCTTCTGTCCTCTGGGACCATTGCACTTACCTACGTGCAGGCTTAACACTCATACACATAAAATAAAAATAAATTAAAAAATTTAAATCTCTTTCTTCTCATTAATAGCTTTGGGGAACTTCTAGAAGCTTCCAAATAAATGATTTCTTTATTTTTATTTTATGTATATAATTGTTATGCCTGCATGCATGTAAGTGCACCCGTGTCATGCAATGCCCACAGAGGATAAAAAAGGGCGTCAGATTTCTTGGAACTGGAGTTATGGACAGTTGTTAGCTGTCATGTGGGTGTTGGGATTCAAACCTAGGTCTGCAAGAACAGCCAGTGCTCTTAACCACTGACTGAGCCATCTCTCCAGCCCCAGAGGGCAGTTTATCTAGTGGTCTTGTGGTTATTCAAGGGCAGAAGGAAAGGGCTTCTTCAAGAAGGAATGGGTGCTTTTGGATCAGGAGGCTGGCTGGCTAGGACATTATCAGTTTCAGAGTGTGCTGTGAGGCTCTTCCTGTTTCTGTGAACATGACCTCCATCTCTAGGGCTCAGAAACCCCAAGCACCAGATACAAATGCTGTAATGTTTCCATGAAGCCACAGTCAGAAAGACCTGAAGATGTGGCCACAGCTCCTTACAAACTTGCCATCGAATGTGCAGCCCTCACTTCTTGGCAGCAGATGGTTTCTCTCCTGGTTGAGGATTTATGCCACCATGGAAGCACCCTAGGGGACAGGCTTAACCTTAGCTGCTTTTCTGTTGCTTGCATAAAATACCCTGACAAAAGCAGCTTAAGGGAGAAAGAGCTCATTTTAGCTCACAGTTGCATGGTACAGACCATCAAGATGGAGAAGGCAAGGCCACAGCCTTGGAAGCAGGAACAGCAGCGGCTGGTCACAGTGTATGCACACTCAGGAAGCAGAGTGTGAACAGGAAGTAGGGCCAGGCTACAAAAGCTCAAGTTCACCCCCCCCCCCCGCACCTCATTCACATGATGAGAGTTTCTGAAGATCATGCAACCTCAGACAGCACCAACACCTGGGGTCCAAGTGTCCAAACATGAGCCTATGGGGGATGTTTCACATTCAAACCTCATGTTGAAGAAAATTGGAGTGTGAAATAAAGGACCTATGGTGTGTCATGGAGGGGACTGCAGGTCAGACTCCTTGTAGACATACTTGGAGCTTTGGGCACAGGACACAAAGCCATCAGCTAGCATATGGCCTGGGAGCTTCTGGGTTTTGACTCAGGTGGACCAAAGTTCTTAGAGGGTTCAAAGGCTCTGTGGTTCACAGGGCAGCCTTGCCCCAAGAGTGAACCGTTTTGTCCCAGGCAGATCCTCGCCCTGCAGGTAGACCATATCTACCAGGGTTTGTTCCTCTATCAAAGGTGGGGGACCTGGCCAACTCCCAGTTTCTTCTAAATTTTATGTATTTATTTTTGGCCTTTTGGGCTCAGGGTCTCTCTGTAGCCCCAGCTGGTCTGAAACTTGCTATGTAGACCAGGCTGGCCTTGACCTCACAGAAATCCACCTGCCCCTGCCTCCCAAGTGCTGGGACTGAAGGTGCTGTACGCATGTTGTTTTTTTTTTAAGTTTTAACAATTGATTTATTTCTATTTTATATGTATGAGTGTTCTGCCTACATGTATGCAAGTGCACCAGGTCATGCAATACCCTTGGGGGCCAGAGAGGATGCTGGATCCCTGGAACTGGAGTTATGGACAGTTAGTTACCAAGTGGGTGCTGAGAATTGAAACTGGGTCCTCTGCAGGAGCAGCTAGTGCTCTTAGCCTCTGAGCCATCTCCCCTCGCATTTTTTCATTATTCACTTTTGCTAAAGCTTTAGCATGCTCATTTTTTTTTTACAAACCCCAAAGTGAACTGTTCCCTTGATTTACATATGTTCTATGTGATAATAAATAGGATCTTGGAGTCATTCTGTATAAAATCATTTAGGCTGGCTTCACTTTCAAGTCCCCAATGTAGGGAACGAACTCAGGGATACTTTGGTACCCTCAGAGGAAATTCTAAGCTACGTACAGTGATCTGCATGAGTTGTAACTTTGGGACCTGAAGATCTGTACTGATGCACCATTAACTGGAATCGAATAGGTTTGTAGAAATTGTCTGAGAAAAGGAAGCAGTCTGGAGTGATATAGATGAATCACTGTTACATGATGATTTTTGCCTTTCTTTGCAAAGGAATTTTTGTGAAAATCTGTTATGTGGGTGCATTTGGGTGAAGATGAGGTATTCCGGGTTGGGTAGGACCCAAAAGCCCACACTCTTTGCTTGGCTTCAGTTCTTGGGCTCCTAGAGGCTACCATGGGCAGTTCCATGGCACTGGAAGCTGGAGAAGGGCTCAAAGTGATCCGGGCTACATTTGGTGGGGGATGATGGGTGTTCAGGCCGCTCCGTAGGCTCAGCACAATAGGCATGAGGACGACTCCACCCTTCTCCCCATTACCCAGAGTTTCAAGAACAAAGCATATTTGTCATAGTATTTGCACAACGTTCAGTCCGGCCTGTCTACATTTGTCCCAGAGGATGAATTCTTCCAACCCCAGCCTCTTGAAGGGCGCACCTGCAATGTGTTTGTTTCCATGTCAGCCACAGCCTTGTGTGGGAAGGAAGTGGGGTGGGGAGAGAGTCCAAGAAGGAAAATCCTCCCGAAAGCTTGGCTTCCCGGACGTCTCAGCTGGCTAAGGAGTGGTGACTGGCGCAGAGGGACAGTAAATCCTCGGCTGTCCCCGGCATTCCTTCCAGAACTGATGCTCCGTCTCAGCAAGGCTCATCTGCTCTGAGAATTGCAGTCAGGGAGCTGGTGGGGAGCTCACTGAGTGAGGGAGGGCCTCCACAGCTCCCGGTGGCTCCCTGGTGAATGCTGAGCTTCTGTTTCACCAGCCTTGTTGGTTCCTGGGATGGATGGATGGATTGTACTGATGTGTCTGGAATCCCAGGGGCTGAGTGAACATGGCCACCACCAAAGTGACACAATCAAACTACGTAAAAATTGTACCTGCTGCTCCTTTGAACTGCAGAGCATGTGGAATGTATTTAAGTAAAGTCATGTAAATGTATCTCAGCAAATCCAAACAAATATACTTCAATAAAGCCATATAAAATTATGTTTATGTATTAGATGTCTTTAGAGTTCCTTAGTCATTCCCACACTGATCAAGGGTTATTTCCTTTTGATAGCCCTATGCTGATTCTTGTTTAGAGGTGGCCTTTCTTCCTTCAGTGCTGGGGTTGGAACTCAGAGCCATGCTCGGCAAACACTCTATCCCTAAGTACGGCTGTACTCAGCTAGATTCTTCCCAAATCCAGCGCACTATCTGTCACATGAAAAGATTACTCTGTACAGAATGAAACTAGAGCCAAAGTAGATCCATTAATATATTTGCATTTGCGGGAAGCAGCTGTTCTTTAAATTAAAGCTGCTGAGTGCCTCTCATTGGGGTTAGCTTGGAGGAGAGCACCCTTGGGTGCTGTTCCCCCCCCTTTTCTTGACTCATGAAGGATATTGTCTGTTCATCACAGAGAGACAAGGACAAGTGGGTTCTGCTGGTCACTAGAGTTTATGTCCAGGACAAGTGGAACTACAGACCTTTGTCTTCCACAGTGACCACAGTGGGCAGTATGGGGTGGGTCCAGGACTGCCCACCTTGTAACACACTGGATTCACACAATGTGAATTTGTGAATTCACAAATTTGTTGGGGTGTTTGCTGCTGGGTGATTTTCACGACTTTCAAGTAGAGGGAACTCTAATCCACTTTCATCCATGCTCCTTAAGAGATACTTATTACCTCCTCAAACCTGTCCAGTCCACATAGGAACTGAGCACAACCTGAGCACATTCTGTGTTGATCATGATAATAGTGGTCTTGTACACAGTTCATTTCATCAACAGTTGTGTGTCTGAAGTGTTGGGTGTCTAACAAGTTAAGTACTTACCAGTTCCAGAAGCTCTAGCCACTGTCCGCTGCAGCATGAAGTTATAAACATCGTCTTTCTGATTAGTCTCGTGAGGCAGTCCAGCTGGGCTGACCTCCCTCCACAGGCTAACACATTTCTTTTTCCATGTCTCCTACATGTCCCCTTCTCCTGGACCAGAAGCAGACCAGGTCCACTGATTGGTTTCCTTGTCCTGGTAGTGCAGCTGTTCCTGCAGGGTGCTGGGGAAGCAAGGATTTTAGTCCCAATGAAACCTGAGGCTTTTCCCTTGGAAACTTCCTAAGTGAGCAGAGCCTTGGCAGGGGAAGAGTCTACAAAGCTGAGCTGAGGGACTAGCTTTGCTGGGGTAATTGAGTGTTTTGTAAACAGATACGGGTTCACCAGTTTATGTAAACACAGGACGTGGCTGGCTGAACAGAGGGG
Organism: Rhizomys pruinosus; assembly: GCA_009823505.1. Lineage (NCBI taxonomy): Eukaryota > Metazoa > Chordata > Mammalia > Rodentia > Spalacidae > Rhizomys > Rhizomys pruinosus. The sequence continues at coordinate 2,619,790 of VZQC01003744.1, read as the reverse complement.
ATCAATAGAGTTCAGAGGGTCAGGATTTTAAGACCAAGGCAATTTTATAAATCTCTCTGTTTGTAAATGGTCCTGAAATCAATAAACTTCAGCAGCTCAGGCCCTCATGCAAGCCCAGGCCTGTCCTGAGGTCGCATCACAAGCACTTGTGGTAAAATAAGCAGAGCCCTCGGTTCCCGGCCAGTGGCTGGTCAGCGTGCTGACATTTACAGAGACAAAGGGTGCTCACCACATCGCCATCATGCCAAGATGCCTGGTCGCAGCCTCATTAGAAACGCCTTCCCATGCCCCCAGAGTGGAGAACGGAAATTTCCAGTTCATTCAACGAAATAGTTTGTAAGTCTCTCCTGCCTTTGGGCTGGCAGACGAAATTAGAAACAATAATTTTCTCTAAGTTTCATCTGCTCATAGGAAATACACATGAGATTTAAAAAGGTCTCTGTCCCCAGCAGTGCCTTTGTTGGTGGCTGCCCTTTGGGAGCCCATGCTGACTTCTATAAGACTTCCCCACAGGCTGGCAAGTGAAGGATGGATTGCACCTGCCTTGTTCCTTGATTCGAATCTGTACAGGGGTCCACTATTTCCTTCCTGAGTCTACAGTTTCAGGACTTATCTAGTGGTCTTTGACTACTCTGTGTGGTGAGAGGTGGGGTCTAGGTTTCCTGGGGACAGAGACAGCCTTGCCTTCTTGGGACCCCATGCTCTTGGGAACCACAGTTGAGTTCTCTGGACAAAAGAGCTTATTTCTTCCTTCTATATCCTCTTTTTCATGAAAAAGACTAACCATAAATGTATGATTTACTACATTAAAGATCTAATTTTAAGTAGTTTCCATTGACATTATATTGTTGTGTGTTTAAACAAGAATAAACAAAACATTTAAAGCAATTTCAATGACAAGATCCAATAGGACTTTTTGCTGACTAAAAAAAAATTGTTAAGGAAGTCACATTAGATACATTTAGAGCCACGAGGCCAGAGTACTGTCAGACCGGGTCTAGGCTGGAAACTCCCCAACTTTGAAGCACCTCCTGGATGAAACTTATAAAACACAGGCCAAATAAGGGCTCTCCGTCATGGGGGCGGAGAGTTTGTTACACACACACGTTGTTGCATCTGCTGAAATAATAAAAAAAAAAAGCACTGAAATTTCCACATACACAAATGATTTCTTAAAGAACGTTTAAATCGGGGTAAAGCATGAAAAGAATGTATTATGTGGAATATTTTTCCTAATTATTTTGAGTCATACAGCTCAGTATTATGAAGTAAATGTATGTTATGCAACCAACACACAGAACGTCTCAAACTTGCAAAACTGAAACTCTGCCCATTAGGCAGCTCCCCATCTCCTGGGCTTTGTTCCTTGCTGCTGCTAGTCCACCACTCTACCTTCTGTGGTTTGGAGGGTGCTGGTACATCCTGTCAGTGGGGCCAGTAGTTTCTGAATTGTCCCTGCCTGGCTATTTCACAGCAACATCATTTTCAAGGTTCATTTATGTTGAAGCATGTATCAGAATTTCTTTCTTTTTAAAATGCTTAATAATATTCCATTGCCTATATAGAACAATATGTTTAGCCATTCATCTGTGGTTAGATGGGGTGTTCGACAGATCTATTATTAACAGTCTGGCTATGTTCATGGGATGTACAAATAATTCTTCAAACTCTGGCTTCAATTCTGTTAGATATGCAGTGAGGCGTGGGGTTGGTGGATCCCGTAGAACTGGTATACAACTTCCCCCAGGACCTGCACCACTGTGTGTTCTGACCTGAGTCCACAAAGCCCCAGTATCTCCCTGTCTCCCAGAACTTATTTTCTGGATGTTTTTCCTTCATTTTAAAACTTTTGATCATAAACATTCTACAGGTAGAATATACTACACATTGCATGGTTTTGAATTATTTTTCTCAGACTGTTACCAATGCACAACATCTCAGGGCCTTTTTGGGTATTTGTAGGTGACCTATGGAGAAGTGTATTCAGCCCTGTGCCTGGCTGTTAACTGGATTATGTTTGCTGTTGTTGGTCGGTAGGTGTTCTGTGTATATTCTGGACGTTAGCTTCTTTTCAGATACACAATTTGCAGACATGATATTTTCTCCTACTCTGTGCTGGACAGCTTCAGTTATTAATCCGACACACCTGAGTGGAGGGAACCCCAATTAAGGAATTTCCTCCTCCATTGGATTAGCCTGTGGCCACGTCTGTGGGACATTTTCTTGATTCTTGAATGATGTGTGATGGCCCAGACCACTGTGGGTGGTGCCACCCCTGGGTAGGTAGTCCTGTGTTGTATAAGAAAGCAGGCTAATCACAAGCCAGGGGAGCAAGCCAGTAAATAGCATTCCTCCAGGGTCCGTGCTCCGGGTTCCTGCCCTGAGTTCCTTCACTGACTTCCCTCAGTAATGAACTGCGACTTGGGAGATGTAAGATAAAATAAACACTTTCTTGATCAGTGTCTGTCACAATTCAAAGTACCTAGAACAGTGAAGCCTTCCTTCTCTTCACTGTGCTTTCATGTGGATGTTGCCCATCCATTTCAGTTCTGCAGCCTGTGCTTTTGGTGCCACAGCCAAAAAGATCCCAAGGTCACAGGTCTCCAAGGTCATGGGCCCCAAGGTCACAGGTCTCCAAGGTCATGGCCCCCAAAGTCACAGTTCTCCAAGGTCACTGCCTCCAAGCTCACAGGTCTCCAAGGTCATGTATCCCCAAGGTCACAGGTCTCCCAGGTCATGGGACCCAAGGTCATGGGTCTCCAAGGTCCCCAAGGTCGCTGGTCTTTCCTCTGTTGCTTCCTTCTAAGAGCTTGTGTTTCACACCCAGATCTTTGCTCCATCTTGAGTTCACCTTTGCGAGTGGAGCTGGGTAAGCACCCATTTTCATTTCTTGGCATGTGGATACCTAGCTCTCCCAACACCAGTGTAGGAAAAGACTCTTTCCCCATGGCTTGACACGCCTGTGCAGAGTCACCTGGCTGTGTATGAGCCAATTGGCTTCTGGGCTCCATTCTGTTCCATTCTCTGCTGGCCCCACTACTGAAGAGTGTTCCTAAAATGCTCGTTTGAAAAAGTAATGATCTTTGCATTATGGCTGTGAGCTGCTTAAGGTGACTATGTGGTGTTTAGACAACACCTTCTTCCGTAGCAGCATTAAATTGCTGTTTTCTTTGGCAGTCTAGGTTCTTCAGTTTAAACATGATAAACCTTTGGCCAAATTAGATATTTTACATATGTGTAAGTAGATGGGGGTTCGGATCATTCCTTTTCCCCAGGCTTAACCAGTCATCCTGCAGTAGCGTTCTTTTTCCATGTTTTGCTAAGCCTATAGAAAAAATCTTTGTTTCTTATAGGAAGTAACTGGTCTGGATGTCCACAGCAAGTGAAGAATACAGAAGAGTTTTATTTAATGTGCCTGCTCTTCCTTTCCTGACCAAAGGCATGCTTGTGATTTCATGAACCCTGAAGGCTCTAATTCTCTCACACACTCTCCCAACTATGGAAAATCTTTCATCTTTTGGCTGAGACTCTTTCATGTTGTGAAGAAGAAGACAAAGACTATGAACCAGCCTGATAGTGGCTTTGAATAGGCCTGAGCCAGGTAGCAGGGCTCTGGGGAGGGAGATGGAGAGGGACAGAGACCTTGGCAGTGTGGTTGGCTGGGAAGATGCAGGGGCAGATGGCCTGTGTGTACCTGTGGTGTGACTGAAGGGCAAGGTGGCTGGTGGCCTTACCTGAAGCTCAGGAATGGCTTCGGGATCTGCAGGCTCCTCTCAGCAACTCTGCCTCCATTTGCTGCCCCTTCGGAGGGTCTGAAGCATACACCTTGCTCTGACTTTCCCTGGTTTCTCTTAGAGAACCCAAACACCAAGCCCTTCTGTGGAAAAGTTGGACAGAGATTGAAGATCTGTCTACAGGGCCCCAGATGAAGGTGATGGGAATCTGGAAGTGCAAGGACTTGGACTGCAGAGGCAGTCGAGCTTCTGGCTCTTTCTGAGACTGGGAGATCTTGAGAAATTGCTAAGCGTCTGAGTGTGGATGGCATCACATGGGAAGGATGGGGACCACAGAGCACGGTGTTCGTGGTGACGTGTGGATCCAGAGCCTGGGGGACTTTGCTTCTTACCAGTATCAGGAGCTGTGAGTGTTCTATAGCTCAGTGTCTGCAGAGCCTACTACCCTACCACTTAGCTAGGCAGCCCTGTTACCCTGTGGTAAGGCTCACAAGGATGCTGGGAGAACAGTTCATCCTCTCCTCTGCTCATCTGCATGGACTGACTTATGCCTGCTCCAGCAATGGGAAGCTCTTGCTGCAAACCAGGAAGCAGTCAGGCCTAGTCTTCGTGCACACATACCTCTGACTCCTGCACATACCCAGTATGATGATACACATAGAGTGTCTGTGCTGTGCAGTCCTGCAAGGGGGCTGGTCCCAGGCACAGGCTGCCTCCTCATTCTGAGCTGGCTAGTGCCACCATCTCTGAGACTTTGTCCCAGTGTTGACCTCCTCTCTGGCCTATTCCCACTCTGGTGGTGTCTTGGGTTCAGTTCTTCCCTCTGCTCTCTCTCTGCATCAAGTTCTTACATAAGCTACTCTGTCATTCACACCCAATGCTCTAGTTAACTTCTGAGGAGTCCCAGCTTTCTCTGGAGCCGAGTTGAGCGATCCAAGCCCACAGCTGATCAGCCATTGCTAGGGGCTGTGACAAAGCTGAACATCACGGGGTGGGAGCACATGGATGAGAAAGCTGTTCATTTGGTGGTGATCAAGAAGCAGAGAGAGAGAGACAGGAAGGGGCGGGGTTCCAACGAGCCCTTTAGGGTCATGCCTCCAATGACCTCACTGCTTCCCACTAGGCCCCACCTCTTAAAGGTTCCACCACAAGTAGGCCTGCAGGCTGTGACCAAACCTTCAACATATGACTGTTGGGTAACTTCCCAGGCCACAACAGCCACTGTCTGTGCCTTTAGCCCTCACCTGATGCTCAGAACTCTCCCATGCATCTGTCTTGTGAGGTCTCCAGATCCATCTACAGTGGTTTCCTTGACAATTCTGCAGCCAAAGCTGCCCTGCATAGCTCCATAAGCCTTATTCAGATGCATGATTCAGCCCAGTTATTGCTGCTGTTGCCGGAATTAGTGATTGCTCCTAAGCACATTGTGGCATGTTAAACTTTGAGTGTTTGGACACAGGACCATGAAGAGACTTAGCCTCTGGGCTGTGCTTTCCTTGTTGAGTGTTACTGATTCATCTTACTTTTAAATGGTACTAACTGTGCTACTGACTGCAGCCAGCCAGCTTCTCATCCCAGGACTCAGAATCCAGACACATTTTTGGAGAAGAATAAAGGAACTAGGAGAATGGAAAATACCAACCTTTCTCAGATGTGTCTACTTGGTCACAAGCTACAATCGTGTTCAACATTTTCAGGGTTCGTTTTAGGAAACCTAGATCTAGTGGTGAATTTAGAAGTATAAAGATTGGAGTTCAAGTCTGGGTTTCATCCCTGGATGCACTCAGTCCTCCATTTCCAGCCAGCTTCCTTGTCCACTCAGCTTAGCTGACACTTGTGCAAGAAGATTCAGAGCATTGGGACCATGCATATGGGAAGGAGCCAGGGCCCATATCTGAGTGCTTTTCCTTTGTCTTCTCCATGGGCCTGCTTGAATTAACTTTCTTATTCCCTAGATTCTGGGTACACAGCTTCCCATAGCCCAGATGCATGACAAATATAGGAACTAAGGAAATGTTTGTTCTTCCAGCACCCTGTGACAAGAGGGGGGCAGTGTCAGTGGGGTATGGCATGTGAATTTCCTTTGCCCCCCCCCCAAGCCTAGGAGCTGTGGTGAAGAACGAGGGTGTCCTTCAGACCTGAAGGACACAGAGCAGCTTGGCAGGTAGATAGGAGGTGAGGTCAGAGCAGGAAGAAGGGACAGGAACGAAGGCCCTGTGGGGCTGGGTGTGGAGTCCTGTTAGTGGGCAAGAACAGATAACCTCTCATGAGAGGATGCAGTAGTGAAGGAGGTGGGGGCCAAGCAGGCTGGAGAGGCAGAGGGGTGGTGGGGGAGAGAGGGGAAGGTCAGAGTTGGGCTGTGAGCACAGGTATGGAGGAGGCGGAAAGGCCTTCCAACATTCAGGGTGCCTCCATGGGTTGCTCTGGCCTTAGAGTGGGGCAGATGGAGGAGAGGCTTGGGACTTGGCAACTCTGAAAGGTGTTAGGGTAATAACTAAAGCTCACTGTGTGGGGCCAGGCCATTAGGCCTCCCTACGGTTGTCTCAACATGGCCATAACACAGGGATGGGCACCCAGGCTGGGGACCAGGCAGTCACTGTCCATAATGCATAGGTGTAAAGGGTAGCAGGAAGAGGACACCCACTCATTTCTGATTCAAATATTTTAAAAAATGATCTGGTCATGTTTAAGTTGTCCTGAACTGTCAGTGATGACAGCTGAGATCACGAGGGACCTTGGCTAAGCTTTAGCTCTGGGGTCAGTATGGATGTGGTGGGAGGAGGGCTGAGAACCTGTGCTGGGCCCACACTTCTCTGTGGGGCGGAGCACTTGCCAGGACGGGAAGGAACTCTTTTTTTTAAATTTTGTTTATTAATTTTATTTATTTCTGTATGTGTATGAATGTACTGTCTGCATGCAAGTCTGTGCACCCGTGTCGTGCAACGCCGCGGAGTTCAGAAGAGGGTCTCGGATTCCCCTGGAACTGGAGTTCTCCTGGAATTGGAGCTTCAGACGGTTCTCGGCCACCATGTGGGTGCTGGGGATAGAACCTGGGTCCTCTGTAAGAGCGGTCAGCGCTCTTAACCGCTAGGCCATCTCTCCAGCCCCCGGGAAAGAACTCTTGTGAAGGGGGCTGGAGGACGAGTGAGTGCTGTTTTCATTGGGCATCCAGAACACTTACATTTGATCTCATTTCAGTCAGGAAAGCTTTTTTCTTGTTTTAGTATTAACACCTGCCCACACGGGTGGCAAGCCCATTGTCAGATGCTCTCAACTGGTCTCAAGTTTTCCACAAGTTAAAAATGGAACTAAGCAAGGTGTATCAAAAATAAGCGACTTTAAGAGCAAAACAGTTGTGGTCTGTTGTAGAAATCTGGGACGCCTGGGAGAATACAGAAAGCACAATTCTGTAAACTGTGAATCAAATCAAATGCTCTGACAGTCTTGTGGTGCTGAGAATTTTGTAGTCTTTTATCTATGTGTATGTGTGTATGAATGTGTGTATGCGTATGCTTGTATATTTGCAGTATGTGTTTGCATGTGTGTGTCCAGATGCATGCATATATATGTGTATATGTGTTTGTGTATGGATGGTTATGTTGCAGAGGACCCAGGTTCAATTCCCAGAATATGTCCTTTAACCACCATCTGCAAATCCAGTTCCAGGGGCTCTGATGCCCTCTTTTGAAAGCCTCAGGCATTGCATGACATGCAGGCAATGAACTTATACACATAAATAAAATTAAGAAAGAAAATATTTTTAAAAATATAATCTGACAATATAAGACAGACATTGTCTACATTTTACTTTATATTAAATGAATTTATACATGCCTGATGCATGCAAACATAATAACTATTTTTATTCTTTCCCTCTGTCGTGCTGGAGGTCAAACCCTGGTCCTTGTGCATCCTGGGTGACACCCACACTGAGGAATTGCTTCGGCCTTATGTTAACTTATTTGGCCAAAGCTTTATTGTTGGAGAATGTAGATTCTTTCAGATGTTTTGCTATTTTTGAATACCATTTCAATGAGTAATATTGCACATAAGTATTTCTGTGAAATCTGATTTTTACTTCAGGTATAGTTTGGACATGAAATTGTTGGGTAGGGAGATACCACCATTGTAAAGATTCCAGTATGACTGTAAATCAGTCTGGGTTTCTGCACTGTCAAACATTGGAGCTCTGGAGTAAGTCACTACTTAAAGTTCAGAACCAGCAAGTTTGTTTTCCTTGGTTTCTGATCTAAGCATCTGCATTCATTACAGGCTTCAGTGTGCAGTAATGGCACTGAATGCAAACCTTTAACCAAAGTTGAGCTAAGTTAGAATACTTCTAAGTCCCAATTAAGGTCGGTTAGTTTTAAAGCTGCAGCATGTGCGGTTTCGTTTTTCCTGTGGGTCTGCACTTTCCAAGGCCCGGTGTCAATGAGGAACAGATGGGCTCAGATGCAGGAGGAGCTGTTCCTGAGGATGCTGCAGCCACTTAGATGCATGTCCAGACCCACGTGCAGTTGGGCATTTGAGGTCACTCTTCACGGCCTTGTGCTGGGTGAGCTGGCCTCCCTGGAGACTCTGGGGCTCCATACCACTGTCTCCACCTGTCCTTCTGTGGAAACATGTTTGGAACCGATGCACTGAGTGTGTTTCAATGAATGTTTTTTTTTTTTCAATTTCCATGTTGGCTGGGAGAATTGACAATGCAGGGGTGTGCAGAGTGAATGAGAGAGCCTGACACTTTGCTTTGTGGGGAAAGGGGAAAAAAAGGTGGAACATGACTGCCTGTCACCTGTGTGTGTGAGTGCATGTGAACCTGTGTGAACACGTGTATGCATGTGTGAACATGTCAGTGTACAAATATGCATCTGAGTATGTACATACATGCATGTAAGAGTGCAGCATATGAATCTGTGTGAGCAATGTACAAGTGTGTGAGTGTGCAGTTGAGTGTGTGTACATGTATATAAGAGGCCGGGCATGGTGGCACACGCCTTTAATCCTAGCACTTGGGAGGCAGAGGCAGGCGGATCTTTGTGAGTTCAATGCCAGCCTGGTCTACAGAGCGAGTTCCAGGACAGTTGGGGCTACAGGGAGACCCTGTCTTGAAAAGACCAAAAAAAAAAAAAGAAAAAGAGTGCAGCATGTGAATCTGTGTGAGCATGCACGGTTTGTGGAAGTGGGAAACCCCTTTGGAATTGGTGCTCTGAATAGCCGTTCCATGACGTGTTCATCTTCAAGGGATCTCTGAGGTAAATGCTGACAAGTGCTTTATACTGTTCTCCAGTACCACGTGAGCTCTAAGGCATCTCCCACAGCCGTCCCTGCTCTGAGGACGTTGCCTGTAAAAGGCCCCTTTCCGCAGTACCCTTCTTTTCCTTCAGGTGCTGGTTGACCATGCTAGCTGTCCCATGCTTTGCAAAAGCAGCCCAGGCCCTGTGCTGAGGGGCAGGTATTGCATGGATCACTTCCTGCTCCTCAGATCTTGCCGTGTTCATGCAACTTTCAGGATAGACAGTCAAGGGTCCTGCCTTGAAGACCTTCTATCCAGCTGAGACACTAAACAGTAAACATATGGGACCATAAGAGAACACTCTAGAAGAGCCTGTTTCTCCACCGCAGTTGGCGGGTGTGGGCCTAAGATAAAGCAAGGACAGTGATGTTGGGTAGTTTGTGAAGTCTTGAAGGACTTCTGTCTGCAGGAGGAAGTTGCCCTGGTCATGCACAGAGCAGTGATTCGAGCTGGAAGGGCCTGGAGCTCTGTAAAGAACTAAAGACTATGCTTGAAGCAGAAGCCTCTGCCCTGCTATGCATGGGTTGCAGCTCTCCTCATCCACAGAAGAAGGAGCAACTGTGGCATGGGCTGGAGCTGTGCCCTTATCTCACACCACACAGTGGGAGTCTTAGCTGCTTACAGTGTCTGCTTTTACCCAGCTGTAGTTTAGATAGAATTCTAATCTGCTACTGATTAGAAATTTACAATGCAATATTTGATTTATATTTGTGAGACTTGGCAAGACTATGTTGTCTTGGTGAATTTTTATATGTTGATTACAATATATTTTTAAGACATTTCTGTGGAGAGAAACTGAAGAGGCTGTGGTCTGAAGAAGATGGAGTGGGAGCCACAGGTTCTCTCTATCTAGACCCCAAATACACTGGCAGACTCTGTCTGGTTTGGCTGCTCTGGGCTCTACATTATGTTGAGGGTCGTGACTTCTAGGGAAGGTTTGGACATTGAAGTGTGATTGCAGCTAAGTTATTCCAGCTCCCAGCACAAGGGCAGCCTCACCAAACCTGCTGATCCCTGGCAGTGGGGTGTACATAGAAACCCTAGGCAGGAACCAGGTTATGGGGCAATGACCTTCCTCCAAATATTAGGCCCTATACTGGGATTACTGTTTGTAGCTTTTGAGCAGAGGAATGCAGACAAAGAACCAGGGGGGTCATTATCGTGGTGTCCACAGTGGTACATGCTGGAATTGTGGTAAATGCCTCTCTAGCTGCAGTGACTAGAGGGGACTTAAAGAGCTGACACACACTTCCTCTCCACATTTGTATTTTCCATTTTGAAACACATTAAGGATGAGGCACTCAAAGCTAACCTCACATAAGAACAATATTAAAACATGACCACACATGATCAGGAAAAGGTGAGAGGAAAAGATGGAAAAAGATTTTAAGATTATACTCTGGGGTGGATCTTTGACAGCCTACAAAAGTGAAAAGAAGAGAAAGAAAATATAACAGAAAACCATCAACTCTGGGGAGGGGGGGTGATCTGATTTCTGAAGTTATCACAGTAGATTCGCTATGCAGTTTTTAACAAATACTACAGGCTCAGTGTCTTTCACAAAGATATCGTTGAAGTGAACAGCTGAATGGCAGAAGTGGAAATTAAGTCACTGCAGCACTCAAAGCAGCACTGTGTTCACCAAAAGGCATCATTGACCTCACATGTGGCTTCCCTTCTGCTTGGATTCTGCCTTATTCATGGGAGACTTGGCATCCGACTTTTGTGAATGATACACACTTTTTCTTGTGCAATTGAGCAAAAGAAAGACAATTAAGAAGTTCGTACCTCATGCCTTTCATTTAGCACATCTTTTTCTTACCAAAAAAAGATTTTATGTATATGAGTATTTTGCTTGCATGTATGTATGTACACCATGTGTGTGCAGTGCCTTCAGAGGCCAGAGGAGGGCACCAGATCCCCTGGAACTGGAGGTATAGATCATTGTGGGTTGCCACATGGGTGCTGGGAAATGAACCTGAGTCCTCTGCCAAAGCAGAAGTGCCCTTAAACATAGTCATCTCTCCAGTCCTTCATTTACTTCTTCACAGAGGTTAACTGCAAATCGTGCAGTGAGGTAGGAAGACTGTCTTGACTGAGTTTTAGCCCCACAAGTGCTGTGCTTTAATCAGTCAGCTCCAGAGCTGGCTTCTGTTGCTCCTCTTCCCAAAGCCAGTGCTGGTTCTGAGCACTTCAAAACCCACCATGACTCACTGGAGGCTCGCTGATGTGCTCGGGAGGCTGATCTGAGGACAGCCCAGGCCCCGGGTTGCGTGTGTCTACACTCTACTGTGGTTCTACAGCGCTGTGCAAAGAAAACACTTGAGTGCCAACCCTGCCACTCAAGCCAAGTAAGTCCGGTGACTTCACTAGGGTGAAAGCCTAGGGAGAACTTCTGCCCACAGCCCTGTCTGCTGGAGGAGACTCCTCATGAGGGCAGTGGTCTTCCGGCACTAGGCTGTTCCAGCTTCTGCCGTCTCAGTGTAGGTCTCTGCAGCCAGGGATCTGGAAGTGGTGGCTGGGCTTCTTTTAGGGTTCACCTCCTTGGTGTCACACACAAGTGAGCTAGGTGGGGCTTGGCTGAGGAGGCAGCAGATGAGAACCCCCCTGACATGTTCCAACCATCTTGATGCCCCGCTACCTCCTGCAGCTCCCGCCCTCCCCTCTCCTGAGGTCTGAACGAGGTAGTGAAAGAACAACCCCTGAGCCAGGACTGTGACCTCTCTATGTCCTGTGCTGTTACTTGATTATGCTCAGAGGGACCCGGATGCTTGCTCTCCTCCTTGTCCCAGCTGCCCCCGGATGTTGGTTGCTGGTGAGTCACAGTGGGTTTGGAAGCACTCATGACTAGCAATGGCTTCGGGGAGAGAAGCAACCAGAGCTGGCTCTGAAGTTCACGGGATAAATCCCAGCCTTTCCAGGGCTAAAACTCATTCAGGGTTGCCTTCCCGCCATGCTGAATATCCACCCCTTTACCTGTCCTGTCTCACCACGTGGCTTGCTGCTAGCTTATCTGAAGAAACAACAAAGGAAAGACATGATCTAGGTCCCCTGTGTGAGGATTCCAGGTGGCTGAGCTTGCTGAGGTCTGGGTAGCAGAGTGGGCAGGAAAGTGAGATGAAGTGTGTGGAGATTCAGGTGTGTGGAGCCCTTCAGGGGCATCAGCTCCTGGTTCTGGGCTCTTCTGGTGATTTCTGTGTGGAACAAGAATTTCTCACACGAACAAAAATATAGCCCTTCATTTCCAAAAGCAAAATCAACTGTATTTAAATGGGACTTTCAACTTCACACTGTCACTGTCTCGAGTATGTCCTAGCCTCAGCTCAAACTGTGCACAGGTACACACACACACACACACACACACACACACACACACACACAGAGCACAAGAGCACAAATCCACAGTTCCCTATGCCCATTTCCACAGCACAGGTACACACACACCAAGTTGGAGCTACTGATGAGTGAGGCAGGTGCATTGTAGACTCCTCCTTTGGAAGTGAAGGGACAGTGATCTAGGAGAGGGATGACACTCTTAAGATTCAGTCTCCTGGGGCTGGAGAGATGGCCTAGCGGTTAAGAGCGCCGACCGCTCTTGCAGAGGACCCGGGTTCGATCTCCAGCACCCACATGGCGGCTGAGAACCATCTGAAACTCCAATTCCAGGAGAACTCCAGTTCCAGGGGAATCCGAGACCCTCTTCTGACCTCGCGGCATTGCACGACACGGGTGCACAGACTTGCATGCAGACAGTACATTCATACACATACAGAAATAAATAAAATTAATTAAAAAAAAATTAAAAAAAAAAAAGATTCAGTCTCCTGGTATAACGTGTAGATGTGGCAAGACAAAGATGAATGTTCTAACCCCCTGGAATCCTACAATCCTGGAATACTCCTGAAGAGTATTCTACACTGTGAGCAAGATACCTGGCCTCTCTGGCCTTGGCTTACCAACTGTACTGTGAAGAGGTTGTGCTTGGATGTCCCAAGACCTTTAGGGTTAAGTGAGTTTACATGGGGAGAGTTCTGATGTCTCTCCACCACAGAATAAGGCTGAGTTTCCATAAGTGCTTCATAAATCAAAAGGAGACCCAAAAGAGGTGCACACATTGAAGTACAGACTGAACTGTGAGAGGGTTCACACATGCCCAGAAGTGACCTCTTTGAAGGACAGCCAGTGTGAAGCCTGCTGGCACTGGGACAGATTCATGGACAGCACCTGCTATTAGTTTACCTTGTGCAAGGTTGGGTCCCTGTGCTCTGCAATGGTGTAGGAAAATGGAGATAGGAAGTTGCTCACTTCTAGGCCCCTCTGAACTATATTTATACTGTTGTGGCTATTTTAATTGGTTCTCCTCATTTAGTGTCTTTCGAGAACCTCTGAGACACTGCATTCTCTGTACCTGACAGCATTCCTGCATGCACTGCTCATGTCATGGGCTTGGCCACTTGAAGAGACTGTTAACGAGGCATCCCGGTGTCATTGAACCATCCTGAATTAAACTCATTTCTCTGAATTTCAAAAGGGAGTGCCCGCTGGCTTCCTTTGCTTATGATCAGCTGAGATGCTGGGGTGCAGAACCCTAGAACTTAGAGCATATATAAACTGAGAAATCTCCTTTTACTTTTATTGGGATTTTGCCATCCTTTTCCCAAAAGGATGATGGGAGTGAGCCCAAGCAGAGGCCTGATCCCAGTACCACACAGGTGCAGGAGGCCAGGACAACCGGTAGGGTGCTGATGTCCTCCTGTGCTAGGTTCTCCAGAAGGGGGAGGAAGAGGCACAATCTTAGCCAGAACAGGGGCTGACTCTTAGCTGACCCATTCTTATGCCACACAGATGATTATCTCTGTGGAGGTGAGTTAGATGGAGTCTCCTCCTTCCCCGTCACGCACATCCTCCATAGGGGGCGTGCCCTAGTATGCAAGGCCTCCTCACCTTTGTGAGACAGTACAGTGCCTGGAGGCTGGGATTCCTCCTGTGAACATGCAGGTAACAGCCAAGCTTGCTAGGTCAACAAGCCTGAGCGGGGGTCAGATACTTCCCACCACAGGTTCCCTGGGCGAAATCAAGGTTCCCCCATGCAGGGACTTCTGCATCTCTGATGAACAGAGAAGGAACGGGACCACATGGCAAGTGGGAGACCTTGCGGTTCTGTCTGCCCAGCCCCTCCTAGGAGCTGGTAGCTATAATCCCGGAGGTGGCCCCTGGAAAGCCTGTGGAAGGTAGGTGGCATCTTCCAATCCATATTCTCTCTGATGCTGACTGAAGCTAGCCAGGATGACCTCAAAGGACACTGTGAAGATCATGTCCACAGCCCATTCACCTCCACTGAAAACCCATGTTTTCATCGTATCTACATACTACGTTAAAGTTTCTCTAATATGTGGAAAACAGATTGGGGACTCCTTGAGTTCCTTGTGAGAACTGGTGCAGCCGTTCACCATGTGATGAGAGAGCCTGGAAGTAACCTGACAAGCATATTGTAAAACTGCTGATTATGGAAACCCGGGGCCCCTTCTGGGACAAGGCTGAGGCTGTGCCACTTGCAGCTCGTGCCGTGCAGCACATCGTGGGCACTGGCCTCGTCTCCAGGCTCTCCTTGCAGTGCTCTCACTTCCCTAGGGGACTTTGTTCCCTCTGCCCACCTGGAGTGAGGGCCAGGCGATGAGCCCTTGTCCTGGGCCCTGTTTCGTTGGGAGCCGGTCCTCTGTGGGCCGCCTGTCTCTCAGAGCACCTTTGAGTCGCTCTGTCTCTCAGTCTCTCACATTCTCTCCCTAGGAGCCTCCCTTGACTCCCTCTCCGCTCTTCCTCCTTCATGTAATCAGCTCTAAAGTCCCTGGAAATCTTCTCTTCCCTCCACGTAAGTCTCCAGCTTTCTCATCTTCCTGCAATTAAAATACTTCTCCTTCTCCATAATTAAAGGCATCAATTTCAAGCAAATTTCTTTAAAATTGTTCCTTTCTCAGTAGTTTGGACTCATTTAACCTGCCATACACCACAGAATTAATTTTCACTCGTCTTTTTGCAACTGTTTCTTCAGCACTTTTTCCAGAAAAACTGAGGTTTAGGGAGCTAGTTGAGGCAGGTCGTCACCAAGCAGTTCTTGTTTCTAGCTAAGGAAAGACGGTCTCCCCTCATAGCATGCTTCACGACCTCTGCTTCCAGAACAGCAGAGGCTGCCACACGGGACCACCAAAAACCCAGAGAGCATCTGGGACAGGTAGACAACAGATTTCCTCATTTTATTTCACCACAATTAGTTTAAACCTATAAGCTACACGTGGCAGACAGTTTCTTATCAGACTGCGTGGTTTGGAGGAAAATGGGACCGGGCTACAGAGGTTTCAGTTGAACTACAGACAGCGTGAATCATGAGCAGGTGAGAGAGAACTCTACTGTTGGGTGTATGAGGGGATCCAAGGCCCTGCCATGGGGGAACACCACACCCAGTAGGCACCTGAGCGAAGGGTGCAGGTACCTGCAGGGTGGTGTCAGCCGCACCACATCCAGTTGGCACTGAGCGAAGGGTGCAGGTACCTGCAGGGAGGTGTCAGCCGAAGGACTGCAGGACAGCCGTCAGGTCTGCGGGCACTCAGCATGAGGGCTATCTGCTCCCAGGCTGGAGATAAAGCTGGGGCGCCAAGGGATGGGGTGTCTGTGCAGGAGGTGCAGAGATGGGGAGAGGCTTCTGTCCAGGACTCCGTGACCTGGCCACCTAGCTATCTCACAGTGTAAACAAAAACTCAAAAAAATTCCAATAATCCCTTTCCAGATGTGAAGCAAGGTAAGGGAGCTTCACATCGGGATGCTGCCCGAGGAGGTTTCCAGACAGGGCGGGGGATCCCAGACCCCTCTGTATTCTCCCAAGATTATTCTAGAATATAGGAACTCTGAGCCTTCTTGAAGGAGGAAGGCCCAGGCTGGCCCTCTGGCAAAGGTTTCTGGGATTGGGGGAGGAGACTGGTCCAGCCCTGTGTTTGGGTCTGGGAGCCTTGCTGACCAGTCTGGTGACCTCTGGAAAGTGTTCCCTTCCACTGGTGGTCCTGAGAGTGTCTCTCTCACGTAGTGACTGGGCCCTAGGCCTGCATCCCTGGCCGCAGTGCCCCCCAGGAGGGCCTTCAGCACAAGTGTTTCAACCTTCCTGCCACAGTGAAAAGACTGGCAGGCAGAAGACATGACGTCCTCCTAGAGCCCCATCTTCCCCTGTAGACCCTTGCTGCTTGTCCAGGCACTGAGCCTCTCCCTTAGCGACAGTATAACTGGAGTGTTTAGAGCTGAAGCCATGGGTCCAGTAGCCTAACAGGCCCAGCTTGGCTGCCCATCCCAACATGCCAATTAGAGAGCAGAGTAGTGATGAAAAGCAGAGGAGTTATTCGTGTGGGCTCACTGAGAAGAAGAGCAGAAGAAGGTCCTAGTTAACTCCAATTCATCTTCAGGGTGCTGCTATGGACTTTAGGTTTAAATAGAGCAGGGCATGTGGACTAGATGTGCATAATTAAACAGCTTTGAGCAAGGCCCGGTACTGCCTCCTGTTGGCCATTCTTGTCTAAGCTCCCAGCCCTGTGAGGTTGTCTGAAGAAGTCCTTATTGCTGGAGGGGGTGAGCTAGTTCTCTGGGCATGGTCACTTCAACTCCAGGTGAGGTGTTCTTTGATGGAAAGTTGCTGGAGTGAAGTGGGGGACTCTTTCCTGCCCTGCAAAATTAAGGAAGAGGCGTCTGGCCGTCATGTTGTTAGTTTCCTTGTGCGCCCAAGTGAGAAGCCAAGGCTACTTAGAAAAGTAGCTTCGAAGAAGTGCTTGTTTCATTGAGGCGCAGGGTTCTTCCTCTGCAGACTCGTTCCCGAAGCAAGGCCAGACATAGGAACTCTCTGCACCAGTGAAACCTTGGCTGAAGGTGGTAAATGGCAGCCTCCTGGAGACTTGCATTGCTACAATATATTTGCAATATATTTGAGGAATATTTCCTCAGGAATTTCCCCAGGAAGTGAAGATGGGTGAGTGCAGGTAGTTGTGGATGGGGAAAGGCTCTGCGCATGCTCCAGGACACCTCCGGGACTCCTGGATCTGGATAGGGACTCAGGAATGGGTGTTGTTGGGCCTCTGTTCAAAGATCAGTGATTCCCCTCCTACTCCAGGGCTGACGAGTAATGCAGTTCTTTAAAGGATAAAAATAGCTCAGACCCTTGTGAGGCCTCGTGGCTGCCATTCTCCTTTGGGGAGGGACAATATATCTCGCCTGCTGTTTGGGATTTGGGGCTCTTTCTACACTAAAGCTCCCAGCAAGGACCTGCCTTTCTGTTTCCTGCTCAGCTCTAAGGTCTTGGCTCTTGCTGGGATGACTTCAGTGGATAACACACAGTCTCCACTGAGGTTTGGCTCTGAACAGTTCCTTGTCAGCTTTCTGCTCCATTCCCTTACCATCCAGGTTAGTCCCATGCTCTCTAACATGTGCTTTAGAGCAATTTGCTCTGAGTTCTTTGAAATGAGCAGGGGACTGAGAGAAGGAAGCCAGGCTGAGTGCCCTTGGACAGCTGTCTCATCAGGAACACTCTGGGTTTGGATTCCAGGAAAGCTAAAAGGCATCATGGGGAATGATGGCTATCTACGGTGAGCTGAACTGTTCCAGAAAGCACTGAGACCACCAAGGATAGTCTGTAGTCCAGGTTAGCCTTGAACTCCCTGTGTTGTAGACCATGACCTTGAACTTCTGATCTTCCTACTTTTTTTTTCCGGAGTGCTTATAACAGGTGTGTACCACCACATCCGGTTTTATGCAGTGCGTGGGATTAAGGTCAGAGCTTCGTAAATGTTAAACAAGTACCTCAGGAACTAAGCTACATCCCTATCCTCTGTGGGGATCCACATTGTACTTTTTCAGCAGCATCTGAAGTGTGGGCTTCTGAGTCTGACCCCCAGTAACCCCCAGTGTGGGGTTGTCAGATATGAGACCACAGGGAACATGGTGATCATTTGCTGTCCTGACTTCTCTGCAGAGTGGGCTAGTGGTAACGTTTCCTGAGAAAGGTCTAGCTGAAAGGAGAAAGACTTCCAGCACCTTCCAAAGCCTGGACCTCCACAGCTGAGGTAGAAGTAGCCAAGCCCTAAGTGGGGGACAGCCTGAGAGATGAAATCTGAGAAAGCCTGAGTAAAAGAAGAAAACAGAAATGAAGGCACTGGCAGCCGGAGGACCCACGGGTGTGCAGAGCACAGGCTGCCTTCGGCACACACACCTGCTGAGCCTGGTCACCTGGGAGGATCGTGCTCTTCTGGGGAGTACTGAGCTTCCCACAGGCTGCTGTGCCTCCTGAGAGCACCAGGTTGCACTGTGGATTCCTATGTCAGTGTCTCAGACCCTTAGTCTTGCCCCTGATAATCTACCACTTCGTGGGTACACTGGGGCAGCAAACCTGTGTTGAGCACAATCACAGACCTAGACCCGTGGAAGGCACTGAGGCTGTGTAGACGGTAAATGCATTTCCCTGCAGTTTCTGGCCGGAGCCCTTGGAATAGAAAATTATCTGTTTATGTGTATGTGTAGGCAAATACAATCTGAGTTTAGGTATAGAAGGGCTAGCATTTCCAGCCAGCACCTCCCAGAGGCACAAGGGAAATCCTGGGACCTCCCTGGCTATGCCCACGAATTGAGATGTGATGGAGCAAAGGTCTGGGATTGGACCCTGGGAGGTGAGGTCACGCTGCCTATTTAATCCATTCATTTGAGTAAAGCACCATTCTGTATTTGGATTCACACCTTACCATGTGTCTGTGTGCTGTGCTTTCCTGCGCATGCTTTCTACACGGCCCACCATGGGAATAAATGGGACAGACCACATATATGTGTTTTGTCTGCATATATATAAGTGTATATATACAAGTGTATGCAATGCTTGTGAAGGCCAGAAGAGGGTGGCAGATCCTCTGTAACTAGAGGTATGGATGGTTGTTAGCCTCCATGTGGATTCTGGGAACTGGACCTGGGTCTTTGGTGTGAACCATTGAGCCATCTCTCCAGCCTTAACTTGTTCATGTTTGAGTGACATTTCCTTGCTTCTTGTGTTCTTGGGTAAGACATTGCTTCTGAGTTGAAGCTGAAGACAGTGCTGAGGGCCCAGGGAGCCTTCCATAAACATTTTACAGTGAAGGAGCCTCGGATGGCAGATCTGTTTGGAGTGCACCTTTGTCTCAGGCTTGCACAGCAAGTCTGCACAAACACATCACCTCTGACCTAAAAGAGTCATGGCCAATTGTGGAGGAAGGTAATGTTCTTATTACCAACAATAACTCTTTTATTAAAGTAACAACAGCCACATGACATCTTAATAGGAACAATTTAGAATAATGAAGTCTCCACGGAGTCTCATAAACAAACCTCGAACAGTGAATGCCCATTCCTGCAAGAAGCTGACAAGAAACAATGACAGCAATTTCCATCACTGAAATTAGTCACAGGAGAGGATAGGGAAGAGAAAGAAAGAAGAAGAAATGTTTTGGGGATGAGGAAGTGAACTGAAGAGCACGAAGGACAGCCTGACCTGTGTCTGAGCCCAGCCGTGGGTGTCCGACCACACAGTGAAGAAGCCGAGAGTTACAGGAAAAGTCAGGTCACAGTAACCAGTAAGGTGTATGTCCACATAATACTTGCACAGGTTTTATGTCCACTAAAGTGAATAACAAAAAAGAGAGTAGGAAAGAGAGACAGAGAGTGAGACAGCGAACGAGAATGGCCTCTGTCCCAGTTTGCTTTGCTGATGCTGTGATAAAACACTGACAAAATCCAACTTGGAGGAAAGAGGTTATTTAGATTCCACTTCCAGGTTATGGTCCAGCATTGAAGGAACTCAGAGCCGGAGACTGAGGCAGGAACTGAAGGAGAGGTCACGGAGGAAGGCTGCTCACTGGCTCGCTTCCCCTGGCTTGTTCAGTCACGCTTGCTATTTACTCCGGGCTCACCTGCCTATTGGTGGCACCACCCACAGTGGCCTTGTCTTCTTACATCAATTTAGATTAAGAAAATGTCCCACAGAGAAGGCCACAGGCCAATTTGATGGAGGAAATTCCTCAATGGAAGTTCCCTCTTCTCAGGAGTCTCTAGTTTGTGTCCAGTTGACAAACCTGGTTGTCTTAGCTGCCTCCTGCTTGCCCAGAACCCAATCCCCGAGAGCCTCAGCATGGGAGTGGGGTGGGTGTTTTCCACTGCACCTGCATCCTGAGTGGCCTGGCTTTGCCCTCCATGCAAGGTGACATTCCCTATTCTTGGTCCTGGGGTGGTGGTGACCTCCAAACCCCAGCCTCTCCCTGTCCACCCATCTCTAGATGCCTCATTTGACTTACTCTAGACACCCTGAGAGAGTCAGGTCTCTGTTTTTCTTTTCTGAGTCTGACTCTACAGCTTTCTAATGCCTTCTTGAAAGAAACAAGTTTCTTTTTGGTCCAATTTAGCTCTTTTTCTTCATACTCCCAAATGTTTTACATGCAAGAAGGTTGTCTTATGTTCACATGGTAAATTGTAATTCATGTGGAGTGTTGCAAAGGGGCCAAGGTAGATGTGCTGTATATTCAAATAACAGGTCCATCGTATGTGATCTGCAGTGTCAGGGACAGAGACTTCCTGTCTGGTCCAAATGTTTTCTGGAGTGACTTCATCTTATGTTCATGGTAATCTTTATGAAATAGGGGCTGGGCCTTCCTGTCCCACTGAGGCATGGAGCCTATGTCCTAAACTCGAAGGCCTTGATTTGTACAGCTGATATCCACACTCACTCCCCAGGCCCAGTTGCTCGTAGATAAGGAGGGAAGGGAATCTATGGCACCATCTTCCTAGGGACCATTTCCCCTGGTGACCGTGTCTGGCTACTGTGAGGCAGTCAGAAGGAGCACCTGCGGGGAGGTGTAAAACCTCCCTAAGCCCAGGCCTGGTGATGCCACTTAGCTCAGAAACTCTAGGCACCCGAGGCTACACAGCAGAGGTGTGTCCCCCACACGGTAGGTTTGGTTGGTGCCCATTTATTCTAAAAGTGTCCAGTACTGGCTGTCTTCCCTTCAGTCCTGTTCCTTGGTGGCACCCCTTCTTGGAGTGCACACTACTCTGGATGGCTGGGGCTTAGGAAGAACCTGCTTGTGGATCCCTGCAGCCATGGACTTGTGTGTCAGGGCAACACGATACTGTCCCCTATCATTGTGAGTCACAAAGATCTGTTCAATTTGATAGTGGGAATTCACTTACATTAGAGTGTGGAAACTGTTTACATCTATTTCTTAGCTGGTCTGGCTTTTTAAAATCTTTTATTTGACTTAACTTCAGTGCTTGACACAGGCCATGTTCTGGCCCACTGTGCTCCGTTGTCTGTCCTAGATGGCTTTAGCTGTGGCTTGACACAGCCTAGAGTCCTCTGAGAGAAGAGCCTCAGCTGAGAAGTTTCTAGATCAGACTGGCTTGTGGGCATGTGTGAGGGGAGGTGTCTTGATTGATAACTGGTGTAGGAAGGCCCTGCCCGCCATGGGCATCGCCCTCCTGAGGCAGGTGGGCCGGGGCTGTGTGAGAGAGTGGGGTGGGCAGGAGCCTGTGAGTGAGAAAGAAAGTAGACGTGTCCTTCCCTAAGTCTGGGAAAGGGTCCTGCCTAGCTGCCGCTCTGTTCCCAAGACCCTAGGCCTCCTTTGCCACATCGCAATGGTGGTGTCTCCCTGGGACTGGAGCTGTGAGGCCCTCCCTGGGCTCTTGCCTTCCGCTGCAGTGGACCTGACACTGTCTCACCTCACTCAGCACTTCTCACTCCTGGGCTTGGGACTGTAGGCAGACCCGTGGGAAACCCACCAGGACTCTGCTTTCCCATCTTCTCATCGTAAGTGGAAACAAGCTGTTTACACCTTCTTCTGGCTGTGGGTACTGTATTCACGTGTACATGCAGACACACACACACACACACACACACACACATGCACACACACACACACACGCACACATACAATTTTAAAAAGTAAAAATAAATCTTAAAAAAGCAAGCAGTGAAGCCCCGATACATGCGCGCTCCTTCTCCACCAGGGCCTTCCTTTTCCCTCCTTGACTCCAGGTTCAACACATGAAATCTTTCAGTAGAGCCGTCGGGATGCTTTGCCTGGAAGCTTTGTAGGGAAGGAAACCCGAGTTTGAGGATTCTTTTCTCTCTTTTACAGATGAAGGAGCAGTTGCTTGGTTCCTGTTCTGGACCCAGCCCCAACTCTATTCTCCTGCAGCTCAGGCTGGAGGGTCATTTCTATTAGAGCTCTCCCTGTCTTTCTCAGAGGAAGAGTCAGTGCAGATAAGCACTGCTCCCTCCCCCTCCCCTCCCCTCCCCCTCTTCCTCTTCCTCTTCCTCTTCCTCTTCCTCCTCCTCTCTTCCTCCCCCACTCCAGTTTCCCCCTCTTCCTCCTCCCTACCCCATCTTCTTCTTCCTTCATTCTTTTTTCTTCTTTTTCATGCTTCGCTAATGCTTCATAAATCACACAAAGCCCCCTGGTATTCATGACCTAGGTCGGTGCCTTGACTTTCTGTTGTTTGGGAATCACTTCTGCTTGCTCTTCTGTCTGACCAGATACAAGACTAGACAGAATGGGGTCTGGGGCAAGCAGAGTGGGAAGGAAGGTGTGAGTTTGGCATGGTCACTTGTCCAAGAAGACTGACAGGGTCAGCAGTGTCTACACTGAGATTTCCCTCAGAGTCAAGATGAATTCAAGGACACTAGAGGAAAAGAGCCACCAGAACCAACCACCAGATGGCGTCCTTAGGAACGCCATCGTGCAGAATGGTCCTGAGGACAGCCCCCTCAGGTGTCTACAGAGTGTCCCGAGGACTACCTTTGCTAAGAGAACCTGTAAGAGAGTGTAGGCCCTCATACCCAACATAGATGGTATGTGACATGAGGAGTCCAAGGCATTTCACTGGAAAGAACCATCTTTACAAGTGTAGGATCATGTAATCATTCTATAAATATTTGTTGGAAAACAATAGCCTTCAATAAAAATGAAAAAAAAAAATAGTTGTGTGCACCTGTCATCATAGCACTTGGGAGGTAGAGGCAGGAGGATGAGGAGGAGCTCAAGGTCATCCGTGGCTCCAAAGAAAGTTTGAGTCTCCCTAGAGCTACATGTCACCCTTTATCAAAAATAATGACAAACAAAACCAAACACAGTGACTTAGTTTGTCAGAGTGTACATGAATGTATTCTGAGTGGTTCCTGCAGGGTGCGCTCCTGACAATAGCGCGGTATGTGGGAAGACATGGGTACCACCCAGTGAATTAGTAAAGGGACCAAAAAGAAAGCCATATTCATAGATTCCCAAGGGAATGGCGAAGTTGGACAGCCTGTTCCGCTGTCTGCAGATCCCCCAGGGGATGGCAGAGTGGGACAGCCGCTTCCACTCGCAAGGGCTGCACCTGGCCTTCTTATCAGACACAAGATATGGACTCGGTGATTCAGTGTTAGCAATCATTGAGGCTTTTGAAACATGATGGCTTTCAATTTTGAAAGCAATTCACTTGATGTTTCTGCCAGGCATGAGCACTGAGCAGCCGCCACATTTCTTAGGATTGTTCCCCAATGGTTGTGCCCTGAGGGAGTCTTCTGTCTTCCACTGCTCAACAGAATAATTCTTTAATTTGTCTCACTTCTTTCCCCCGACCAAGTTCTTGAGAGTTGATCAAGACAAAGACAGAGACTGCAGCCTGGACTGCCCGAGTACTTCACAGAAGCCCCTTTGTGCCTCGGATGGGAGGACCTTCCTATCCCGCTGTGAGTTCCAGAGGGCCAAGTGTAAAGACCCACAGCTGGAGATTGCCCACCGTGGGAATTGCAAAGGTGAGCCATGAAACAGAGGCCCTTGTGGAGAACGGGCATGTGGGTGGCTTACTCTCATATCTGCTAAACTTTCACACTTAACAATCTAAAAGAGTTTCATATGTCACAGAACATGTGAAGAGTCGTTTTTATTAATTTCAAAGTAATCATCTTTTGAGACAGGGTCTCATGTAATCCAGGGTAGCCTAGAATTTACTATGTATTTGAGGATGCTCTTGAACTTCTGATCCTCAGGCTACCACCTCCAGAGTCCTGGGATTACAGGTGTATATCACCACACTCAGTTTATGGTGTCCTAGGAACCAAACAGGCCTCTTGTATGGTAGATAATCACGGTTCCAAGTGAGCTGCATCCCTTCAGCTCCAAAGCAGCCATTCGAAAGCATTGTTCAATGCTCCAAAAGTATTTCATGCTGTCATAAAACAAATTTATCCCAGGGGCTTCATAGTTTTCTTTTTTCCCTCAAAGCCCTCTACAATTATTCTCATCAAAGCCTGTTGCTGGCCCTCCTAGTCTTGTCTTTTTTCTCTTTAGCGAGTTGAGTTTGCACCACCAGCAGTCGTCAGTAAGTTTGGTGTGGACTTTACCCTTGGGCTTGTCAGTCTTCCTGATTAGGAACCAGATCGAGAATTAAACTTAGAGATTAGAGAAAGCTGGGAAATACTTCCCACAGTAATGAAGGTTCAGCTCTGTGGCGGGTGCTGCCATGTCAAATGCAAACACAGTGCTTTCAAAGATTTACTTTCTCTGAATCTCTCAGAAACAAGACCACACAGACTAAAACAGCCTTGAGAAAATGTGGGTTGATTAGCTATTAGCCCCAACAATCCTCCCACTAAACAGATAACCACATCAACCAGCAGCAGGGCCATGTCTCTGCCTGCAATTAACTGGGTTGGCAAATTGTTTCTCTTCCTTTTAAAGTGCTTGGTTTTGGTGAAGCAGAGCTGGGTCTTCTGTTGCAGATGATCAAGACAGATTTGTTCTTTAACTCTAAGACCTCTCTGCTGCTGAGATCAAAGGCCCCTATAGTGGCCTGGCATGGTGTACATACCTGTAATTCTAGCACTTAGGAGGCAGAAGCAGGAGAGTCTTGAGTTCAAGACCAGCCTGGGCTATATTGGGAGATTCTGTCTCAAAAAAAGAAACTGGCAACAACCAAGAAATATTTACATACTCAGAGTTGAGGATCCCGAGAAAAGAAGGCGCCTAAAGGCCCCTTCACAGGTGGGTATGGGCTTACTGACACCTCCTTCCCTGTGTGGCTGTCCCTGTCATATCTGCAGATGCCAGTCTGTAGCCGAGCCTTCCGCTTTCTCCTGCATGTGGCTTGGACCATCACTGCTGTACATTGTCAGTGGTTCTCTCTGTCCCTGGTTTATTCTGTCAGAGTATTCCAAGATACTTGGTAAATAAAGGCTTCAAAGAAGATAGGTCCTGAGTTATAGAAGACAGGCAGGTGGACCCTCAGGAGAGACTGTGATCCTCTGAGGGCTTGGAGTCAGAGTTTGCATTTGAGTGCTGTTTGTAAAGCAGTATCATAGGATGGAAGGATCTTCTTCTCATGCTAAAAGAGTCATGTAGGGCCCATGTGGAATTCAGTTCCATGGTCGTGCCTGGAGCAGCACCAGGCCTAGGAGTGTATGTCCAGCAGGTTTGGGAGGACAGGAGTATCAAACCCTGAAGTCTCTACTTGCCTGGAGGGAGGCAGCCATAGAATGGCATAACCTGACATTCAAATTCCAAACGAGAACTTTGATAATTTCAAGGAGAACATCTGGGCTGTGGGAGCATTTGGCACCTCTCCTGGCATGGGCCACCCCAGACCTTTGTGTTAGTGTCTCGGGGAGTCAGCTGAGGCTCGACATCTGCCTGAACCATATTCCCAGGTCTGAGATAGCTCTGGTCTCAGTTAGAAACAGCTTAGAACCAACAACAAAAAAGGACAGATGGGTCTGCTTGACCTGAGTGTGGACACTCAGTCTGTTTGGACTTGAGCTTCAGCTTGCCTGGAAGGGCAGTGTGACAGAAAGAGGTTCCTAGGTTCCTGTTGCTCCTCACAGGTATCATGCCGAGGCTGTGGAGAGTTGCTATGACAAAGGCAGTGGTCCACACCTGGCACCATGTCCTTCCTTCATTAGAGTAGTGGGTGCTAAACAAACATTAGAGAAAAATTCAGAGGTAATTTTATGTCTTGTTATCTCAGGAATCTGTTCAGAAGGAAGAGGAACAATTTAAAAAACTGTGTTTATTATTTTTATGTGTGTGAGTGTGATGCCTGCATGTGTATAAGTGCACCCATGTCATGCAATGCCCGTGGACTCAGAAGATGGCCTCAGATCCCCTGGGCCTGGAGTTACGGATGGCTGTTATCTGCCTTGTGGGTGCTAGGATTTGAACTTGGGTCCTCTGCAAGAGCAGTCAGTGCTCTTAACCACTGAGGCATCTCCCCAGCCTCAGGAAGAGGAACAATTTTAAAATGCATTTACATACCAGGGTGTACTCCTGATAGAAGGAAGTTTCAGGAAGCACTTGCCTAGGAGGTCCCAGCTTATGAAGACAAGCACTGTGGAGTGGTGGTGATCACATGGCCCCACAAAGCCCGCCATTCTGTTCCCATTTCCCACCGTGTTCCACAAGGAAGTGGTCAGACCGAACAGCTACTGCTGTGGCCTCTAAAGAAGAGAAGCACGATGAGGGTCTCGGGGGTGGCAAACCGGCGGCAGGGGCCTCTTCTGTTCCTGGTGTGGTGTGTCAGATGTTGAATGGATCTGATGGATTCCTATGTGATGGAGGTCAGCCTAAGTGTTCAGAGACGTCCTTGTTTGCAGGCAGCCTTCTGAACCTGGATAGTTCCCTTAATGAGGTTCTTAGCTGTTCCTGGGGGGAAATTTTACCCCATAAACTTGAGGTATCCAAAAGTGTGATGGGGGAAATAGATAACTGTGGCATCTGGCCAAAGGGAGTCTAAGTTAAGTAGAAAGGATTTCAGTAAAGCCAGGGCAGACTCCAGCAGCTTCCCAGCTGTTTATGGGGGGTAGCAGCCAGCCTAAGCCCAGAGCTGGGGAACAGCCTGCTCTTCATGTACCACATTCTTAAAGACAGGTGGGCATCAGGTGCTTCTGGAACACTGGACTGGGGTGTAGGTGGAACGCCAATGTGCTGTGAGTAAATTCTGTCTGCCAAAGTTTTTCTTCACCTAGGGCCTGGCTCATAGTGGGAGTTGGGAATTAACAGGGGTAGGCTCCTCCCCTAGGGCGGGTACACAGCAGTTTTTCACCTGGTCCCTGAAGTTCAGCAAGTCACTCTCTCCTGTCCTGCATAGCAACCATAATAGAGATTATTCACTGGGTAGAGC
This sequence comes from Rhizomys pruinosus, assembly GCA_009823505.1. Lineage (NCBI taxonomy): Eukaryota > Metazoa > Chordata > Mammalia > Rodentia > Spalacidae > Rhizomys > Rhizomys pruinosus. The sequence continues at coordinate 2,592,565 of VZQC01003744.1, read as the reverse complement.
CTATACCCTGAGATCCAGGTACAGCATTGGCTGCCATGGGGCAAACTGTACCAGGGCTGACGACTTCTCTTCTTTCTCCAAGACCACAAATGTTGTGGGCTCTGCAAGACCCATGTGAGACCTGTTACTCTGGAGCTGGAAGAGGAGGGTAGGAGACCCCTTTATCCCCCCTCAAGTAAGATAGTGTCCTACCAGCCTTGTCCTAAGTTCTCCTGGTGTGAAAGCTGGCCATGCCTCGGAGTGCCCACTTGAAAAGCACGCAGTTGCTACTGGCATCCATATTTGAGGGCATTTTCACATATTTGGTGGGTGACAGATCCATGGGCCTGTCTCTTCTGAATGTACTGGTTTGGAAACAACAATCAACGTATTTTAGTCCACATTTAATTAAATGGGATTAAAGTGGCATTTCATGTCATGATCTGACATCGACTTTGGCTCGAATTGCAGTGGTTTAGACTGATGGATATTTCTCATGTTTTCATAGAAATTTGTGGAGTGTGTGTTTTCAGAACTCAGCAAACATATTAATATTTTTCTTTTGATCTGAGACCAGTAGGGCTGTCTTTCTTTTTAACAAAATCTCTGGCACTGAATTAAATAAAAAGAAGAAAGAAAAGAAACAAAGAGAGGGAAAAGTCATGTGCCAGGAAACCTCGGAGCTATTTTGAGATTCCCAGGAACAGAATTAGAGCGGATACCTGACAAACAGCTTTCTTGAAGATTTCTAAGAGCAAAATCTCCAAGTGAACCAGGTGTGGGGTAGATTCAGAGTGCTGCTTGGTACTCAGCTGTGTCCTTCCTTGCCTCCCCTCCATCAGCCCTGCGATTGCTGACATGAGAGAAGTGAGCACTGGCCTCTTCAAAGCCTGAGATGCTGGGCTTCAAGGGTGGTCACAAGGAAACTCCTGACCCTGTGACAGGAATGACTGGGTTGCCATTTACTGTGAGCTTGCAGAGCCATAGCTGTGACAAGACACAGTTCACAGTACCCACAATGTCATTTTCTTAGGAGAAATAAATAACTGACTCTGGAGCCTCTACCCAAGCTTGGCTCTCCAGCTGTTCTGGGCCTCTTAAGCTGGAGGACCCAGAGCTGGGGTGGGTCCATGAGTCAGACTCCTCCATCAGTGGTGCAGAGAGCATGCCTGTCTCCCACTACTGTGACAAGCAGTTGGAATACATGAACCCCAGGAATTCTCCACATCTGAAGGATTTGTTCTCCTCCAGTGTTTCCAACACACCCTTACTGATAGGAGAGAAACTGCCCAGGAGCTCCAGCATCTGCCCATTTCTGTACTCGTCCCATAGTATCAGCATCTCATGTGTTCTGGTAAACAGAAACACCAAGGCAGGGTGCAAAGCCTCCTGGAGAGCTGTGCTGACTCAGTAGAGAAACCACTATGATTCTTCTGGCTGTTGCCGTGAGGAGTGGGCCTGCCTGCATTCTGCCCAGAAAGACAGCTATCCATGAGAGTTCTGTGTGGGGTGGGGGCACAGGTGTGTGTGTGTACATTTGTAAAAGCATGTGTATGCAGTGTGAGCATGCATGAGTGTGTGCCCAGATGTGTTCCTGAGTATGGGTGAGCATGCTGGAAGCTCTCTGTCCAGGGCTTCTCCTTGAGGGCTCCAGATGACATTCCTTTATTCTCCTAGACAGTCCTCAGAGACACCAGGTCTGCAGTTGTCTTAGAACTCTTCTCCCCTGCCTGCTCTCTCTCATTGAAGCCCTGCCTGCACCATGGTCAACCTCCATCTCTCCTGTGTTCTAAGAGCTCTGCTGTGTTCTAGCAGCTTCTTCACAGATGACCTAGTTTTCTTTCAATTGCTGTGATGAAAACACTGACCGAAACCAACTTGGGGATGAAAGGGTTTATATGGCTTGCAGCACAGTCCATCATCAAGGGAAGTCAAGGCAGGAACTCAGGGAAGAAACCTGGAGCACAGACCATGGAGGAACTGTGTTTGTTGGCTTGCTCCCCTGGCCCATACTCATCCTGATTTCTTATACAATACAGATCCACCTGCCCAGGGTGGCATTGTCCACAGTGGGCTGGGCGCTCCCACATCACTCAACAGTCAAGAAAATACCCCACAGACATGGCCACAGGCCAGTCCAAAGGAGGAGATTCCCAAGTCAAGCTCTGTCTACCCAGGTGTGTCAAGTTGACACTAAAGCTATCCAGCACAGTAGCCTTGATAGGACATAAGATGTGTCCCATCCCTTTCCCAGCCACACCATTGCCAGGTTCACAAGGAAATGCTTGTGGAATGCTCTGTGGAAAATGGCCCTTTCAGTGTGTTCCAGCTCAGCTGTGATCTCAGAATGAAGCTCCCTTGGGGAACAGGAGGGCAGACTCAGTTGGATTCCCTGGTGACAGTCCCCCTCACCCTAAAGGACCCAGTGACCCCATGGTCTGTTTTGACTCTTGAGAGCACTGTGGTTTGTTGTGGCAAAGATGGTGATGGGCCTTGTTTATGCACTATGGAAACCACCTCATGTTTTAACACACTGTGGAGATGCTCGGCCTTTACCTTCATTTCCCTTTACAACCATGATTATACACCCACGGACTTTCTGTCTGCAATTTTGTTATGGCTTTATGAGTTCAGGATGACATTTTAGTTCCTACTCCTTTAGCTCTGTAATTGCACTTTTCCAATGTTTCTGGAGGTTTAGGACTTACTGCATTGCAGCTAAATGTGCAGGACCTGTGCTTTAGCTAATTTCAGCTAGGATAGTGAGGTGCCTGAGAAAGGACTCTCTATGTGGGAGAGGCTTCCCCGTGTGGGAGAGGGTTCCCTCTGTGGGGAAAAGTTTCCCTGTGTGGGAGCAGATACCCTGCATGGGCTCTGGTCTCTCTCCACAGCACCCTGCTGCATGGATGAGAATGTTTTGATCTAAGGGTCACTGCAACATTGTCCTTTTTTTCAGAGTCTCGATTTCAAAATTACAAGTGGGTAAAGAGTATTACAGCTTTGAAACACTGTGCCTGCCTTTATTTGAGGCCAGTAAACATCAAAGGCAGGCCATCCCTGGTCTGTCATTTCTGTGGCCACTACATGGAGCCACAAGGAACAGCAGTGAAAACTGTTCCTGACCCCAGAGAGTTCACATGGCCATCACAGTAACTATGATGACTGAGTGGCGGTAGCCCCAGACCTGGTCCCCTGTCCTCTGCCAGCCTGTTCTGTCCCTTACTAGAGGGCATCAACCACTTCCCACTTCCCAGAAGAGCAGCCTCTATGCAGAAAGCATGTTGACTATCAACAGTGTGACCTGCAACGTCTCAGGTGTAGGAGTGAGCAGAGCCGTGGGGACTCTGAGAGCTCCTGATGAACAGCAGCCCCTGATGGAGTCACTCACAGCCTGCAGACGTGAGCCCAGGGTCCCCAAGGAGGAAACTTCTTGCAAGTATTCTGGAAATTCCCTTTGACTGGTCCTCTGAACTGGGCAGAAGATGCCCAGCAAAGCTACTCTTCTGATAACCACTTGGCTCTGCTTTGAATGACTTCAGTAAAATTATTTGCTTCCTGTTTAAAAAAACAGAAATAGGGCTGGAGAGATGGCCTAGTGGTTAAGAGCGCTGAATGCTCTTACAGAGGACCGGGGTTCGATCCCCAGCGCCCACATGGCGGCCAACTGTCTGAAACTCCAATTCCAGGAGAACTCCAGTTCCAGGGGAATCCGACGCCCTCTTCTGACCTCCGCGGCATTGCACGACACGGGTGCACAGACCTGCATGCAGACAGTACATTCATACACATGCAGAAATAAATAAAATAAAAAAAAAACAGAAATAACCATTTCAAGCCATTAGTCATTTTTTACTTTACAGGGAGTGCCACACTTTCATACAATCCTGTGATACCATTGGAATCTATTTCACTTTTCAATTGAGATAACAAAAACCAGAAAACAGTTGCTTCCCAAACTTATTAGTACTAACCAACGATTTGCCATAAACTTCTTGTAGGATCCTGTTTGTGGTACCTTGCTGTAAGTCCTGGCTCTTTCAGTCCAGAGCATGAAGTTTCCACATTGTCTAATCAAATTTGCAGCAAAAAGATATTCTTTGTTCTAGTAAAAAGTAAATTATCCAATTAGGTGATTAAATAAATAATTTTATTTAATTGGAATTTTTATGTGTATGAGTGTGTCTGTGTGGGGGTATGTGGATGTGAGTGCAGGTTCCCACAGAGGACATATAAAGGTTGTGAGCTGTGTGACATGGGTGCTGGGAACTGAACTCAGGTCCTCTTCTAGAGCTGCAAGTGCTCTTAAGTATGCCTCTCCAGCTCTAATTATAATATTAAGATTATAATTTCTAGTTAAATTGGTTTTTCCTATGGTATAGAAAAGAGTCATAGATTAGGAAGTACTGAGATTCATACTCATTGAGAAGGTGGATATATATATATAATATATATACATATATATACATTATATATATATATATTGATAACTGTAACCCTCCTTGTGTCAATGGATGTAAAACACCTCAGCCAGTATGGAAAGCCCCCCCTCCAGCAGCCCTTCTCCACTGGTGACAGAGTCACCCATGACCTTCCTAGGCTTAAGCTCAGAGGACGTGAAAGCAGGCACTCAAACAGAAATTGACCTGGGAATATCTATTGCTCATGTTCACAGTGGCCAAAAGCTAGATGCAGCCAGTGTCCATCAGTGGATGGCTGGGTGAGGGAACCAGGATTCATGCAACCATGGGAAGTGATGCCAGGCAGGCTGTGGCAGGAAGCAGCGTGAGGACAGGAGAGTGCAGTGTGTGGCTCCACAGACAGAATGTCCAGGAGAGGGAAATCCACAGATACAAAAAGTACACTCAGTCTGGGGTTGGGTAGAGGGTGGCTGCCTTCAGGGCATGGGGCTCCCTTCCAAATGACAGCAATGGCTTTGAGCTGGACAGGTTGGAGGGGGTGTGGTTGTCCAATATCAGGGATGAAGGAAATGCCACTGACCTGTGCTGGAAAAGGCATCAAAGGGAACAGTTCATACACTGCTTAATGGTACCACAATAATACTCATTTTGATTAGTTTTCAAGGATCTAATATTCAAACAGAAAAAAAGCCCAATGTAGATATCACAACAAGGCCTCTGAAAGAAGATTATTTCCTAAGCTATCTTTGTATGCTTAAAGAATAAAGACAGTCATATACATTTAACATCTGGAAATAAAACTCCACCAAAAGAATGCTTCTATTTTCTTATTATAAAAGTGATTGAAGGGCTGGAGAGATGGGCTAGTGGTTAAGAGCACTGACTGCTCTTGCAGAGGACCCAGGTTCTATCCCCAGTACCCACATGGTGGCTGAGAACCGTCTTTAACTCCAGTTCCAGGGGAATCCGATGCCTTCTTCTGACCTCCATGGCATTGCACGACACGGGTGCACAAACCTACATGCAGACAGTACATTCATACACATAGAAAATAAATAAAAAATTTGAAAAAAAAGTGATTGAAGTGGTGGTGCATGCCTTTAATCCTAGCACTTGGGAGGCAGAGGCAGGTGGATCTCTGTGAGTTCAAGACCAGCCTGGTCTACAGAGAGAGCTCCAGGCCAGCTGGGGCTACAGGGAGACCCTGTCTCAAAATGACCAAAAGAAGTGATTGAAGACAGATTTGGAAAAAAAATGAAAATTTCAAGCTGTGCAAGATTTTGACTTTATGTTTGCAGCGCTGTGTACATTAAGGCATAATATTTTAGACTGAGAGGAAGAGCATAGGGACACATGGCTATTTTTGAGTGCAAATCCTCCCACTCCCGGCAGTGCCTCTTGGGAGGATGGATCACTGCAGCGGAGCCTCCCATTTTCTGTGTGAAGACCTTGAACCTCACATGACAGCAGATGTCTGGAGCAAAGCATGTAGACGAGTGGCCTGGGTCATCATGGGATGGTCTTTGATTTCACAGATGAAGGCAGATGTACTTTGAGGGTGGACTTTCTCAGACCCTGTCATTTTATGCTGCTGTCACTATTGCCTTCTATGATGAGCAAATCTGTGACATGCCAACTCTGAACTTGGAACTGAACATCCCATTGAACAGAGCTGCAGGTTTGGGAAAGATCTGAACTATGGCGAACGTGATGTCTTTAAAAAAGTCCAAGCCAGAAATGACATTTACACATTGCTTGGAAATTATTCTTTCCTGAAATGTTGCATGATGCTTCAAATATTAGGAATAATTTATGGTTCCTTGTTCCTAGCTGAGACTTTGCAAGCTGGAGCTCGTATCACTTTTCCTTTCAGACAGTCAAGCCACAGGATATTCTAAAAACAAAACAAAACAAAACAAAACTCCAAGCCAACAAATTGTTGGTTTTTGCTCCGTGAATACAGGCTACATTGAAAGGTTGTTCTGGGGCTAGGGAGATGCCCAGCTGGTAGAGTGATACTCGGTGAACATGAGGGCCGGGTTTTGATTCCCAGAACGCACATAAAAAGCTAGGCAGGCAGCAGCATGTGCTTGTGATCCAAGCTCTGGGGAGATAGAGAAAGGAGAATCCCTGGGATTTCCTGTCAGGGAGCCTAGTGGAACTGCTGAGCTCCAGATTCAGAAAAAGACCCTGTCCTAAAAATCAGTACGGAGAATGATTAAAGAAAATACTCACTATGATCTCTGTTCTCCACATGCACATGTCCCTGAACACATGTACACACACAAATACATATACCTCCCCCCCCACATAGTTAAAAATGTTAGACCACATGCTGTTAGCACCAGAGAGCAGGTGGAGAGTCCTTCTCAGGTGTGCAGATCTATAACACGGGGCAGTGTGCCTGGTGTGGCAGGAAAGCAATATGGGCCCTGCAAGTGTCCAGAAGACCTTCAGCAAGCCATGTCCTCAAAGTTCCCACAGGGGGCCCTACCGAGACACTCAGTAAACTAAGTCTCAAAAGCATCTACAGACCTGTTATCATCCCAGAGCTGCCACCATGCTACAGCTGCCTGTGGCCTGTGTTTGCTGCCCTACGGACATTTGTTGTTACCTGCAGGAATCACTGTGGGAGAAGCTGATGGACAGCTTGGGTCAAGGTGCATTTTAGATGCAAGAGGCTGCAAGTGGCCTTTCCATCTGACACTCATGACCTGGACACAGAAACACCAGAACAGATCCTCCCCAAGGTTTAATTCAAAGGAGCAGCATGGTGATAGCTCAACCAGAGAGGCCAGGCCTTGTGGCAATGTCCCCATGACACAGAGCTCGCTGGCAGACATCACCATGATTTGGTGGCGTGTGTCCCTGAGAATTCAAGTTGCTCTCTCTGCAGCGCGGGGCCATGGGTTCTGGGTAGTCTGAGGTCCAGACCTGATACCCCTCCAGGCATCTGAAAACAACTGATAACTCACCATGATTCTCAAACACCTGTCAGGTCTGTTTGGTCACACAGAGGAGAGAAGGAGCCTTTGGTTTCCCTGTGTTCCGTTTCATATCATACCAGTTCATACCAACACTCATGTATGAGATTTTTTTCCGTAGAGTAAAATTAAATATACTTACAATTTTTAAATTAAATTTAAAATTTTGTTTTTGCGTGAGGGTGCGCATGTGCCATGGTGGCATGTGGAAGTCAGAGGGAACTTGTGGGAATAAGATTTCTGCTATCATGTGGGTCCTGGGGATTGAACTTAGGGGTGAAGGTTGTCAGCAAGTGCCTTCATCCACTGAGTCATCTATGCGGCCTTAAGTGCACATTTTGGGAGTGCACTGGGGATTGAAGCTGGGCCTGGAGCAGCTAGGCAGGATTTCAGCACTGCACCCTGTTCTTAGCCTGCTTGGAAGTGTTTGGACTTTTCCATTTTTGCTGGTCTATCCTTGAGCTCTCTTTCTAGGTAGCTACGCAATGCTTCGTATCACTAAATAAATTGTAATGTCAGCATTTTACCAGAAGCCATGGGCTGGGGATACTGCCTTCTTATCTGCTGCACCATCAGGTTTTCTCGGCAGCTTAGTATGGACTTTGCAGTTCTGGAGACCTCAAAGCTGAGGGAAGAGATGGGTCCTGACTTCCTTTTGCAGACCTGTAGACTGGTTTAGGGAGTTCTGCCCCACACTGTGAGGAACCTGCCGTCTGCCTCTGGGTTGGTTCCCTCTGGTCTGACAACTGTGTCGTCTGGCTCCCATTGCATCTGGATGTGTCTTGGGGCCCTGGCAGAGCCTGCCTGGGCCGGTGGGATGGCCGCTTGTTTTCAGGAAGCCCGACTCACCTGCTTCCCACAAACACATACGGAAAGTGTTTCCCAGCCTCCATTTCTCTTTCACCCACTGTGGGGATGAGCCTTGAACTTCTCAACTCCAGCCTTTGTCAGGACAAAGCGGCACTGTGAGGAAAGCCCCCGACAGCCCCCGACAGCCCCTGGAAGGCCCTGGCAGCCCTGTGGTCCACCCTTGTCCACAACTTGCTTGTCTTCGATGTCCTATTTGTTGTTTCCCTCCTGCCCTGCAATCGCTCCGTTCTGCTCTTCTCACAGATGTGTCCAGGTGTGTAGCCGAGAGGAAATACACCCAGGAGCAAGCCCGGAAGGAGTTCCAGCAAGTCTTTATCCCAGAATGTAACGAAGATGGCACTTACAGTCAGGTGACCCACACTGCTGGGAGAGTCTCAGTCCAGGCCATAACTGCCCCTCTCAGGAGGGCCTGCATCTGGGCCATTGGGGCTGAGGAGCCAGGGAGAGGAGAGGGCAGAGGGGAAGGAGCCAGGGTTGTTCTGTGGGAAATGCTCCTCTTGTTTCTGTGACAGAAGTTTGTCAGGAACCTCACAGTGAAACCAGGTGTGTGAGGGAGGGCGCTGGGCTCCAGGGGGCACGGGCAGCTGCATCACAGTTGTGGTGTGCACATCTGTGGGCTGTGTGAGTTTGTCACGGGCAGCTCTCTCAGTGAGGCACATCGGGCCTGCGTACCTGGCTGGGCGCTGGGTTTGGTTGTAGCTTAGCTGCAGTTGGGGGTTGACACATCAGCTTGTGGCTTGCCTATGGTCAAATATATCCTAGTTTTGATTTTGGGGGGGGGTCAGTGCTGTTCCTAAGAAAGAGCCACTTGCAGTATGCCACCAGCCTAGTGGGTGCTGGAGGAACAGCAGAGCCTTCTGTCATCAAGGCCTCTGATTCCTCAGGGCAGTGTGACTTGGGATGTCTCAGCACAGTCATGCGACTTTTGAGAGATGAGGAAAGAAGGGCTGTCACACTTGGCATCCCTTGTCCTGTGGTCATCTGATCGGGGTGGCTGGGGGTGCTGTGGAGACTGAGGAGGTGCTAGAGAAATCCATTCCCACTGCCGGATGCCTGTCTCCTCTTCCCTAGCCAGCCTGGGGTGCACTGAGAGATGTTAGGAGCCTCCTGGCTTCCTTGGCCAGCTCTGCCGTGCAGAGGTGAAGGCATGGCCTCTGTCTGGAGGGTCTCTGCAGCAGCCCTCAGCCCTCAGTGGCATTCAGTGAAGGGCATTGGTCCCTTTTCTCACATCTGTGCTGGGGCTCAGCACATCACTGCACAGCCAAGCTCGGCAGCCTGAGACCCACAGATATTTCAAGCTCTGAGGTGACACTGTGGAGGGAAAGTTGGCGGTGGGTGTGGAGAAGGCTGACCTTCCTGTCTCCTCTGCAGGTCCAGTGTCACAGCTATACGGGATACTGTTGGTGTGTCACTCCAAACGGACGGCCCATCAGCGGCACTGCCGTGGCTCACAAGACACCCAGGTGCCCCGGTAGGTCTGACCGATGTTGGCTCCATGGAAATCACTTTCTGCCTCTCTTGATCATCTCGCTGTCTCACTCATGTTTTCTCACAAGTGAAAAGGGTGGAGCTGTTAGTAAGAGCAGGGGTGGGATTTACTTCCTGGACAGGCCATGTCGATGTGAAACATAAGGACTTTTGTCTACATGTGGTGGAGGACAGCTCACCCTGGGGAGACACCCGGCCTGAATCATTTTAACATTTAACCACAGAGACTGTAGTCACCAGTGGAAATGGCCCATTGTTTGCTTTGGCCAAAAAAGCAAAAAGTTCTGCTTTTGTGTATGTGGGTTCTCAAAGCGAAAGTGGGTCATTCCCACAGGTCACTGTCCAGACACTTATTTGTGTTAATTTTTTACACAGGGGCTTAATGTACTGAATGTAATAAGCCCCACAGGGTGACAACCTATAAAGTGGCCCCTTCTCCATTAATATTCTAACAAAAAAGGCTATAAATGATCCAGGTCATTTTTATAATAAAATGGCTGGCCAGCTCTTTTGTGAAGAAATGGAATATTTTCACCATCAAAATTGGAGGACTGTAACATGAAAACAGGCAGACCTTATCAGTGGCTAACAGAGTAAAACACGTTTCCTCCTGTTTTCCAACTAAGGGTCGAAGCGTTAGCATTTGGAGTTCACTTTATAATGAAGGGTCAGGGATTCTGTTCATTATGTGTCCCAGTCAGAGACCATCCTCTGTGGCCTCCTCAGTACCCTGTGACAAACCCCATGTTTCTAGTGACCACTCATCCCTCACGCCCAGGTGCTGTGTACCCTCAAGTAGAAATGCATTCACAGCTCTTTTGCTATGTGAAGACTATGAAGTGCTGACACTTGTTTTCATGAGCTAATGTTCAGATTCAATTTTTCTTATACAAATAACGTGGAGGAGAAGAAAGGGAGGAGAAAGGCCTGTATCCTGTGGGTGTGATCGCTCACCTGTTGCTTTGTGTGGCCCACAAAGCAGCACTTTGTGTGTAGCTGAGGGAAGAGGTCTGCTGTGAGCCTGGCAACTGTCCGAAAAGATGAGGTCTGTGTGAGAGAGCTTTCCCGGAGAGCCATGTGCAGGGTTGGCGAGGTGCTGCTTGCTGCTGGAGCACTTTCATTTCTGGAATCGGGCTGTACTGCTTTCCTACCAGGTGTGAGTGACATGTGACTGCAGGCAAAGGCTGTTATTGACTTTCTGCTCTGGGGGATGGATAAAGAAGAGGGAATGTACTGTCCCCTTGCTTAAAAGCCTGGTGTGCATTGCCTGGGAGTGAAGCAAAGTGGCTTGGGTGAAAAGTGTAGTTTAAGCTCAGCACAGTGGCGCCTGCCTGTAGCCCCAGTGATTGGGAGGCAGAAGCAGGAGAATTCCAAGTCTGGACTCTGGATGGAGACTTTGTCTCTGTTAACAAAACAAACAAAAAGTGCGCTGCAGACGAGACAGGGCTCTCTGGAATGGCAGCCCTACTCTCAGGTCGGAGTGTCTTTGGCGTGTGTACCATGGTGGCCTGGCTGTTTTGGCTCCATTAGTGCGGCCAGTGTCCCTTCCCATCAGAAGGGGATGGACAAAGCATCCCATGGCTCTTGGAGATCTGAGCACTGTGCTTTCACCTGCAGATCTGTGGGCATGAGAGAACAGGTACCATGGAACACTTTTGGAAAGTTCACAGTAATGATGAATGGTTGAGGGATTTTAAAGATTAATGGAGGGCTATGGAGGGACTGAGCAGCCCAGCTCCACCCATACGGTCAGAATTAGCAATGCACCCTGGTATAATGTAATCAGCTTCTGTCATATGTTGAGACAGTCTCATAAACAAGGCAGAAAAGTGGGCTGATAGGTGTCCCTCTACTTCAGTCTGGATTGACAGAAGGACACTGTGGCTTCCAGGGAGCTCACTCACACTTTGGATCTGCCCATGCTTTCTGCAGCTGGCAGCTATACTGCATGGGTCAGGCACATTGTCCTCCAGCTGTAAAGATGGAAGTGATGTTTATCAAGTCCATCCAAACTAGGTAAACTTCAGAATTCTGTATGTAGCTTTTGCCTTCAACTTTACATCAAGCTTGCCATATATGTACATATTCTATGAGGTTTGAAAGTCAGAAATTTGGTTAGAAATGAGCAATAGAAAGCAGATTTTTTTTATTTTTAAGGGATTCTACACTATAATGACACAGTTGTTTTCAGATAACATTAATGTTACTCAGTTTTCTGTACAATTAGGTAATTGGTGCATTTTGCAAATATCTATGTCCAAATTTTGAACAACCCAAGGTTCCCATAGTCCTGTTGGAGAAGCTTGTATGCACAGGCATGTTGATCAATTAGGAGTCCAGACTATATTCCTGTAGTCTCACGATTCACCCCTATCTCTCTGCAGCCCTTACAATCTACCACGCCTCCTCTTCCGCAGTTTGTTCCCTGGGCTTTTGGAAAGGGGCACAAGTGGGTGATTAGAAAACAGTCTAATTTCTTTGGAGTTGTCATTTTGGACTCCAGTCTGTTCAGGTTGTTTCCCTTCATAGGTTGACAGCTTTTCCAGTGATACCCTTTTTAGTCATACTAACAAAGCACAAGCTATTGGATATACAGGCATTTAAGCAGTACCAATTATTATGTCAAGCTAAGCTGTGAGCATAGACACAGATGCTTGGATGGTATGCTAATCCGCAAACTGTGGTTTGTCTATAAAGGGTGACAAGTTCTCATTGTGGCTTATAACATCTCCTAACCACTAGAGGACATAAGCTTGTGGCATCCACTGTGAGTTATTCCTCCAAGGAGAGAGCTAATAGCCAAATAGATTTGGGATATATGTAGACACTTGGCTGCCACTGTTGCACAGTATCTCCAGGCTGTTGAGGTGTAGCTGATATTGATGGAGGAGTCTTGCTTGTCTCAGGGAGACCAATATTTTGCTGTATTGCTTTAGTGGCCTTTGGTAACGCTCTCTGGCATTTCAGAGGTCAGTTGTATGCTAGCAAGTGACGTCTCATAACATTTTTCATGCTCACACCAGGTCTTCGACAACAGGGACTTACTGCCTTTCTCCTTGCATATATCCCACTTATAGGCAAAAGGCCCTTATAATTTTGGGGGGGCGGGTTTGAGTCCCCTAGACAACATCTCCTAGGCAGAATAATTCATTGCTGATGTCAGAGCTTTCCTGTAGTAATATATTTTGCTTAATTACACAACTTATAAACACTTTACTATTGAATTTGGCTCTAGATAGAGAAATATCCTTTCACAGTTCCTATGCCTATCAGTCAATTAATAAAGGGTAGTTATGCCTGTTTTATAGGAAATTAGCACTGTAACAATTGGCTCTAGTTTACAGTTAGGGAGTGGTTTCATTACCATCATGTTTTTCTTTTTCCTATAAAGGGGAGAGGTAGGAAGGTTTCTCAGTATCTGGAAGGTAAACTTCATTAGGCCCCATTATAAACAGTTAACCCCAATATTATTCAGAGAGATGCTCAGTGTCTGTGACTCAGGCAGTCTGAGGTTCCTCTTTCTTTAATGTTCAGATGGGTCAACCTCTCTGCTGGCATTTCCCAATCCATCCTGCATAGCTATAAATTGTATGTTTTCAGGCATTTAGATTGGTGATTTTTACCTGTGGGAACATAAAATTCTCCTCCCATTGTTAGTTTCAAGATCAGAAAAATTAAAAGTTTATCAATAGGATTGGAACACAGAGTTTTCCATTTGTATCCCCTTTTTCTGTTAGAATGTGTGCATGTATGTGTGTATGTCTGTCTCTGTGTATGTATATGTCTGTGTATGTGTATGTCTGTATATATTTGAGCATATATGTATGTATATATGTGTGTTTGTATGTATGTGTCTGTGTGTCTATGAGTGTGTATGTGTATGCATGTATGTTTATGTATATTTGTATGTGTGTGTCTCTGTGTATGTGTGTGCCTGTGTGTATATATATGTTTGTGTGTATGTGTTTATGTGTCTGTGTGTGGTATTAGGGATATGTGCAAACACACCCCAGGCAGCCAGGTAGGGAGGCAGGTGGACTCCCCCTTTTTGGAGAAGAGCCCTTCTCCAAATCTTCCCATACTTACCTCCACCAGGAAGACCCAAGTGAGATGGACACTCATTTCAGGATCACACATTTAAGGTGTATGTGGAATACTTAAGTTCCTGAATATCAGTAAGAAAGATGAGCTAATGGATGCCCAAGTGGTCAAAGAGGCAATATTTCCTAGAGGAGCCAGCAACAGGGAGAGGTTTTGGGGTCTTAGAACCAGGCACTACAGGTTAGAATCCCAGTGAGACTCTCAATACAGAGGCCTGGGACACAGAACCACAGCAGGTGACTCTGTGATTTGTTAAGGACAGAGCAGCAGACTGTGGCCCAGCCCTTTCCTCCTGGGAATGAACCCTGGAGAAACACATTTCCTAGCAGGGGATGTGCTGCAGGCCCACAGCAACACTGGCTGTAAAAACCAGATCGGCGTCTGTTGACATCTGTGGATGAAGTGCTGCAGGGTGCTGGGCTTACTCTACAGAAGGGTAAACAGCAGTGCAGACAGAGGACCCCGTCTCTTAGCAGTGCAGGGTGCTGACGTCTGTGTGAGTCAGAGGAGCCACAGGCAGGGACAGCGCAGGGGAGATTTACAATTGCAAACAAGCACAGCTCTGGCCTGGAAGTGTCCTGTAGTGAGCAGAGACAAGAGAGGGCCTGGGTGTCCTGTGCTCGGGGCTTGCTTCCAAGGATCTCAGGATGGAGAGCTTCCTTTGGGCCTGCACAGTTACTGGACTTTCACAATTCATTATGAGGTCTAGCTAGGTTTCTGCTAAAAATTGCAGTTCCAGACTGCCTTCAGTCTCCTGTGAGACGAACAGTGGCTTGTACCCATCCTTCAGAAATTTGATGCCGGGAAGTCTTAGGGGCCAGGACTTGGGAGAATGGGAAGGAGAAGGCATACATTCTGAGCTGTGAGACTTGTGAGATATGGAGGTGAGCACAGGCCCCGGGGTGCCCTCTAGCACAGAGTTCAGACTGTTTACCACAGCATACAGGAATGGCCAGGGACAGGAGATGGACAAGGCTGCCTTGGAGGAATCCTGGTGGCAACCTAAGTTGAAGGTGTCACACCCAGGATTTAGGGGGTGTGAAAACTTCTCTAAAGCCTCTACTGGAAGTGGCAGAACCGGCTTTAAATTGCTTTCTCTCCAGAGCCCAAGTTTCCCTGCCCTTTCTCCATTCCATGAGATCTGAATTCATTGGGCCTTGGAATTCCTATATCCAAGAAATAACAAATTAGGTGATGTGTCTTCTAGCATGTAACTCCTAGCTTGGAAGTTTCACACCATATTAGGGTTCTCTCAAGGAACAGGATTGATAGAATGGGTATTCATAAACAAGGGACTCATTAGACCCACTTACATCATCCAGTCTGGGTTGTCCAACAATGACCATCTTCGTACACGAGAGGCCAGTAGCCCAGTAGCTTCACAGTCCATGAAGCTGGATAGCTTAGTGTTCCCAACCTGAAACTGAAGGTCTGGAGGATTCCCAGAGAACCAATGCTCTTCAGACCGTGTTGGAAGCTGGGTTCTGATACCCACAAAGCAGCAGTGGCAGCATAGATGAACTTGCCAGAGAGCCTGGAAAGCAAGGAGGCAAAGAAACAAAGCTTTTCCCTCAGACCTTGGCTGGAAGGTGTGGCCCATATTTAGGATGTGTCTTCACACTTCACACAACCTGACCCAAAGCAAACCCCTCACAAGTGTGCCCAGTGGCTTACTCCCAGTGGCTGCAGGTCCAGTCAGGTCAGCAGCCAAGATTAACCATCCCATATACCTTGATCCCAAGTGCTGACCCCCAGTTATCCTAAGGGAGCAGGGGTAACCTGGGGTTCTCTTAATTGTGAATCTTAAAGCCACACCTGCTCCACAGGCTCACATCATGCCAACATGCCTCAGTGGCTAGCGGCTGCAGCTAACAATCAATTAGCCCAGTTTTACCATAATCCCGTAACTTCTGATGTCCTTAGCTCCAGTGACTTGGGATTCCAGCGTGGAGGTCGAGGTGTGTGGAGGGCCAGAGCACTGAGGCAGGAGGAGAAACCCAGGCATATCAGGTCCCTTTGGCCCTTCCTGACCCCTCTCCTCCTAGTTCTGGCTTTGTAGGCAATGGGGCATTCCTGACCAGTGTCCTTCAGTTTTATCCCATGACAGTGTTCGGGCCTGTCCTTCCTGTGCTCCTGCATGCTGGATGCCTTTGCAGAAGCCAGCTCCCTGTCCACTGTTACCATAGGTATTGCCAACCATTGGTTTCCAGGAAGCCACCAGCGGGAGGTGCCTCAAAGACATGGGCATAACACAGCTGGGGACAGCGGGGGACACAGAGGATACCACTTGCTCTGTCCAGCAGTACTTAGAAAGGCATCACAGAGGAGCTGGTCTGGCAGCAGGGCACTGCCCTCTGTGATGCTGGGGCCAGATTGGATTTGAACCAAGTAGCCAGGCTGCAGGATCAATAGGCGTCACTCCTCCTTAAATCACGGTGCCTTCCTCGGTCTGTGCTTTGTGATTTCCTTTGCCAGAAGGCCCCACATGATTGTTAAAAAGCCACCTCTTTAAAAGAACCCTTTTGTGGGACCAGAGCTTACTGATGAAAGACATCTAGTCACGCCCGTCAGGTGCTGATCTGGAGAGTGACCACAGCAGATGCATCCGTCTGTGAACAGCAGCACAGGCAAGCACTGTGAAGACTCCACAGTTCACCCACTGTACCGGCTGTGGAGCCGTGCTCAGCGCCCTCCCCAGTGCTGTTCAGGCTGGCACCTTGCTGGGAGGCTGGAGTAGAAAACTGCAGAGCCTTCGTCCCTGGGCAGATTCCAGCGTCCTCCAAATTAAATTCCCCATTTCACAATGTGTGGATGGCAGGGTGTGGGACACAGGACACTTGGTGCTGTCCAGATGAAGAATAAGATAGAACTGTTTCTGGCTAGCTGTAGATGCCACTTGAATGCAGGGCCTGATGAGCCCAGAGCAGGCTGGCTCTGGGAGTGCGTGGGTGCCTGGGGATGAGACGCAAGGTTGTCCCGTCTCCTTCTGATCTCGCCTCTAATCAGCTTTCTGGTCAGCAGCTTAAACTGCTTCGTCCTTAGATTACAAAAGATTATCTTAATTCAATCACGGATCTTTCTCTCAAGGGGGTAGTTTAATTATCTAGCATATTTCACTCACAAATTAAAACCGACATACACATGCTCAGAAATATGACCAAAATCCTTTTGTTTCCAGACAGGAGAGGCAAAGTGTTTGATTCATTGCAGCTCCCAGTGATGAGCACTCAGCTCAGTTAGAACTGGAGAGCTTTAAGAAGTCTATTCATCAAGAGCAGGCCAGACAGGATGGACCCAAAGCTGGGTCATTCTGAGTGGTCAGTTCTGACTCTTAACACAGTAAACTCTGTTCTGATCGCAGAAGGCACAGGACAGGACCATGTTCCCCAGTGGGAGAAATATTAGAGGAGAAAATGAAGGCATCTGACTTAGGGAGCACTGGCAGGGAATCGTGGGCAGACATGGAGTCGGGCTGCCCTCTGTCCACACACACCACATTCCCATAAGCTCTGTCAGACCCTGAAGCTGCCCTTACCCACCAGTGCCCACGAGGGAGGAATGTCTAGCCTGGCTATGCTCTGTTCCTTGATGTGATCTGTTTGTGCTCTGGGGCCTCTTGGGTTGTGGGCTGAGATTCTCCTGGTCCTGGGATGGGTCATGGGCTTGTGGGCTAGCAGTGTACAAAGCTTCATCACACAGCTATCTATACACTGACTGCACACATGTTGGTCTGTCTTTCAGTGTCACATTCAAAACTGAGAAGTAAGAAATTCCAATTGAAGTATTTTGTATGGGTCTCAATTAATTCTGAGCAGAACTTTCTCCTGATAAGACTGAGCAGGTGGGATGATGGGGAGGGGGAAGTCGGAACCTTTTGCAGTTTCAAGACCTTGGAAACAAAACAACAATATCTCAGATTTGTGGTAGAAATATGTGTACACCATATGATGTTAAGAACTTTCCTCACAAATTACTTCGTCACCAATTATTTGCTTTGTGGTCTGTATCCCTCTATGAAAGATAATTCTACAATTTCTTCCCCATAATTAGACTCAAGGCAGAGCTTGAGTCTAATTACCCTTGGATTCATAACATATTATTATTTTACATTTCCCTTTGTGTCTTGCCGCCCCAGCATTCATTATGGCGCTGTGTGCTGACGAGGATTCTGTGCCTTTTGTTACATGAAGACATTGCCACGTGTTAAAGTGAAGTTCTACGCTCAAATTCGGAGCCCCAGAACTGAGGACTTTCCATAGTGTTCTAGTGCAGGGCTTCCACTTTGGGTGATAATGCCCCCCTGGGTGCTAGATGGTTTGTGTCATTTAACTAGAATACAAGAAAGCACTTAGAGCCTATCACTATGGAATAATGGAGCTCTATACACCTTAATTCCTGAAAACCATTTGGTAGACAAAAGTAATTCTGTCCTTTTTTTTTCTTCTTGCCTTTTCTAGGTTCAACCAATGAAAAGTTACCCCAGCGGGAAGGTGCGGGAAAAGCAGGTAACTATCTTAAATTGAATTTACATAAAGGTCTATAAGATTTGATCTGATTATGCCTTGAAATAATTTCTCAAGTTAAAACTGAAATATGTTGGATAATGCTGAGGAAACAGCCAGTCCCCAGGTCTTCCAGCAAGCATGGATTCAGTCCTGTTTGCTGTGGTAGAACATTCACTTGACAGGGACGGCTGTGCTTGAAGGAGCAGGTCAGGTGTGGCTTGGAACAAAGAGAGCTTTGGGTAGAAGGAGACAGTCGGCTTCCAGCTGGAAGAGAGAGCCATGGCAGTGCATTTGAGAAGGAAGGAGGTGACACTTCCTGGATATCGGGATGAAGCACTTGACCTCCAGTCTATAAAGGTGGCCTACGCCTACTGATAAATTTTAAGGAGAAGGAAGTTACAATTTTTGTGAGGAGAAAGTTCACAGAATGCAGAGATCAGAGAGAGGCAGAGGATCCCGCTGCCTGAGAGCATGTCATCTTTCTGTCCTCCGAGCCCATGGAGCCGTCTGGGGAGAGTGCCTGGCGGGGGGGGGGGGGGGGGGGGCACAGAAATGAATTCAAGAGAAGAGCGGGCCTGCGAGAACTCCGCTCATCTCTGGATGGGCACCCAACAGAAAGTCTGCTAAACTAAGCAACACTGAGGGTTTGAGATAAAGAAGAGACATTGAAGAAACACATGGAGGGAACTTGCTGCTCCCGTGACCTCTAGGCCCGTGTTTGTTTTCCTTTAGCTGAGTCAGACATGCCAAGGAGCATGTGGCTCAGAGATACTGCGTCCAAGGGGCATGCGGGGAGCAAGGCTGAGTAGCAGCACTGACAGGGCCCTGCTTCGGGTGAACCTGGATCTCTACCACCCAGCCATGGACAGTCAGGGCTGCACTGAGCCCCCAGGGACCCTGTGATTTTGGAAATGACCCACCTTGGTGACCTGCTTAGACCTCATCAAATACACAGCAGCAAAATGTATTTGCTGACATCTGGGAGACTATCCATGCCATTTAAAGTCTTTACTTCCTATGTCCTTAAATATTTTAATGTTTTAAACATGCCCTTCCTTTCATTTTATTTTCTTAGAAAATAACAAAATGTTCAACATCAAAATGCTTCTAGTTCATTGTCACTGTCAACATTAGGCTAGTGTTTCACATAAGTGATGTTATATTTTTATAATTTGGGCAGCAGATTTTTTTCAAAGGATTATACAAGATTGAAGATTTTTTAAAAAAATGTCTTTAGATCCCCCCCCCAAGTCTTCTGTTGGTCTTCATTTTGCTGTGTAGGCAGCTGCGGGACCCACACTGTGGGGCACAGCTGGCTGCATCTTGTACTCTGAGCCTGGGAGTACTGTAGCAGAATCACCCACACAGGCTTTAGTGAAAGCACTGAGCAGAGGCTTCGTGGCCCCAGGTCCACACTGCTGTCACAGCAGGTCCTCTGACCCTAAACTTCACAGGGCCTCTGTCCACAAGGAGCTGTTTAGTAAACTCAGTGACAACTGCTCCTGTGACATGTACTGTCTGGGAACAGATCCATTCCTGTCATGGTCCACAGCATCTGCTTGCCAACTCCTTCATCAGCCAGCCCCTCCCTGCCCCTCACTCAGCCTCTGATGCACACTGTTGCATCCAGAGTTCCCTGTGAGAGCCATGGCTTTCAAACTCCTGTGGCATTTGAAAGTTGCTATTCCTACAGTGGCAGTTCAGTGTTGCCACACAGCCTTGCTCAGTACCTATCTTGTGCGTTGTACTGGGCTGTGTTGGGAGGATCCGTGGGGGTGGTTTGCAAGTCCTGGGCTCCAGCCTGTATGCACACTTACTTAGCTTACTCTCATAATTGTAGTCTCCTTGCAAATCTTTTCCGTTCTGAATTCAGATGATGCCACAGCCCCAGCGTTGGAGACTCAGCCTCAAGGAGATGAAGAAGGTGAGCTGGTGTTGGGAACTCGGTGGGGAGGGGGGAGGGGCCGTCAGAGGCTGCAAAGTGGGAGCAAGCCGCCTGGGTACAATGGCTTTCCCAGTCTAGACACACAAACAAGGATTCATCCTGATGTCATTCATATGCGAGTCTAGAAAGACCCAGCTGTAACATACAGAAATAGTGGAAGGGTAGCTACCCAGGAAGGTCAGGAACCAGAGACATAGGTCAGGTGACACCAAGCTGCTTCAGTAGAATGCGCAGGTCTAGATATGGAAAGCGGGCATGGGGTCACTGAGAGTGAACTGTGTGCTGAGCACATGGGAAGAGGAGCCTTCAGCCCAGGTGCGCAGCAGTGCAGAGAGGCAATGGGCAAGGAGCCTCGCCTGCCTGCAGACGTCTGCTCACCACACATCTGTCTCAGATGTCAGGTGCACATCTCAATA
The DNA here is from genome assembly GCA_009823505.1 of Rhizomys pruinosus. Taxonomy (NCBI): domain Eukaryota; kingdom Metazoa; phylum Chordata; class Mammalia; order Rodentia; family Spalacidae; genus Rhizomys; species Rhizomys pruinosus. The sequence goes on along the minus strand of VZQC01003744.1, from coordinate 2,571,859 downwards.
GAGCCAGCAAAGCCATTCAGAATGGATGGTGGGTGTTCATTTCCGACTCCAAGGTTACCATGGTTTTTCCTGGTAATTTTGCACAATGCTGTAGGAATTCTTCAGTGCAGAACACAGCGATATTTATTTTATTGATGGAATGTATGAGTTTGAATTTTTAAAGGTGAATTTCAAAAAGGTATTTCAATAACATCTGCCATTTCCCTGCTCACATTCCCCGTCATCATGATCAGCAAGACACTGGTAGATCTCTGAATTTACCTTTAATTAACTGTCCCAGGCTTCAGTCAACATTTCAGGTCAAATGGGATCAGGCTTTAAGGAAAAGTATAGGGGATGGTTGATCATGCTTCCAGAGCAGTGACTAGTGTCTGTGCTGCGGCTGTGCCAGGCTCTGCCGTGTTACCCTTCCAGCCTATAGATCCCCAGCCCAAACGAAGAACACAGAGCAGCCTGTCCCAGGTTGAGGGAAGTTCAAACCCAGGCATCTTCAGGGTCTGTGTTCTGAGAGCACCAAAGTGACCCCACTATGCACAGCGAATTGAATTTGATAAACAGAATTAAGAGGGCACTTTCCTGGGATGCTGTTATATGAAAATTGTATTTTAGATATTTTATATTCAACCTTTCACCTGCATGAATACCTGAATGCTACATGGATAATTATGTCTATGACACAGGATATATTGATGCATTTTGCTTCCATTTCTCCCTTCCTTCCTTCCTTCCTTTCCTTCTCCCCTTCCTTCCTTCCTTCCTTCCTTCCTTCCTTCCTTCCTTCCTTCCCTCCCTCCCTCCCTCCCTCCCTCTTCTTTCTCCTTTCTTCCATTTCTCTCTTCTTCATTTTCTTCTTTCTCCCCTTCCTCTTTAATTTCTCTGTGTGTGGTTCTGGGGGCAAATCGAGGGCCCCCCATGTACTAGGCAAGTGTTCCACCACTGACCAGCTTACATGGGGCTGCTTTATAACATCAAATAGCTTTTAGTTACACTTTTGAATTAAGAAAAAATATTTAACATGATATTTTAAGAGAGCCATTGTTTCATTTTCCTGTGCATTTAAGCATTTTAACAGTTTCCTTTAAAAGTACAATGCACATTCAGCTGTTCTGTTGAATTTACGAACTGTGTCAGAGTACCTACTAAATCCTTAGCCAAGGAACTCTGTGCTTCACAGTAAACTAAAGTAGCAATTGTCTGTTGTCTTCTCTCTAGATATTGCATCTCGTTATCCTACACTCTGGACTGAGCAAGTTAAAAGTCGGCAGAATAAAACCAATAAAAATTCAGGTAAACTGAGACCTGGTGCTGCTCTGTAAGGGGGGATTTACTTTATCTTCTGGAAGTTTTCGATTGGTACCTCCTTTTCCTGGGTACTGCATTGTGAAAGAGATTTTTATAACCTGACCACTGGAATGTATGTAAACTTTTGGTGTTTCTATTACATTTTCTAAGGTCTGGGTGGGGCTGGTTATTAGTGCTCTTTCCTTCCTTTTGATGATGGAGTTTAGAGCTGTCAGAACACTTGGCTAATTTAGTTTAAATCTTTCAAATGGTGTGGATTGTTCTTACTACAGAGCAGTGCTGATGGAACGTTTGAGCTTTAAAATGGACTGTTTTGACATTTGTGGACAAGTCCCGTTGCTTGACTCCAGTCGGTGCCTGGCTGGACCCAGGAACTGGGACATTCCCTGGGTTTTATTGGTGCTCAGTGAATGGTGGCCTGCTTATATCCTCTGACCTTTTCAGATGTAGAATCCAAATCTCTCTTGCTGGAGAGAAGCTGTCTCCCAGGTTTAGAGGATGGGCAGCTGAGGAAGGTCAGCACTGGCAACTGCAGGAATTTCCTGAGTGCAGAGATGAGAGACAGCCACTCCCACAGGTTCCCTGGCACAGAGCGCTGCTGTCTGGGATATATGCTCCCTTCAAAGTGCATTTTTAATATCCACTTACAAGAGTTTCTAAGGAGTACCAAAATTCAGGGTAGGAAGGGGAGGCGGATCTCACTTTGACCACCCACGTGCCTCCACAGAGCATGAAGAGAGGACTGTCTCAGTGCCCCAGGAGACCCTGTGTGTGGGAGTGCCTTGTTGGCTTACATCGTGCTGGTGTATGACAAAGGGCTGGGTGGTGCAATAGAAAGATTACCTAAATAGCCATGTCTACTGGGTTCCTGTAGTGTGAGTGTCACCCCATGATTCTCCCTTACAACTACCTCCTTGCCCTGGCTCTGAACCAATGAACCCTGCCTTATCTCCTACTGGAGACTTTCCCCTTGACCTTAGTTGTACTGAGAAAGGGTAGAATCCAAAGGCTTTGGGGCTGGAGAGATGGCTCAGTGGTTATGAGCGCCAACTACTCTTGCAGAGGACCTGGGTTCAATTCACAGCACCCACATGGCAGATAAAAACTGTCTTAGGCTGGGTGTGGTAGTGCACACCCTTAATCCCAGCACTTGGGAGGCAGAGGAAGGCAGATCTCTGTGAGTTCAAGGCCAGCCTGGTCTACATAGTGAGCTCCAGGCCTGCTAGGACTAAAGGGAGACCCTGGCTCAAAAAGAGAAAAAAAAAAAAAAAGAAAAAAGAATCCAAAGGTTTCACTGCCAACATTATTGCAGATGGTAGGAGATTTAAAATAAATTTCAGTTATTTTTCTCAGCAATTATTACTATAGAGAAACTTCTCTATTATTTTCATTTCTATTGCTGTGATAAAACACTCAAGAAAGAAAGGGTTTATTCAGCTCAGAATTCTAGGTCACAGTCCATCAGTGATGGAAGTCAAGGCAGAAACTTGAGGCATGATCTTGAAGACAAGCCTGCTTGCTATCCTACACAGCACCACCCTGGACCAAGGAACTCACTTCATAGCCGAAGAAGAGCAACCATGGGGGTGGGGTGCTGGGTGCTAGCAGGCAGGCTTACGCTCAAATAGCTTTGTGTATCGTTCTGGATCATCTGCCTAGGGATTAGTGCTGCCCGCTGTGGGTTGGACCTTCCTCCATCTCTTAACGATATGACACCCCTGACAGATGTGCCTACAAGCCACTCTGAACCAGTTGAGGCTCTCCTCTACTGGGACTCTTGGCTGCATCAAGTTGACAGTTAAAGTGAACCAGGATAACTCTTGCAGAAAAATATTTGTCTGTATGTCCCTCTTGTAACCTCATAACCTAAGGTTTATTCAAGTTTCCTATCAACATCCTCAGTTCATCTGATTTCATTCTGTATCAAAACAATGAGTGTGTGAGGAAACAGTTGAATTGTTGCTTGTTTCCAGTTTACCAAGGAATTGGTGGATCTTGAGAGCTTTTCATGGGAGGAACAAGACAGCCATGACTGACTTCAGTGTGGAGAGAATAAATACCAAGGATTATAAACACGGAAATGTAGATTTCAAAAACATAAGAACTTGAGGTTCTGACAGGTAAATACTGCGTAAGCTTGCAGACAAAGTGCTTCTAACGTGTCACCTCTCAGACAGTTTTCAGATCCGAGCTGTCAAGTGCTGGGCCCCTTAGAAGTAACCATCACCAACAGAGCAGGTTTTGGTATGCAAGGGACAGAGAATACATGTGAGGAAAGTCCAACCCACATAGGTCATCCTGCATTATAGATTGATTTAAAACTTCAAACTTGAGTAGAGTTCAAAACAAAGACAATGAGTTGACATGTAGACATGGGGTGTGAAATTGTGTGGTCTTGTATTTAATGCCTGTTAACCAGGGACATCTTCTGAGAGTCAAAAAATCCAACCCCACATGTTATCTCAGGACATTAAGAGAACATTTAACTTAGGCTTAGCAATGAATTAGCCAACCCTCTCAGGACCCTTTGGCAAGGCTATTGTTAGTGAAATTTTAACACCAGAAGGGTTTCTTTTATATTTAACTTCTATTTTAAAAACCTTTATTTATAATAATCTCTGGTGGATATGGATATGTTTATATAACAGAACATTCAAGTGTTAGGGTGTAGATAGCTGGCAGAGTTTGCTTAGTGTACACAGGACTCTGAACTGGATCCCCAGCACTGTAAAATAGCAAGGGTAGGAGCACAGCAGTGAGAGCAATGCTTTGTGACTCCAGCGTTGACCCACTTGGTTGTATTATTTGCTCATGCTCTTCACAGTAAAGGACAAACTACAAATGCACTGCTTATTTTTCTTTGATGTTCTCCCTATATGAACTAAAAGGAGTATTTCTCCTATGAGTTGGCACTAAAATAAAATCCATAGAGTATGTACAATGGCATGCATCACAGCACAGAGTACAGACCCCGCACCTGAGCTCCAACAGGACACAGAGTGACAGCAGGCTTTGGAAGGAGCCATTCTTGCAAAGAAAACATGAAGTCCTCCTAGTCTGTGAAGATGTGCACAGTCTCTGTGAAAGAAATAGTTACTATTTATTTACTTAATAAGTTGAGTTTTGCTACCATGTGTTCTCTGGGCCTTCATAGAGCACCATTTTTTTTCTTAAATAAGATATATATATATACAAAATAACATAAATTATTGTCCACTCAGAAAAGAGTAAGACTCCCAGTACACCATGGACTTGATTGATTGAAATTCAATATAAACATAAATAAATAGAAAAGTCTCTCTTGGTGATTTAGTAAGATAACCATCACTTTCATTATGTGAACAATCAAGATACACTATGTGAGTAAATTCTAAATTTGCTTTTTATTTAAAATTGCTTATAAAATTGAAGGTGTTAATTTCTTTCCTGTGTTGATCATCTTATTATTTTCAGTTTTCTTTTCCTGTTCATAGAAGATGTATATATTGATTACAAACTTTCTAGGTAGGAAGTTTTGAAAGATTCTTTAATTATGTGCTTATTCGAGTATCTATTTGTTAAAAATAAAAGAATCTATCCACATTCTTTGCTAGGACATGTTAGTGCTTTGCCTGATCCTTTTAAAACAACTCCAAAGCACTACAAAGGAAGCTGAATTTTTCCCTCTTATAATCTGTTAAAAGATCACAAAATCAGTCTTAGCCATGAGTTGCCAATATTGGTGTGTGTGGAGTTCTATAACCCATCTCAAATAAGAAGTGTCCTAGTTTGCCTTCTGTTGCTGTGACAAACCACTCTTACCAAAAGCAACTTGGGAAGGAAAGGGTTTATTTCATCTTATACCTTATAGTCTATAGCCTGTCATCAAGGGAAGCCAAAGCAGGAGCCGGGTGTCAGGAACTGAAGCAGAGGCCATGGAGGAACACTGTTTACTGGCTTGCTTCCCCCATCCCCCTCCGGATTGCTGGGCTACCTTTCTTATACTGCCCAGCCTCGCAGTTACGGCCACAGATCCGTCTGATAGAGGAACATCCTCCATTGAGATTCCCTCTTTACAGGTGACTATTCAAGTTGATAAAAACTAGCAAGCCCAAGAAGCATGCTCCAGAGTCTACATGTGACCTCCTAAAGGTTAAGACCCTGAGAAGACCTGGCTGGGGGAGGGGACTCGGGTGGAGGAACCGGAGTAGAAGCAGCTTCCTGCACTGTGGCAGCCTTGTACAGTTAACCAGGTACCAAGACCTAGAAAGAAGAGCCAGAGATGAGAGGCCAGGCCAGCTGCTCAGTCTGCAGAGAGATTATTCTGTGGGGTGAATGGCCAGGAGACCATCTTCAGTTGATCCTGTTTGGTTCATGTTTATACTCAGGGTCTGTGTGCTCCACCTCCCCACCCCCACCAACCATAACTCCCCATCACAAAAACGAACACCAGGCTTTTTTCTGCACCTTGCTGGAGGGGCTGCAGAGAACTGGCTCACCACCACCACCACCACCACCACCACCACACCACTTGTTCTTACTCTAACAATGCCCCAGACTGATCTCAAAGTCTATAAGAAAGTTGAATGTTTGATACTTTTACTGTGGGTCATACAAGGAGAGGAAATAGAGTATGAACAGAAGAAAAGTGAAAACCCAAAGCATTTCACTTGTAGAAGGATAAGTGGCCCTGGAAGGAGAGAACAAGTCAAGCTGAGGGTGCTGATCTGGAAGATCCTAGGCAGTGCCAACTGAGAGGACATGGGGGCTCTACCCTACCACATGCTTCTCTGAACATGGGTCAGCAGCAGCAGTGACCTGGCCATACTTGTCCATAAGAAGAAGGAGTGGGGTCCGTGCTCAGCAAGGTCATGGTCTGGGAACTACGGCAAGTCCAGTTTTCCCTCAGACCCTTGGTTTTCTCCATGTCCCAGAATTCTCCTCTCCAGGAAGACCAGAGATGGACTGGTCACCCAGGCCAGTTCTTAGGCTATCACAGTCCCACTGTGAAAGGAAGGGCCAAAACCGTGTGGGGTACCCTGTGGATTTTGGAAAAATTGGGGTCTATGGTCTGGGACAGAATTCTTTCAAAATTGGAACAGACTAGCTTCAGACTGATAAAGTCCTTTTAGGGTGCCTCTCGCTGCCCAGATCTGAGCCCCATGCAGGGCGGAGGCCTGGGAGGGAGGCCTCTTCCAGTGGCCCTGAGTAGAGAGAGCAGTGGCCAGGTTCATCTCTGGTGGGAGGCAGATGCCTTGGAGGTTATTCTGAGAACCCGCCCTTGAGCCCTGCCATTTCTCCCAGAGTCCAAAGTCTCCGGGCAGTGGACAACATTTTGTGTCTTTGTGGCAGCTTTAGCATCTAGGTGAGCAACGGTCTAGACCACAGATCTGGGCAGTGTCTGCTTCCCACACTCCAGTCAGTAGACTTGCAGGGGAGGCTGTGGCTTCAGGAACCAAGAGGCCCATCTGGGGACTCCATATCAGGCAGGGCAGCAGGTAACTCTTGGCTGTCTGAAGTTCCATTTTCCTGTCATGTCTTTCACTCTCCCCACATGTGGACACTGAAGTGTTCTGAGGCTTCTTCCAGGCCAGGAGAAGGCTGCATGGGCCTCAGGTCAGCCACCCCATAATAATCCCCAGGAACAGAATAGAGCCTGTGGGTCACAGCAGCTAAAGGCGCCCCGGTGGCTGTGAGAGAAGCGAGGTGGTTAGAGTCCTCTCTCTGTCATGCTGATGTGCTGATACTCCTGCCTATGCCCCTTAAAGCAAGGCAGGCTCTGTTACCTAGAGAGGCCGGTCATGGGAAGAGTTCCCTCCAAACTTTCTCCCACCCAGGAGCTCTGAAAGGCTGCCACTACAACCCTTAGTGTGCAAGCTGTGGTGGGCAGGGTGCTCAATGCCACCAGCCCTAAGGGCTGGTTCCCCTCTCAGGTCAGTATGCCACGACTTTAGTCCCAGCTGTCTACAGGCAGCTCTGTCCTGGCACTGACCAGTCCTCACCTATGCCGCTGCCCGGCCCCTGCCTGCTGTCCCCCTGTGCTGGCTGCCCAACCTTCCTCCCACTTGCAGTGAAGGGTGGAGAATCTAGACACTGGATGTCTCACTGCTTTATTTATTTTAAACCCAGAGCTGGAGATGTTGAGTGTCTGTTTCTCCTCTCCCTCCCGGGCTCTTCCAACAGTTCTAGAATCCTAGGCAGAGCATCTGTAGACCTCCAGAGGAGAGCGTTCCCAGCGCTCACTCTGCCGTCCCCTCTTCAGACCACTGGACACAGGCTGCCCTTCCTGTCCCCCTCAGGCCTTACCAGCCTTTCAGTTCATCGTCTTTCTGGGTTTTGCACAAACCACACAGAGGTCTGGCTTGTGTCAGCTGTGCACCCTGCCTCCTCCCTGGGTCCCTCTGTAGCCATTAACCACCACTCTGGCTCACATCCAGAAGGACACCCTTGATGGTCAGCGAGTCTTGTGGTTTTATGGGACCCTCTCAGTAGAAATATTTTCTGCCTTATTCAGGGTGGATAGCTTTTGCTTTATTTTACATATTAAAATTGATGACAAAAGATAATCATCTTTTAATTCTGCTTTAAATCAAGCTAAATTATATTCCCTGGGGGGGAAATAATACAAATTATATTTTCATTTATGACTTCTAGTTTTTTTTTTCTTTTCATTTTGTTTTTCAAACAAAACTTTATGAAACTATCAAAATACCAATTAGACTATTGAGTTGTAAAGTTTTGGCCATTTGAAGAGATCAAAATTCATAAATTGCACTGTTCCTCTTAAGTGTGGATGTAACAGTATGATTTTAAAGCATTCATTATCCTGCTTTAAAAAGTGCATGGTTGAGCTGATTGAATTTTCCTAATTGCACAAGAGGGTTTTCATTTGAACCACATTTAATTCTCAGCTTTCAATATTCAATCAAACTGTGGTAACTAATCAGGATACATATTTCAAGTTTGAAAGCACAGAAAATAACAGTGAAATCAAGTGGATCCTGTCTATACTGGTAGGAAATAGGCTCCAACACAGCTCTATGCAGAGAAAGGCATTTGGCTTTATTCTCTAAAGGGAAATGAGTCACAGTACCATCAATGGTACAGTGTGAGCTGAGTTTCCTGTGGAAGCACAGCTGCAATCTAGAACATGTGGTGCTGGGCAGTGGACTCGGCCAAGCTGCCTGCTCCCAGTCAGTGCTGTCTTGTATGGGGCCAAGCTCTCCTTCACTGAGGAAAATTAACCCTTTGTGTTGGGTGAACAGTCAAGAGTTTTCCCAGTCTTGTTTCTTTCAGTCCATTTCCTGTCTTCAGGGAACAAAGTGTCTCCTCACCTCTGCATACTTGTCCTTAGGGCATGAGTTTCTATGTTCCTTAGGTGTGTTACCACTCAAAGGAAGTGGAACTTTGGAAGACGCCCACTGTACGTGGGTGGCTTTTGGATAGGAATTTCTCCATTTTGTTCACCCAACCGTCCTGCCACATCTGGCAGCCCTGGTAGGAGCAGTTGTCATCTGGTCACCATGGCTCCCAGCCATCTGCCATCATCCTTATGGACATCAGACTCAGGATGGGAATGGGCAGGAAGCAGAATCCTCTAAAAGCCCCAACAAGAATCAGACCCACCATTTCCTCACAGTACCCTGTGGGATGCTTGGCCATGGCCACTCTAGGGAACAAGATGGGGGACTTGGTGCCCTGGGCACCTATTGCCCTTTCGTGACTGGCCTCAAATAGGGCAGGCTTCCCTGGAGGCTGGGAAGGCTCTTGATATGCTCTACAGGGAAAATGTTATCACATTTCTGTGCATGACTCCAGTCCTGTGTTGACGTCTCAGGATTCACATTTCATGATATTCATATGGTTAGACACACATGCATTTGGGCACACATATGCACATGAGAGAGAGTATGAATCTGGGGTAAGTACATGTTAATCTTCTGCTGGTTATGGAGTGCTTGTGTACTGCCTCCCTGCTGTGATCTGAATGTGTCTCCCAAATTCACATATGGACCAAGGTGATGGTGTGGACCAAGCTTAGGAGTGAGGCCTTTCAGAGGAGCTTAGGTCTTTGTGATGTAGCTCCAAGTTAGGATTTGAAGTTTTATAGAAAGGTCTGAGGGGCCGCTTCTGGAAAGCAGGGTCTGTCTCTGACCAGATACGGAGTCTGTGCTGATCTTGCACTCCAGCTTAGTCCATCAGCCCAGGCTGTGGTGCCTTGTTAAGGCACCTCCAGCTGAGTAAGGCCCTGGCCACGCTGCAGAGCTCAAACTTTATCTCTTATGTTTGCATCCATGAGCCCCCTGCGGATACTGGTGGCGGCTGCTAGAGCCTGCATGCCCGCCCACTCATAGATGGTCCCTGAAAAGGACACAAGCCCTTGACACGTGCATTGGTGGCTCTGCAGTGGGCCTGATGACACAGTTTTAGCTGCTTCTCAATGTATGTGTTAGGAGATAATGTAAACATTTGTGCATCACTACAAACACAACTTTATTACTAATGTGGGCTTTTAAACGTAGTCTAAGGCTTCTTGTAATTATACAAGTGTGAGAGACAGGACCCTACACTTAGGGAGGCCCCCTGTGAGGGTTTTGATGCATTCTAGGAATGAGTCCTTTGTTAGACGCATGCTTAGCAGACCCTTTGTCCCATCCTCTGAGTTGCTTTCGTGGTGCAGTCTTGGTGGTACCTTGAGGTGTGGCATCTTCCTTCACATGCAGCCCAGCTCACCTGGTTTCTCCTTTGCTGCTTATAAAACCCTATCTGCAAAACGCTTGCTCAGCTCTGGGTCCCAGTCTCGGTTGGGAATCAGGGCTGCTGTTAACAGAGGGGCACTAAGAACCTCTGTGCCTGCAGTGGTCACTGGCCTTAGCTTTACAAAAAAGAGGTTGATGTCACATCTGAGAGTAGAATCTGGGGTCAGTCCTGGCAGTCCACTGGTCAGCATCCTCCTTTCCTCCTAATGGATTAAAAGTAGCATCAACAGCAAGTGGTAGTGTGAGGGATGACGGGCAATGCCATTGACAAATGTGAGCCTTTCGTAGGATGTCCTTACAGTGACAACCAGTCTCGTTCATTTGAAGTTCTTGTTCACACTGGCACCTGCTTTGTTCTGACAATGGTGCCAGATGTGACACCACCATGCTGTTCAAAACCTTTGTGTAGCTTTTGTTGTTGTTGTTGTGTTGTTGTTAGTGAAAAATTCTTGGGGTTTTCTTCAGAAGCACATTTTAATATTGTGTATTAGTGCTCATTGGCTGCAGTATTAAGATTCTGTAGAAGAGCAGAAATTCCATCTCACATGCTTGGAGGGTGGAGCCCAGTGTTAGGAGCTAGCACAGACAGTTTCACTTGTTGCTCTCTCTTTGGCTTGCAGGGACCCTGTCTGCCTCCTCACAAGGACTTTGTTCTGAGCATTCCCAGAGTCCTTTGCTCTTTGTGTGTAATTGGGGTTCCATCCACTTGAGAGGCTCATTTAATTCTAATGGAAATGTCCCATCTCCAAACTCATCATCTCCCCAAGGCTGTGCATGATTCTTCAGCATATGTATTCCATGTGACCCACTTTCATCTGCAGCAAATAGGACAAAGTCATATCTATTGGTGGCTTCCACTTGAGCAGAGACCTGGTGTGTAGGTGGGGCTGACTCTTAACCCTGATCCTTCCTTCCACACACACCTGGAGTCCAGTGTCTGTTCCTGAAATGTCCTTAAGTAGGGATGAGTTTGTCTGGCAGGGGAGAGGGGCACAGTCTCAGTCGATGGGCGGCTTTTCACAGTCCCCCATCCAGGGTTCCATTCCATATAGCAGATCTTGGGTAGAAGTGAGAATTTCTCCTAAGTTAGCTATAGTTTTCCCAGACACAGATGCTCTGTCTGAAATGATTGCTTTTCACCGATGACGCTTGTTTACTAATTGATAAAAACCATCCAAGTAGATAACTATGCTAATAAGCTACCAGAATATTCACATGCTTTTAGGAAAACATACCAGTGTGTCTGTCTGTCTGGTACTCAGGCTGGAGGGTGCTTCTTTCCAAGGTCCCTGGTCCCCAAAGCACAACCTCCTGAGTTGAGCTGGGTATGCCAGTGAGGTGCAGGCTCCAGTGTATCTCCCGTATGCTCAGGGCGTAAGCAATGGAGCACTTAGGATTTTGTGTATGTCCTTTAATTTCTGCATTTGTGGATTGCTAAGCCTACATATTAATGCTTTGTAAAGTAAAAATTTGAGCTAAGCTGGAAAGCATCATTTGTTATTAACATTTCATTACAGAAAAGCAGAGTTAGTATCTGTAAATACGGTAAAGGGCATGTTCAATCACCCTGGGAGAGGTTCATCCTGGGAGATCTATTGTAGGAAGACTGACCACACAGCAGTGAGGGAGATCAGGGGCTTCACTCACAGTGAAATCCTGAATGGAGACTCACTTCCCCTTATTGGCGTGTCACCACCCATAACTTTCTGAACTCAATCTGAGTCCTCCCAGATAAAAGGCATATTTTTCTGATTTGTTTGGAAACTTGGAAATATTTTTTTCTGTTTTGGTGTGACTCTGATTCAAGAAAAACCAGCACGCTATTTCAAGAAGTCAATTTTAAAAAAGAAATAAAATACTTCCTTTAAAACACTTAGTTACAAAGAGAGACTTTATTAGTTCAAGTTCTTTTTGTACATAAAGTGTTTCTGATTACTACATTTTTCTCATGAATGTTAACATAGTTTATGATCTCTATAGCTATTCTTTTAATTTTTGAAGTAATAATGTGTTCCCACTAAGTGAAATTATGGTTTGAAGCAAAAGTTAATTAATAAACTACTTAAGATAGTTATCTGTGTTTCTTGTCTTGCCTTGCTGTTAAAAATCAGTGCCTTTTATTTCCTGTTTGTGCTTTGTCATAATTTATAAATCCACGTTGACATGCTGCAGACTCTCAGGGAATAGCTGAAAGCCTGTGGGCTGCCTAGGGTTCCTGTCAGATTTTCATCCACTTTTAGATATGATAGAATCAAGATTTAGAGTTTGGGGAGAGAAAGAAAGAGAGAATCAGGCTTAGGGTCCCGGTTGAGCTTAAGGACAGTGAGTGGTGGGAGGTGACATGGGGCTGATTTAGGATTTAACTTTTGCCAGCTTCTCTTCAGGTCTGGAACAATGTAGGTTTCTATGTTATGTATTTTATTTTGTATGCAGCTTTAGCCTTTTAGAAACATCATGTAGAGAGCAGCAACACAGCAACCAATCACCATTGGGCCTCCTCCAGGTTCCAGAGGTGATGGGCACCTCGTTAGGGTGTGTAGTCATATTTCTCGGCAGTGCTGAATGTTGATATTAAGTGCCCCCTGGTTCACACAGAATCACTTGGCACAAACCTACATGCAGACAGTACACTCATACACATACGAAAATAAATAAAATTTTAAAAAAATTAAAAAAATAATATGTGACAACTGTCTCCACCGTGCTAGCATCATACAGTGTGGCTTCTCTGCCCAGTGCTCCCTGTTCTGCTCCTGAACATCCCTTACAGTGGTGATCTATCAGCCATCCTCATAGTTGAGTCAACGGATTTCTGCAGTGCATACCTTCTACGGAGCGTTGTAAGTTTATGTTTCTCTATACCTTTATTTTGTAGAAAGGTCACTTATTTTCAGTGTGCACCATTCTGCTGTGAGGATACACCCTGTTTACGTGCTTGCTTTCACACTGATATCTTGGTTGCTTCCAACTTGGGGGAGTTATGAATAAATCAGCTATTACATGCTCACATACTACTCATGTTGATTCATGGTCACCTGACCTGGAGACATGTGTAGGTGGAGGAGTGCTGGGTCATAAGGTGAGTCTGTGTGTAGCTTTGTCTCCCTGAGTAGCTGTGGCGTTCTGCAGTCCCGCTGGCCCAGTGGCCACAGGGGAGTTTGTTTCACATCTGTCTCCCCCCTCCCATCTTTGGTGCCATCAGCAGTTTGGGTCACGTGGTGGCTTCTAATCACCTTAGCTGCAGGCCCCTTAGAGTGGGTGAGCCTGACGCCCATCCTCTGGGCTTACTTCACATCTGGGTGGGTTCCTTGCTGAGGTGTCTGTTCAAATATTTTTCCTGCTTTTTAATTGGGTGATTTGCCTTCTTATTGTTGTTTTAAGTATTCTTTGTAGGTCAGACCTGTGTTTTGTAAACAGTTTCTCCCTGTGTGTGGCCCTGTCTTTTCATCTGCTTTTTCTCAGAGCAGATGCTTGGGTTGCACTGAAGTCTACCGTATCAGTTCACTCGGTGCCTGTGGCTTTGTTGTATCTGAGAGTCAGCCTGTCCCGCAGTAGGTTACCTCCCCTCCTTGCATTCTGTAGGCCAGAGCTCCTTAAATATCCTCACTGAAGATCCATCTCACCTGAGAAACTTTTGCATGATCTCAGGCATACAGGTACACAAAATAGAAACCGAAATAAAAATTGTTTACAAGGTTTATTAATGAAAAAGAAATGTATTCTCAAACATTTTCTTGATATACATCTATTTTTACTATTTATTAAAGACAAAAGCAACTGTCCTAACGAGATGGGTGTGTTTGTTTCTGTTTTCCATAAGGAATCAGGTCTTGGCTAGATGTTTGATACTTCAGGATGAAGAGCACCTTTAATGTTTCTCAGAGCAGATCAATATTTTGATTTTATGGATTGTTAGTGCCGAGAATATTGCTTCCCATAAATACGTAGTACAAAATGGCAGAAGCATGCTTAAGGCTGTTTCAGAGAGGATTAGAAATTCTGTTCTAATCCCAATCCAATATTCATTAAATAATTTATATGTGCATATGTGTGCAAATGTGTGTGTGCACATGTGCAAACATGTATGGAGGCCAGGAGTCAATCATGGTGTCATCCTTCAGGTGATGTCTACCTTGTTTTTTTAAAAATATCTTATTATTTTTTATGTGTGTGAGTGTATTGCCTGCTTGTGCGTAAGTGCACCCGTGTTGTGCGATGCCTGTGGAGTCAGAAGAAGGCACCAGATCCCCTGGAACTGGAGTTATGGATGTTTGTTAGCCACCATGTGGGTGCTGGGAATAGAACCAGGTCCTCTGCAAGAGCAGCCAGTGCTCTCAGCCACTCCAGCCCTTCCATCTTGTTTTTTTAAATATGATTTTATTTACTTTTTGAGAATTTCATTCATACATACAGTCATCTTGGTTTTTTGAGACAAGTTCTCTCGGGTGTGACGCTCACTGATTAGGCTAGGCTGGCTGGTCAGCAGCTCAGCACTGCACATGACTCTGCTTCCTCAGCGCTGGGACACACATATATATTTGAAATGCTTATGCTGAAGAATGATTGTAGGGAAATATTCAGTCTTTGTTTTCCATAACCATGCCATTATGTTCTGTAAGAGCAGAAACCCCTGCCATTTCCAACACGGGACAGTCTTAAATCTGGGCTAAATTGTTTCAGTCAGTGTTCACAGGCATTGTACAATGTCACAGCATGTGTAAAGTGCACATGTTGTGTGTTCAGAATTGAGGCTTCCTTCAGTGAAGTCCCACAGTGCAACACAGGTTCACAGTCAGAAACACCTTGGACTCCTGATACATTTGATCTGGAATTGATTTGAGGTTGTTGCATGCTTTAAACTTTTTGGGGGGGTATTTTTGAGACAGGGTCTCCCTTTAGTCCCAGCTGGCCTGGAGCTCACTATGTAGACCAGGCTGGCTTTGAACTCACAGAGATCCTGCTGACTCTGCCTCCCGAGCAGAGCGCTGGGATTAAGGTGTGTGTCACCATGCCCGGCTGCTTTAAACCTTTTATAATTGCCAGACATACTGTAGGAGCCAGCAGGTGTCTCTGCAGGGTTGAGCTGAGAGGACATGACTGTGTCACCTGTCTGTGCCTTGTGATATCATCTGTACAAGGAAGTAGTGTCAGGAACGCCTGAATGGAGACTCTTCCCAGGTAGGTCATGGAAAAGCCAAGTGTCCAGCATGGAACATCCTAGGCCTTCAGCGGTCTGCAGTTATCCTCAAGTGCAATGGTGATTGAGAGCCTTTAGCTATAGAAAGGGGTGTGGAAATGTTTTCATGAAGTCAGAACTGGGAGGCTGGAGTTAATGGCCTCACAGGCCCTGTCTGCTATAGTTCCTGCATTGTTGCTATGTGAGCTGAGTGCGTGCCTATGTTGGGCTTCTTTTAGGAGTGATAACTTTCTCAAGGATTTCCAGAAGGAATCCATGGTTCTCCAAGAAGAAAAGAATTCTGCCTGGGACTGCAGGATCTCTTGCAGCACCCAAGCGCCTCACCCTGAAGTCACTTTGCTGATAATGATTTCATGAATTTGTCAATGGCTCTCTCAGCAGAGAAACTCAGTGGCTCTGGGCTGCAGAATTTGGGGCAGTTTTTTCATGTAGAGGAATTAAGCAGATCATTAAGCAGAGGTCATCCCATCCTGGACAGGGCTGTACTCTCTGATGCATGCTGTCCACAATGGCTCTCAGGTCCACCTTTTCTGCATGGGCCTCAGGGCCTCATCCAGAGGACAAAACTTGAGTCCTAGGTTTGAGAACTCTGACAGCTTTGCTGCAGGACTCTGTGGATGGGGAAAAGATTCTTGGGTGTGACCCCAAGAATTCAGGGTCAATGAGAACTCAATCCCTGTGGTTCAATGCTCCCTGGTTATGCTGTGTCCAGGCCCCTGTGAAAAGGACTGTGACATGGGGCCCCTCAGACATCAGCCGTCATGTCAGAATAACCTGTGTTCATGCTTCCTTTTCCTTGTATCATCTGTGTTATCTTTGTGTGTTTGACAGGGTATGATGTGTAGGATAGATGTTATGATGTTCATGTGTGCTTATTCATGTGTGTGAGTGCTGTGGGCACATGCCATCGCACGCCTGTGGAAGTCCGAGGACAACCTCTGGCGTCGCTCCTCCCCTTCCACCTTGAGGCCGGGCCCATTGTTGGTCGCCGCTTCCTCTGCCAGGCCAGCTGACCTGTGAGCGCCCGGGGACCCTCTTGTCTCCCCCTCCCATCTCGACGTAGGGGCACTGGGGTTACAAATGCAAGCTGGTGCATCTGGCTTTACGTGGGTTTGGGGATCTGAACTCAGGTCCTCACACTCTCATGTGTGCACTTTACCCAGTGAGCTGTCTCCCTAGCCCTTGTCTCATTAAAAGATTTTTGTTATATGAATTAATTCTGTGTGTGGACTGACTGTGTGTGTATGTATGCAGGTACCACAGAGTGCCTGGGTAGGTTGGGAGACAACTCACAGAAGTCGGTTCTCCTCCACCTTGTAGGTTCCGGGGGGATCGACTCAGGTCGTCCGACTTTGCGGCAAGCAGCTGTACCTAGTGAGTCGTCTCATTGACTCCTTTGTCTCATTTTGTAAAGCTGTGGTCTTGGAGAGGGGAAGCCCTCTGATCTCTGCTCTGCTACCCCACTGTCTGCTCCATTTGCAGTCTGCTGCACTGGATGAAGCTATTGGTTCAATGCTGGGCTTTTCTGTGAAGTAGAAGATACTCAGATTTGTTTTGTAAGCATTTAAATATGAAGTGAAACTACTTTTCTTCTTAGCTCCTTTAAATTGAGCCAATTTTGTAAGTCTATAGAATTTTCTTTTTAATTTTATTTATTTTTGTATGTGTATGAGTGTACTGTCTGCTTGTAGGTCTGTGCACCCGTGTCATGCAATGCCGCGGAGGTCAGAAGAGGGTCTCGGATTCCCCTGGAACTGGAGTTCTCCTGGAATTGGAGTTACAGAAGGTTCTTAGCTGCCATGTGGGTGCTGGGAATTGAACCCGGGTCCTCTGCAAGAGCAGTCGGTGCTCTTAACCGCTAGGCTATCTCTCCAGGCCAGTCTATAGAATTTTCAAGCAAACAAATGGCATTTCCTACAGCATGATCTAGGGTAGTACAGTGTCTGTCTTACTAACTGCTATAGGGTCCTGGTGTGCATGGGTGATGGCGAGCATCCTGCATTTGAATGGCAAGCCTCAAGGCTTCCTTGGGATTACCTGAAGCTCCTAGTCACAAGTGCATATTGCATGCACTCACAGCCCAGTGCCAAGATTCACCTTTTCTGGTGGGCATGAGAATAAGTTCATTCTGTACAATCAGAGTCCTCCAGGCCTCCCTCCCTTCCATGCCCACTCCTCTCTGCTCCTTAATGCAGCTCTGAATTCTTTGTGTTTCCATTTGTCTTCTTTGATCATCTCATATAAATTTTGTGTAATTGAAAAGAGAACCACAAGAGATTCCATGACTGATGAGGCCAGCCTGTGTAAAAATCAAGTAGTGCAATCAGTCTTAAGAAAAGCTGAAAATCCTACTTCTGTGAATGAATGTATCAGTGCCTATTTTAGTGCTATCAGGGAGCTCATTAGAAACCCAAATGATGGAGCCTCCCTCCCCCAGACCTATGGGTCAGAAACCTGGGTGGGACATGGGCAGCCTCAGGGCGACCCTGATGCCTCTGTCAGCTTCCTGCTGGCACCTTTCTCTGAGGTCACTGGGTGTTGGCTGTCCCACCCTGCCACTCATGGTCAGCAGTCAACTTGGAGATGATGGGCATTCATGCCCAGTCTCTACTCAGAAGTTCGCAGAGAGAACTCTTTGCTCAATAGAGGCTGATTTAGCAGATGCTCTTGGAAAGACTCGAGGCAAGGACAGCAGGGGCATGCACACGTACTGTCTGCTGGGCACGCAGCTCTGTTTCTATGGTGTGTCTGTGTCTGTGAGTACGGGCTACTGCCTACGATGAGCCATGCTGAGAAGGGAAAGTTTGCCAATCAAAATGTGGCCAAGTTTTCTCATTTCTTTGAATTTCTATTTCGTATATGTTAAAAGAAATTTTGGGAGCTTATTCAGTGATAGATTTTTCTAACTGCAAGTACAGAAGTATTTGTAGAGTGAGGCATGAAGGTGGGAGACTGAGATCTCATGGGCAGACTTGTGCCTGCCCAAAGTGGGCACCGCACCATCGCTCTGCAGAGCCTCCATGGCACCTCCCTACACACAGTGCACACTGCACCATTGCTCTAGAGCCCCCACTCACCCTTAGGTGCCTCCCCATGGAGATACTGCTTGATCTCAGTCACCAAACACTGAATCTCTTTATTTATTTTAGACTTTCATGTAAGTAGAATATGCATTAGTCATTCCTTTGTTTTTTGAGATATCTTTTGATTTTTTTGTTTTATTTTTATTTTGTGTATGAATGTTGTGCCTGCATATATTTAAGTATGACCATGCATGCAATGTCCCAGGTGGCCAAAAGAGGGCATCAGATCCCCTGGAATGGAAGTGAAATTGCAAGTGGTTCTTAGCTGCCATATGGGTGCTGGGAATCGAGCCCAGGTCCTCTGCAAGAGCAGGCAGTGCTCTTAACCACTGAACCATCTCTCCATCCCATTGAGATTCATTCTTGCCCCCAAAATGCATCTCTCAGTCTTTCTTGTCTATAATGTATATGTAAAACTTAATATCCTGTGCATACACTACACTTCATGTGCATATTTTATGCTGTTTTCTTTTCTTACAGACTGAGACCCATGTCCATTCCTGAACTGAACATTTTCTAAGCCTGCACTTCAGTTTATCCTGGATAAGTGTTGAGGACTAGAGAATGGTTGTAGCATTTGATTCTCCTGTGAGGAGCCCCCAAGAGTCCTAGTTCCTCTATCTCTGCCCAGTGCTGGGTGTCGTGTTTTTAATTTGGACTATTCATGTCCGGATGCTTGAGTGTGGTTGCAGTTGGTGTTTTCATGATGACTAAGCACACTGGCCTCTTTTTCCTCAAGGACTCATTGTTCAGTCCTGTGGCTTGCTCTGTGAAGTCTGCAGATCTCAGATTGGGTTGTTTGTGGTTTTTACTGATGTGTAGGAGCCTGGGGTCTTTGTGAGACCTCTGTATTGGAGCATTCCCTCCATCTTGTGGCTTTTTACTTTTTTAAATTGCATCTTTTGGTGATTGCTTTAAATTGTCATGATGTCCAATTTGCCCGGCTTCCTTCTGTGGTCAGTCCTCCCCAAAGCTGCCTGTCCCCGTGTCACAATGGTCTATGCCCATGTCTTTGTTTAGACTCTTTAGACTTTTTAGCTTTTATATTTATACCTCTATTTCATCTCAAATAATTATTTGCATGGCATCCTGGGCTGTTTTCTTTAATTAGCTCCTGCTGTTCTGCAATCATTTGTTGAGAAGACCATCCTTTCTCTCTGAGTTGCTCTGGACTTTTGTCAAATATTGATTAGACCTTCACTTTTAAGTCTATTGTTAGACTCTTCTTCCTTCTCCGTTCATCTGCTCAGCTGTCACTTCCACTGACTGTCTGGGCAATTGGTTTTATGGTAACTTTTCAACCTTGGATAGGGTTACTAAGTATTGTCTGCAGTGTTCTAACAGTTCCTCCAATTTCACAAGATTCTTAATCCTTCCCCAGGACGTAGGTGGTTCTAAATGGTCCTCCAGGTTCCATGAGTGGTGAGGGAGGTCTTGTTCTGTCTGGGTCTGCTCCAGCTGCCATAACAAAGCTCGTGGATGGAGTGACTTAGAAACAACCCCAAGATTATTTTCCATTGTTTTAGAAATCCAGAAGTTCAAGGTCAAGTCACAGGCACATGTGGTATCTGCTGAAGGCCCATTTTTCTTTTCTTTTTTTTCTGGTCTTTTCGAGACAGGGTCTCCCTGGAGCTCCAGCTGTCCTGGAACACACACTATGTAGACCAGGCTGGCCTTGAACTCACAAAGATCCGCCTGCCTCTGCCTCCCAAGTGCTAGGATTAAAGGCTTCCCCACCCGGCATTTTTCTAGTCCATAGATGATTACACCATCCTGAGACGTCTTTACATGCTAGAAGATGCAGATGGGCTCCCTCTGACCTCTTTGACAAGGGCATTGATCCTATCCCTGGATACCATTCTGTGACCTAATCACCCCAAAGGCCATTCCTCCTAGTTCATCACCATAGGGATAAGGGCTCTGATGCGTGAATTGGACACACACACACACACACACACACACTAGACCACCTTTTATATTACAGACATGAAGCCTGTGGTAGGGTTTTCTCATATTTTTTTTTCATGCTGAGCCAGACTTTTAGAAAAATTTATCCAGTTAAATAATAAAACGGTCTCAGTTTGAAAATCAAGTTCAGTTAATTTCTTCTTCAAACTCAACTTAGAAATAAATAAAAAGAGAGAAGTAAATAGAAAATAGAGCCTGGCAGGACCAATTAGCTGAGAATTAACTTAAATGTGATGAATGTTGCCCTTAACATATTTATTTTAAAATGAGAAAGCACTGAAGTGATATTCAACACCTGTAGCAGTTTCTAAAGAACTGCTGAGAAATTGGCTCCTATTGAAAAACACTTGAATGTGATTCTTTATTAAGCAGTTGCATCTAGGAAAGCACCTCGTTCCTCCAGCTGATGGCATGTGCAGCAGATGGGGTTCAGGACCCTTAACAACTACAGACAGGTCTGCTCAGCTTCAGCCACAGAACGCTCCTCTTTCTCCTGTAGACACAACAGCAGACCTGTGGTGATGGGTTGGGGGTCAGGAGAGGAACTTCCACAAGTGCTCAGACAAAAGGCTCGTTCAGAGGCTCCCAGCACTGATACTGCCCAAGTTTCCTCTTCACATCCTAATTCTCCACAAAGACAAACTTTCAGAACAGATTCAGGTTTTTACTTATTTTTATTCACCTCTAAGTGTATGCAGTTCTCTTTAATAGACATGATCCATTCTTCAAGACTGGCATCAGTTTAAAATAACTCAGTTCTTGCTGTCCGTCAGAAGTGTAGCTGGATGGGCAGTGGGCGGCGGCTCTTGCTGTCCATCGGAAGTGTAGCTGGATGGGCAGAGGGAGGCTATTCTGGACAAGGGGAGCGGCTCCCTCTCCCCACCACAACCCTCCATAGGGTACTGGATGCCTTTGTGTGAAAGTTCTATTGACTTTTTATTTGTAAATTTTTCTTTTTCTACACATTAACTCATCAGAATTCAGTAGAAGAGAAAGTTATATGCCTCACTGGCTTTCTGAATAGGGAAGGAATGGAGGAGATGTTTTCTTTTAATAAATTAAAGTGAAGTCTCACAATATGAATTTTGAAGATTTTTTTGGTAGAATTATTTACAGAATTCCAAAGTTAATCTTTCTCCATGGGTGGTTATTCTTTTGGGATCTTACTCTTCCAAGTAGATTCAAACATAGCTTATGATGATGCAGTTATTGTTAGTGTGTATGTGTCTGCACCTGTGTGCACAAGGAAGCCAAAGGTCAGTGTCAACTGCTCTTCCTTAGCCTCCATGCACCATTCATTTAGACATGGTGTCTCACTGGCCTGGCACTCATGAGTGGATAGGCTAGCTGGCTAGCAAGCTGTAAGCATCCACCTGCCTCTACCTCCCCAGCCTTGGGACTGTGTGCAGTACCACACCTGGATTTTCTTACCTGGATTCTGGGGATCAAACTCAGGTCCTCTCATTTTGCCATAGCCAAGTACAATGATATTAAGATTGTACCTTTGACTCCCTGTCTGACCTTGTGCCCAACAGGGCAGACATCTCTACTAGATACCATGTTTTTCTGGGGACTCATCCGTCCTTGCTGCATAGCAGCTTCACCCCAGTCCTGGGAAAACCCCACCCCGATGTGCTCCCGGGATATCACCCAGTTCCGGCTTCACTGCCAGTTCCCTCTTCTGGTGCCTTCAATGTCGTGTGAGGTCTTGCTGACAATTTTCAAAGGCTGCTGAACTCTGTCCTGGGCTCCCTTCTGAACTCCTGTTTCTGTGACTTCCCAGTGCCTGAAAACTTCAGCATGGTGGTGCCACGTTCTCGTTTTACGTTAGTTTGACTCATTCAGGTCTGCCCACAGAAGGGAGAGGCGCCCTCTGCTGGGGAGGCCTTGTATTACGTCCTAGAGAGCATGCTCCAGCAATGTCTCCCCTGCCTCAAACTGACATGGGCCAGCAGTCGCCCGAGCATTCTCTCCTGGTGGCCCACGGGGACTCTGGGTGGATTCAGATGGTGCCCCGGCATGGTTGGTACAGAGTCCAGTGGCCCAAGAGTGGCCTCTGCAGGCCTTCGGGGAGGACCAGGCCTGGGAGGAGCAGCCGGCCAGGCGACCCATTGTGAACTGCACCTTTGCTCTGCCCTAGGTTTCTGAGGTTTGGATTCATCGTGTAAATGTCTTCTGCCTTCATTGCAGTTTTCCTAAGAAAATGTGACTGCTGCCTGGGTCAGCATTCTACGTCACCCCACGTTCCCACAGAGAAGATTCTTTTGACTCTGCTATAGTAATTTTGATGTTTTACAACATACTCAACAATTTTTAATTTTTTTATCTAATCAATTTATTTTGCTTATGAGGAGCCTCAGATATGACATAAAGTTCTCGACATGGATATTTCAAAAAATTTCCAGGACCATTTCCATAGATACAATATGTCCTTGGATGGAGTACCAAGACTATTTGGGGGCAGATCATCGCACTGTAAATTCTGTGAATAAAAATTTGACAAAGCACCAGCCAAACCTTAGCAAAAGTGAACAAGCGAAGGCCTTTGTGAGGCTGTGGCTGCCAAGCTTCTGCACACTGCTCTGCCGTCGCCCTCTGAGCCTCACATTGATGGATCTGCAGAGCAGCGGCTAGCTGCTGAACCCCTCTCATGCCTGAATTTATCGCATGGCCAGAGCAACTACAGGGGATTTGGTTAGAAAGGCCACGACTGCCACTGTTGTTTCATGCCATCTTCCTGGTGACAGCAGGCAGAGCTCTGTGAGGACACCAGGGGCCATCAGAGAGATTTCCTGGGACACAGCCAGGGTCTGTGGGGAAGGTGGGAGGTGCCAGTCAAAGCCAAATTTCTTCTCTTTTCTCTGAATTTTGGCAGCTTTGAGCATCGGTTGTGAGTGTTGAAAGGCTTCAGGTGCTGAGATTATACTGCAAGTGTTCTGTCTGGACAGACTTTCAGTTTAGCTTGTCTTTCTCCTTCAGAGCTGGGGCCTTCTTGTCAGCCCTTTTGAATAGCCACACAAGGGGGGCACCATCAAGGTATGGATGTTCCAGTGAACACACACAGCTGTGTACTTTTAAAAATCCAGGAGCAGCATTGGGTAGTACAGTCAGTTCATGGACCAATCATGGAACACGTGTCGGACTGTCCTAGGACTGCAAGTGGAATTCCAGAACACATCTAGGTGGCCTCCCAATTGTGGTCATTCTCTCTAGATACATAAGGCATGAGCAGTCAACACCCTTCAGCACTGGAGAAATGAGCACTGTGATGGCAGGCATGTTGGAGCTCCGGTGTGTGTCTGTCATCCCCTGGTTCTCAGAGCATCACTGGCTGGCCTCATAGCGCACATGCAGCCTGTGGCTGGGGTGTGCTGGGGCAGAGTCCTCCCCCTCAGCTTTCTTAGATCCTCCACCCAGTACCACACAGTGCTCACAAGCCGCTGTAACTGTGGCTAGTGCCTCCAAAGCAGGCTTAGCCAGTTTATGGAAATCACTTCCCTCCTGTAGACCCCTGGAGAGTTCCTCTTGTGTGTAGTGCTTATCCAAGTAGAGTATCTGCCTGTGGCCACCTGTCCGAGTGAGCTTGCCTGTGGCTACCAGGGGGCAGGTGGTCTTTGGTTCTGCTTCACGCTGCTTTAAGCCTGATGAGAACCAGTCAGGAAGGAGGTGTGTGTGTGTGTGTGTGTGTGTGTGTGTGTGTGTGCTGTATGTGTTGTATATGAGAGGTATGTGTGATGTGTGCTGTGTGCATGTCTGTGCAGTATGTATGTGTGGTATGTGCATATGTGTGTATGTGTGTGTTCATGTGTATGCATGTGTGTAGTGTGTGTTTGTGTGTCTGTCTGCAGATATACTCCTGAATGCAAATCAACAGTGGTAGCTGAAGAAGAAGAAACTGGCTTTCTACAGTCCATCCTTCTTGGGGAAGCAGGTGTCTTTCCAGGTCCCTTCATGGGAGCACGTACCACAGTACATGTCCCTCAGGGAATGTGCACAGAGGAGCGCACCGTGCAGCCACCTGAGGGGAGTCAAGTGTTCTTGTCCTGCTGCTGACAGCATCCCAGACTCTCCTCAGGTTGGCTGAGGGCAGGTGGGGGTATGCCGCTTGCCTGTCCTTGGGCCATGTTCCCAGCAGGGTGCTGGGGCAGCCTGTCCACTCACCAACTGCCACTTCCTCTTCCCACAGCCTCCTCCTATGACCAGGAGCACCAGTCTGCCCTCGAGGAAGCCAAACAGCCAAAGAACGACAATGTGGTGATCCTGGAGTATGCACATGTTGGCCTTTACAAGCCGGTGCAGTACCACCCATCCACAGGCTACTGCTGGCGCTTGCTGGTGGACACGGGCTGGCCCATTCCCGGCACATCCACTAGGTAAAGTGCATCCTCATGGGAGCTGGGCAAGAGGCATGGGAGGTTGGGCCAGGAAAGCAGAATACCCCAGAGTCTATACACTACGGCTTCAGCTTCTGTTAGATCCCATGACACACCGAATGTGGATAGCTGTCTCTGGTAGTCACCAGCCACCAAGCGTGAGTCAGAG
Organism: Rhizomys pruinosus; assembly: GCA_009823505.1. NCBI lineage: Eukaryota > Metazoa > Chordata > Mammalia > Rodentia > Spalacidae > Rhizomys > Rhizomys pruinosus. The sequence continues at coordinate 2,547,029 of VZQC01003744.1, read as the reverse complement.
AAGGATAAGCTGGAGACGGTGTTTGCACTGCACCAAGAACCATGCATAACCTCCTCTTGTTGCTGGCTTTGACCAGGGGAGTTAAGCATTTCAGAAGCCAAGAAAGCTAAGTGTCCTAAATAGCTTTCTATAGAGCATCCATCTTTGTATACTGAAATAATCATTTAAAGGGTAGGAATGTGCTAAAGCCAAGAGCAACACATGTTATTCAGGGATCTGGAGTATAAAAACAACTGGTTTGCTTGTGTTTTGTATCAGTCTGAGCAAACAAGGAAGTTCCCCAGAGCACCACAGGAGCTTGCGTGCTTCCAAGCCCGCATGTCCTGAGTGAGTGCATGGAGTGGGTATGCGTCCTGAGTGAGGCATGTGTCCCCAGTGGGCATGTGTCAGCATCTCTCTGTTGTATGGCTTCAGTGAGTTTTTCCTAGATTTATATAATATAACTTGTAAATATACAAACTTCTCTCAAAGTTGCGAGCTTTGCTCTCTGATTTTATCTCAGATGCCTGAGTCAAGAATTAGAAGGCTCACTAAATTATTTCCCCAATTGTTAAGTATTACAACTGGCACTTAGGGGTGATCTTGATCCACATAGACCCCAGGGAGGGGATGAAACAAAATGCAGAGAACCCAAAGGACACTTACTTTATCAAGACCAAGCCCAGCCCTGCCCACCACTCTCCGGCCCTGAGCGAGGCCACCTTCTTTGGGGCCCTGTTTGGGAAATTGTAGCAAAATTGTGGCATCGAACTGATTTCAGTGGTCAACATGACCCTGTCCTCACGATCTGGAGGACAGTGTGTGCTGTATATCACTCATCAGCCACAGAGCAGGCTGTAAACTGGCCCCAGAGGCCAATTCTGGCTGTACAGGCTAAGCCAGAACATATGCTTCTTCTTCAGTTTTGATATGGTAGCATTCTTGTCCTGTATGTAGGTAAGCAGGGTGTACTGTGTTCTGAGCACTTCCTTGGAGGTGATCTTCCTACATACTTGAGCCTCTGGGTTACTCAAGGCCCTCGCTCCCCACAGTGGGACAGCCTTGGCCAAGGAAGAGAAGCAGCCTGGCAGATGTTTTCTTAGCACTGGCCAACGAAAATCCTTATACTGTCAAAATGAGAACTCCTCCAACTGGCTCTGAGATGATGATGTCAGCATTTGCAGTGTTATCCCAGGAGAACCTAAGAATAGTTTACATTGTGACTGAGTAGAAAGCCAGGTCCCCTCTTCCCTCCGTGCAGACTTCACCTGGATTTCTGGCCAGACAGGAGCCCCCGGCTCTCTTCTTTGCCTGTTGGGGGAGAACTGTGCTCTTCAAGGTCTAGGAAAGGATGCGATCTGAACAGGGCTGCTCAGGTGGCTGTGTCTTCCTCTACATCAACTCTTCTGGTCACTGAACACCCGTGGGGATGGTTAGCATCATGTGGACATTTTTGAGGGTTGAGGACCAGTGCCTGATTCTACAGGGCCTCACGGGCTTCAGTCCCACCCTGGGGTGGCGTTTGGGCACAGCTGAGGGTGAATTCTCAGTCTTAAGGAGCCTCAGGATTGAATCTACTAGCTCACAAAGCTTGGGGGCAGGGGATTCCTCAAGAATTCAGCTGGAGACTATTGCAACAAGACTTCTGGCTTCTGTCCTGCTGTGCCTTCTGCTTGCTGTGTGCTCTGTGGCTTCTGTGCACTGCCCTGTTGACGGGCACTGTGTGCAGCTGTGGCAACACAGTTTGGAAGAAGGAAGTTTTTCTTTGGGACAGCAAGAGCAGCCTCCCCCTCTGAACTGTGGACTTGCGATTGTATGCAGCCCTGCTGGGCTAGGGAGGGGTCATTCACCACGGTTCCTTTACTCAGCACCAGGATGGGACTGGAGTCCAGTCTGACTGACTGCTTTTCGAGGAGAAAGTGTCACCTGCAATATCTGACAGTCCTGCAAACAAGAGGTGACACCACAGAGGACAGTAGCCCAGGGTGAGCAGAGGCAAGTGCGAGCTTGGCTGCTTCTACCCTGACCACCCAGGGGTGGGCTCCAAGTCCCAGGAAGATGAGCATGGGGGGCAGGGTGTAGCACATGGGGGTGCAGCTGGAGAGGGAAAGAGAGCAGAAAGCAGAACCTTCATGGTCAGGTCTGGGAATGGGCCTCCTACCTAATGTGGGGGTAGTGCTGGCCCATAGTGGGCAGTACACACCCTCTCGGAGGTGCTGAGCAGCACCGGCCCATTGTTCCAGTTGCTTCTCTGTTGTTGGGATAAAACATGGTTGACTTACAGATCACAGTCCATCACCAAAGGAAGCTAAGACAGGAAGTCAAGGCAGAACCTGGGGCAGGAACTGAAGTAGAGATGGCTGAACCTGCTGCTTCCTGGCTTTCCCTCTGGCTTCCTTGGCATGCACGGCTTATGCACGGCTCCATTTGCCTGGGGATGACACCACCCATGGTGGGCTGGGGCTTCCTACATCAATAAGCCACTACGAATGCTCACAGACATGCTCATAGGCCAGTCTAATGGTGTTGATCTGTCGATTGAGAGTCCCCCTTTCCAGGTATATCTAGGTTAGATTCAAATTGACAAAAACTAACCAGTACCAGTGTCACAGACTCGTGCATTTTCTCAGTGGTGTTGAGAAGCACTGAGCCAGCTTTCTGTGTCAGTTTTCTGTTGTGGTGATGAAACACCATCAAGGGAACCTGAAGAAGGAAGAGTTTATGGCTCCAGAGGGATGAGCCGCCCATCATGGCAGGGAGGCATGGCAGCAGAGGAGGAGCTGAGAGGGAGGGCAAGCTGGCAGTGCGGCAAAGCTAGGAGTTCTCAAAGACCGCTCCAGTGACGGGCACCTTGGGAAGGTTCCATGGTCCTCCCCACACAGCGCCACCAACAGACCAAATGTTTAAATACTTGAGCCTGTGGGGACACTGGTCATTAAAACCACCTCACTTCCTTTCCTTCCCTCTCCTCTCAGTAAACACTTGGATTATCTCAGTGCTCTCTGTGCTCCAGGCACTCAGTGAGCAAGGAAGAGCAGCACCGGGGCCTCCTGGGAGAAGGGAGCGCTGGTGACGGCGGGGTCCATGGCTGAGTCTGCGTGAGGAAGTGTGGTAGATGGTGAGAGGCTGGAGGGTAGTGAGCAAGAACAGAGCAGAGCGGCCAGGTGGGACCCTGGAGACGCCATCCCAGAATGTGGTCTGATAGGAATCTGACCAGGTGCGGAGCCCTCCAGGGTGGCCCCGGTGCTTTGATCAGGAGGTGGAGCTTTTGGTTAATGTTGAAATGAAGAACTGGAGTAGTCACCTGATCCACTGGAGCACCTGCCTGCTGTCCTCCCTGCCCTGCCTTCCCCACTTCCCCAACAGGAGGAGTGTTTGATCTTGCAAACCAGGAAGGTACAGGTGTCAAACACATCTTCAGAGCCCATCTCTCCATCCTCCCACCCAGGAGTAGGACGATTCTATTGTATATTTGAGTCAAAGTCCACATGCCCTCTGTCCTGCCCATTCTTGAAAACCTGTCTTTCCCTCTAGGGCAGAATCCCACTGGGCAGACTGAGCCAGGAGATGGGATGGTATGTGGTTCTTCTAGGAGAACTTGCCCTTTTGGATAAAGATTGGCATCCTGACCATGTTTCTCAAGTCTCTGAAGCATGGAGCTGGGTAATATCCAGGGTGGGGGTGGGGCACATTTCTAACTGGCCCCTGGCCAGTAGCAGGAGAGAGAGAGTCAGAGCAGGCTATTAGATTCCATGTGCAGGCCGACCGCCAGCTGCTCCATTAGTGCCAGGACAGACTTCCCTTTCACCATCCTGAGGGCTGGCACAGGCTATGTCCACTTGTCTTGTGCTGCTGGCTGGGCCCACTTGCCTTGGGGAAGCCTCTCTTCCCCAAGATGGCCCACCCCAGAGCTTAGCACAGTGGTGTACACATGGCCATGTGGGCATGAAATTGCTCTTCCCCATGCGGTCAGCCTGGTGTCTGAGCGGTGGCCACAGCAAGGCCGTGTTCATTCTGTGAAAAGGTGCTGGTGAAAGGCCCAGGCTGCTGCAGCCAAGGTGACTTGGTTAGGCCCTTGAGCACTTCCCTGGATTGCATTTCTGCAACTGCAGGTCCTGTTCACTGCTCTCTCAATGGGAAGAATGAGGTCACTCATGAGCTTTTCAAATTTCAGCACTCCCGAGATAGCTCAGTCCCACATTAGGGATACCATATCAAATTATTTTTTATTTTATGAGACAGTTTTTCATGTAGCCAAGGCTGGCCTCAAACTTACTGTGTAGCCAAAGGTACCTTGATTTTAATTGTGTATATGTGTGTATGGTGTTTGTGTACAGGATGTGTATGTGTATATACAATGTGTGAGTATGTTTGTTTGTGTGTACATAGTGTGTGTATAATGTGCATGGAGGTGATGTCTGTGTGCACATGATGTGTATATGTGTATAATTCATGTGTTTGATGTGTGTGTTTAGTGTGTGCATGCATACATGTGTGAGTATGGGCATTGTGTATGCCAGGACATGCATGTGGAGGTCAGAGGGCAATTCTGGGACTCATTTCCCTCCTTGGAAGGCTTTGGGGCTAGATCTCAGATCATTGGACTTAAGCATTGAGTGTTTTTACTAGCTGAGCCAAATTGAAGAATTATTATTATTATTATTTTTTGGGGGGGGTCTTTTTGAGACAGGGTCTCCCTGTAGTCCCAGCTGTCCTGGAACTCACTCTGTAGACCAGGCTGGCCTTGAACTCACAAAGATCCACCTGCCTCTGCCTCCCAAGTGCTAGGATTAAAGGCGTGCACCACCATGCCCGGCTTGAAGTAATTTTTTTAAAAAAATATTGTATTTATTATTTTTATGTAATGTGTATGGTTGTATTGCCTGCATGTATGTAAGTGCATCTGTGTCATGCAGTGCCCATGGAGGTCAGAAGAAGGTTGTTTTAGCTGTCATGTTGGTGCTGAGAATCAAACCCCGGTCCTCTGCAAGAGCAGCTGATGCTCTTAACCTCTGAGCTGTCTCTCCAGCGCCATCTCAAATATTCTTGATCCATCTGCTTCCACTTCCGGAGTCCTGGGGTTACAGATTGGCCCCAGTATACCCAGCTTCAGAAAACTTTAAAGAATGTCTCTTAATAGGAATTTCCATTTTCTTTTTATTTTCTACGGTGGGAAAACAAAGTAATAAAGAAAAGTGAAAACCTGAAACAGTTTCTGGAGTAGGGACAATCTCAGAGAGCTTTCTGTCAAGTAGGCAAGAAAAGGGGATGAAGGGTTAGTAGAATCTTGCTGCTTCATGCCTGAAAATATCTAGAATATCCCACATGTTCCTACTCCTGAGCAGCACCCACCTGCCAGTCTCCTTCCAAGCCAGTCCTGCTGACTCCAACCTGCCGGGAGGTCGACAGAACCTCCCTTGTCCATTGCCCACCAAGTGGGCGGGACCCCAGTCCTCTGGGAGGAGAAATCTCTAAGGTGGGATCGATACATGAGACTTGGACAAAGGGGCTTGATACAGAGAGGCTTAGGCAAGGCTGAGGGCTTGGGTTGGCTAGTAGCTTAGAGGGAAGGCTGGACTATAGGGCTACCCCTTCCATAGATGGTAGAGTCAGAGATACCCATGCGTGGAGATCCCACCTCCCTTGGATGGACTTTTCCAGTCCTTCCTGCCCAGTCTTCTGGTCTCACAGTGAGAGTGCAGTGTTTGGTTCAAAGGGAGGAAGCCCCAGGTCTCGAAGTGCCCTCACAGGCCTGGGGCAGGGCAGTTTCAAGGAGCCGTTGAGTAGTATCAAGAGTTCCTCTGGGTCTGGATGAGAAACACTTAGGCAGCAGAGCGTCCATCCCACCACGTCTCCTGAGGCATTCTGCCAGTACCAGGGGGACCCCATAGGAGAATTTATTTTATTTGGAAAAAATTGTAGCTCCATGAATTGGGTTGAAAATGAGTTAGCCCATGAGATCCCTGTGAACTCTAAGTCCTTCTGAGGAGGGCCCTGGCTTCTTTCTGAAAGTGGCCAAGGAGTTAAGTACATCCTTGATGCTCACAGTCTTCATGCCCACGCTCCTCCCCAGTCTGGACTCTTCAATAGCCTGCTGGTCAGAACACACATTTTCATAAAATCACAAAATAGAAGGAGGGGGAAGCATGGGTGCTCAGGCTCCAGTTGGCAAGGCTTTCTCTGAAACTGGACTGAGAGGCACAAAACCTGGGTAGGTAAGGCAGGCTGCATCTCCTTCTTTCTGCTCACTCTGGACATTGATTGCAGGAATGCTCCACCAGTTCACCAAGGAGTTAAATGTCGGGGCTGTTGGCACCCCACAGTTCAGCTCTGGTCTCATGGTATCTGCTGTTGGTACCCCACAGTTCAGCTGTGGTCCCATGGTATCTGCTGTTGGTACCCCACAGTTCAGCTGTGGTCCCATGGTACCTGCTGTTGGTACCCCACAGTTTAGCTGTGGTCTCATGGTACCTGCTGTTGGTACCCCACAGTTTAGCTGTGGTCTCATGGTACCTGCTGTTGGTACCCCACAGTTTAGCTGTGGTCCCATGGTACCTGCTGTTGGTACCCCACAGTTTAGCTGTGGTCTCATGGTACCTGCTGTTGGTACCCCACAGTTTAGCTGTGGTCTCATGGTACCTGCTGTTGGTACCCCACAGTTTAGCTGTGGTCCCATGGTACCTGCTGTTGGTACCCCACAGTTTAGCTGTGGTCTCATGGTACCTGCTGTTGGTACCCCACAGTTTAGCTGTGGTCTCATGGTACCTGCTGTTGGTACCCCACAGTTTAGCTGTGGTCCCATGGTACCTGCTGTTGGTACCCCACAGTTTAGCTGTGGTCTCATGGTACCTGCTGTTGGTACCCCACAGTTTAGCTGTGGTCTCATGGTACCTGCTGTTGGTACCCCACAGTTTAGCTGTGGTCCCATGGTACCTGCTGTTGGTACCCCACAGTTTAGCTGTGGTCTCATGGTACCTGCTGTTGGTACCCCACAGTTTAGCTGTGGTCTCATGGTACCTGCTGTTGGTACCCCACAGTTTAGCTGTGGTCCCATGGTACCTGCTGTTGGTACCCCACAGTTTAGCTGTGGTCTCATGGTACCTGCTGTTGGTACCCCACAGTTTAGCTGTGGTCTCATGGTACCTGCTGTTGGTACCCCACAGTTTAGCTGTGGTCTCATGGTACCTGCTGTTGGTACCCCACAGTTTAGCTGTGGTCTCATGGTACCTGCTGTTGGTACCCCACAGTTTAGCTGTGGTCTCATGGTACCTGCTGTTGGTACCCCACAGTTTAGCTGTGGTCCCGTGGTACCTGCTGTTGGTACCCCACAGCTCAGCTGTGGTCCCATGGTTCCTGCTGTTAGTACCCCACAGTTTAGCTGTGGTCTCATGATACCTGCTGTTGGTACCCTGCAGTTTAGCTATGGTCTCATGGTACCCGCTGTTGGTACCCCACAGTTTAGCTGTGGTCTCATGATACCTGCTGTTGGTACCCTGCAGTTTAGCTGTGGTCCCATGGTACCTGCTGTTGGTACACCACAGTTTAGCTGTGGTCTCATGGTACCTGATTTTGGTACCCCACAGTTCAGCTGTGGTCTCATGGTACCTGCTGTTGGTGCCCCACAGTTCAGCTGTGGTCTCATGATACCTGCTGTTGGTGCCCCACAGTTCAGCTGTGGTCTCATGATACCTGCTGTTGGTACCCACAGTTTAGGTGTGATCTCCTGGTACCTGTTGTTGGTACCCATAGTTTAACTGTGGTCTCATGGTACCTGCTGTTGGTACCCCACAGTTCAGCTGTGGTCCCATGGTACCTGCTGTTGGTACCCTGCAGTTTAGCTGTGGTCTCATGATACCTGCTATGGCCAAAGCTGTGAGGCCTGTGAAATATGAGATAGGGAAGATGGCTCCAGCTCAGGGTCTCAATTCCACTTTTCTCTCCTCTACCCCACTCTTAGGTATGAGCAGCCCAAGTGTGACAACACAGCCAGGGCTCACCCAGCAAAGGCCCGGGACCTGTACAAGAACCGGCCACTACAGGGTGAGTACACGATATGGGGGGCAGGTGGTTCCATGGCCCCTTAGGGCTGCATTCGGTGTGGGGCTGCCACATCTGGTCCCCAGTGGCCTGGTGGGCTCTGAACCTGGTGGCTCTTCCAAGGGCCTGAGTCCCAGGCACATGCACAAAACCTGCAAGTAAAGGACACTCTGACCCCAAGCAATTTGAAGCTAGTGATGTGAAAGGTTACCTAGTACAGGACCAGGTGTGAAAGGGAAGAAAGCATCTCTTTAGGTGTGCCACGTGCCACCACGACAGCAATCCAGGAGCGTCTGCACCATGCAGACCAAATGGCTTCTAGTCATTCTGTGGAAGGAAGGTGAAGATTCTGAGATTGCCCTCTGTGCTCCTTTGGCATTGAATTGAGAATCAAACGTGGAGATTGGCTTTAATAAATCATGGCCCATGTATTGAGTGAACTTAACTGCAAGAGCTATTTAAGATTAAACAGGGAGACAGAGAGTGTTTAAACTTAAAGCTAAGACCATTCACTTGAAGGTGTTTTATCAAAAAGCATACAAGTGTCTGTCTACAACCTGTCAGGAACAAGGGCCTCAGCAGACAGACATGCCTTCCTGGAGCCACTGTCTTCCCCGAGGTCTGCTGAGGAACCCTGGGGTGTGGCTGGGGGTGCACAGAGTCTCCCTGGAGCTCCCAACTCCCACAGAGCCAGAGGCCAGGAAAACTCTGACATCACCAGTGAAATTGATGCCACCAGTACTGTGTTCTATCTATAGAGGGTGTGTGCTTAGGCAGAGTCTCAAGGCTGTGACAGCCATTCTGTAACATCCTCCAAGCCAGGTTCAATTGATCAGGTCTCCTGTGGTCACGTTAAGCCTCTCTGTAAGAATTCTCAATGCTTCCTTCATGGATTGTACTGTCATTGACAAAGATGCCAATTTTGAAAACACCGTGTAAACAAAGAGAAGAGCAACACATCCACACCCCCATCTCCATCCAAGGCACGGAATGAGCAAGTTCATTGCAGAGAAGCCTGTTGAGCCCTGTTTGGGGGAATCAGGACACACTCTCCTCCCAGCACAGAGCACGTAGCCCCAGTAGTGTTAGCCAGCTTCCTGTCCACCCAGGGTCACCTTTTGATCAGGTTCAGGGACTTGTAGGCAATTTCATCTTTGCTACCCCATGTCCCAGTCTGTGAATAACCACCTTCCTGCTTCCTGTGTCAGGCTACTCTCTGCATTGTTCTGGTTCTCTGAGAAAGCAAGGTGCAGGGCAAACTGCACAGACTTCATGGCTGGGACCTCTGTGCGTGGATGCCAGGCCCTTAGAAGATTCTCAGCAGGCCCGGGTATCCCTGGCTGAAAGCGTTCTTTCCTACAAGTATTTCATATAATCTCTTGCCTCTGAAATCAGGTTTTCTTCTGAGGCATTTTTCTCTGGTAGACTAGGTTGCCCTTGAACTTGCTAGGCAGCTGAGGGTGTCCTTGACCTTCTGTTCTTCCTGTCTCTAATTGCAAAGTGCTGGGCTTATAGGCATATGCCTCCTACTGGATGAAACCAGCTTTTGATACAGTGGGAAATATGTTTCTTGAAAAGCCATGGTAAGCTTAACTCATGCTTGCTGGGCCGGCTGGCCTTCATCATGTCACATAGAATTTTACTCTTTCCTCTGGTCCCCAGGCCTATCTTGAAGGACTTAAGACGTATTATTAATACTAACACAGAATCCCATGACTTCCGCACTGTGGCTTCCCTCTTATAGTGCCACTTAATACTGTTCAGTGAAGCTTCTGTCTGCTCCTGGTATGAAGGTCCTTCTGTGCTGGGATCCCACACTTCAACCATCTGGTTGTGGCTCTTGATTCAAAGACTGAGGTAGTAATTAATCTGGTGGGAACCAGTGATTGTCACTATGGAGAAATGACATGATGTCATTGTTGGCTCATCTGAAGGTCAGAAAAGCAGCTCAGAGAGCCAACTCTCAGCACGTGGAAAAAGTTACTGTCAGAGCCTTGGCAGCTATGCCAATTTGTCATCAGGAGGAGGAAGGACCGGGCTTCACAGCAGAAGAGCCTCCTCTCCTTCCCAGAACCAGGTTGCACAGCCCTGAAGACAGTTCCCATGAGACCTACAGAGGTCAGATTGTCCTGTACTCCCAAATGTTTGGGGGAATGCTGCTCAGGCCAGCTAAGGCACTTTCATTATTTGGAAATAATTATCCTTATTAGGAGAGAAAGCCAGAAAAGTTTTATATTAACTCCAGGATACAGGATCTTCTTGATTATGAGGAGAAATTTCTTTCCACAGTAACCCAGCAGCCGCTGGGTAGGTGAAGCGTTGAGTGATGCCTGGGGAAGGGGTGCGTTTTCTTCTGTGAAGGCACAGTTTTCCTTCTGAGTCACTTTTCAGTACAGCAGCCTTCCCCTCCCATATCAAGCTGGGAAGACTTCATACACTCCTACTCTTCCACCTAGAGAGAGGAGGAGGAGGTGACAGAACTGTCTTCTCAATTTGGGAGCCCACAGCAGCTTCTCAGAGCCTCTTGCAATCACAGCCATAATTACAGCCTTGACTCAATACAAACCCTCAAGCCACCTCCTGTCTTTTTCAAGCAGCATTTTAGCACTAGTCTAAATTGCTTCAAAATTAATTATGACTTTCTGAGACAGCAGAAAATGATCCTTACCTCGCCCTAGGCATAGCTTAGCTTGCTTTCCCAAAGGTAATTAGACCTTGAGCTGTGCCTTCCTGCCAGACACTGAATGATGCTAGCTTGGAGAGGTCAGTGTTTACTTTTCTTATAAGGCAGACATCAGACAGCACCTCCTGCAGCCAGAGGCTTCTATGACAAGGAGAGGTGTCAAGTGTTTCTCCTTTAAAAAAATCTGTGATTTTTGACACTAGGCCAAGTGCTGAATGCAGTTAGCAAGGTACTTTTATGCTTTGTTATTTATTTATTATTTGTTTAAAAAGATTTTTTTTGAGACAGGACATCACATGGCCCAGGCAGGCTTTAAATTTGCTCTGCAGCCAAGGATGACCTTCAGTTCTCGATCTTCCTGTCTCACCTCCTGAGTGCTGGGGTCGGGTCATAGGCATGTACCACCACGCATGGTTTATGCACTGCTTGGCATCCTCCAGACCTCATGCATGCCAGGCAAGTGCTCTACCAACTGAGCTTCATTCCTAGCTCCACTGTGCTCTAGACACTCAGCTTTCTAAAGCCAAGCATGTAGGTGGAGCTGTGTGCCTAGGAGCTAGCTCCTGCTCCTCACTCCTACCATGCATGGCATTTTCCATGACCTTCCTTCTACCACCTGAGTGCTGAGGAGGCTGGGAGGAGCAGTACACTGTGTGGTAGCTCGCCATTGGGTGACGTGGTTCCCAAGTCAGTGTCACAGACTGGGGTTTGTTTCTTGCATGTATGGGTGGGGCATCTGTCAAGGGTCTGTTGTAAATGGCAATGCTAGAATAGAGACTTGAATCTCCATGATTTCAGTTTCTGATAATTGAACTTGATTAAGTGTGAAATTAAACTCAGAGATGACTGTGATTAGTGGCCCTTTGGAAGACAATTACAGGGGAAAAGTGGGCCATTAAATAGGTTTCAATGAGGAAAGACTGCTGTGGGCACAGAGTCAGGACAATCTCCCACAGCTGGCTTCTTGGGCTAGGAACAGGGGGGGAGTAGGAGCAGAGCAGCCCAGCGGGTGGTCAGAGGTAAGTGTAGAACTGCTTCTGTGTGTGAGCATTGTGGCCTGTGTGTTACAGGAAAGAGTCTAGACACAGGGAAAAGTAGAGCAAGCTCTGTCTGGTCCTTACTGCTCCTTAAACAACCAAGTCATAGGCTGAGCATGGTGAGCATGCCTTTAATCCCAGCACTCAGGAGGCAGAGTCAGGTAGGTCTCTATGAGTTCAAGGCCAGCTGGGTCTATGTAGTGAGTTCCAGTCCAGCCAGGGCTAAGTTGTAAGGTCTTGTATCAGCAACCCCCCTCCAAAAAAGAAAAAACCCACCAAGTTCTAGGACATGCACTTGGGGCCAAAGGCCATGACAGGGGAGAAGAAGAGTGATGCTGTGTGCTACTTGATAGAAGTCTCCATGGGGTTTTACTGGAATAGCACATTCAACTGATAGTTACTTTCTGTTTTAACATAATGAGGACAAATTGGGAAAGGTTTGGGGAGTTATTCATGATAAAATAAGACAGATGAGATAGAGAAGCAAAGGTTTCTCCAACGGCCTGCAACACATACATATAACCGCAGCTGGAGATTGCATTTGTCGATGCTCTGCCAGCCATGGGATCCTGAGTGAACTGTAAGCCTTCCTCCATTGCTTTGCTAAATGTAAGGAGCTTGCGTCCACCAAAGGCTGCCAATGAGGGCAACACACCCTCTTTGCTCCTCTGACACACTTTATAAGATTTATTTGGCTTCACCTGAAGTGCTGGACACCTGACAGTTCCCAATGCTCTGACGGGTCCTCTTTCTTGGCTTGATGTGCTGCATCCCCACCTTGAACATCCTGAAGATGAACAAATGACCCTATGTGGCCAACTCTGCAATGGGCCTCACTAAGCAGCTACTTGGGATTAGTGGTAACAGAGCAGTGATTTTCCTGCCTGCCTGCCTGCCTGCCTGCCATCCATAGAGCTGGTGCCGTGTGTTCAGAGAGCAGAGGGTGAAGAGTGGGAACCAGCCAGCAAGGACGATGGGAGGGCAAGGAAGGTCACAGGGCAGCAGGTGGGTCAGGTGGACGGGGAAAGCCAGTGCATCTTCTCCAGTAAACACGGTCCCTGCAGCAGGCCTGGCCCAGAGCGCTGTGCACAGCCATCACTCAGCAGCAGTGGGATTCAAACCAGGAGTGTGGAGGTAAAATGAGAGGAGAGCGGTTAGACGTTAGTGCTTAGCTTTCCAAAATGTGCAAAGACATTGGAGATTCGCTGGTTCCACTTTGATTTCTTGATTCTCAAGGTTTTAATACAATGTATATTTCTTTCCCAGGATACTCAGGAATTTGCCCAAGTAGCCCAGGGCCCAGTGTGAGGTGACACGTGAACCGGCAGGAGGGATGGGTATTCAGGGATAACCTTGGAGTCCTGTGCTCCGGCCAGGTCTGTGGCCTGGTGCTCTACCAGGGAGAGTCATTTAGAAGACCGAGACCTGCACTGGGTTTGTTGTTTCTTCTGAGGCAGGTGCATCACTGGCTGCTTGGTGGGCTGCTTGGCCCTGCTGCTTTGAGAGTTGTGCTTACATACCACAGAGATAGGATGGCGTTTACTTCCCTGCCAGGCCCGGGAAAAGCATCTCCCAGACAGTGTTAATATTTCAGTGACAGCTTCAATAACTTAGGAGAACATGCTGTCCCCAAACACCACCAAATATGTTAAGTTATTGCTAAACAATCATTATTCTATTACAAATATTTCCTGCCTCTTTGTTAAGGCAGTTTATCTAGACTAATTAACCACTTGGAAACGTCCAAGTATGAAGTATACTTGGAACTGACCATTGCCCGTCTCTGTCCTCAGCTCACCTTTGTCCATTTCTGCTGTTCCCAGAGCAGATCTGAATCCACTGAGATTCAGCCATAACATCTCCCTGTGATACACAACAGTGTAATAGATAGTTTAATCTCCTCAATAGATGGATAGATGGCACAATCAGAATGTCTCGGCCAGCGGCGTGCCCAGGGTCCTGTAGCCCTAGGTGCCGTATCTCAAGTGAGGGGAGTCAAGCCACCCAACAGGTGGGACTCAGCTGGATCGAGTTACTTCCAGATATTCATGTGATCACAACTTAGCTTTGAGAGGTGTAGCTTGAACTGTACATGTTCTACATTTGTGTGTGTGTGTGTGTGTGTGCGTGTGTGTGTGTGTATCTGTATGTGTGGGTTATATGTGTTTATATATGAGTGTGTGTATATGTGTATTTCTGTGTATAGTTTGTGTGCAGGTGTACATGTTTGTATTCCTCAGAAGCTGTCAACTTTACTTTTTTGGGGACAAAGTCTCTCACTTGCCTGGAGCTTGACAGGTAGGCTAGGCTAAGCCAGTTGTCCAGTAAGCCCAAGCCTTCTCTGTCTCCCGAACACTGGGATTACAAGCCCATGCCACCACATCTGACTTTTTGTCATGATTTCTAGGCATCAACCAGGCCTTTTGCCTGTAAGGCAAACACTTTCCTCTCTAAACTTCTCCACCCATATTCTGCACTTTGTGTCCTTTATTGTAAATCTCAACCCTGATTCTTGTTCTCAGTATCACATAGCTCCCTCTGATGGGCCCTGGGCTGGTCTTGTTTCTGGAGTGACTCAGATTCTGGTGGGTGGTGACAGCTTTCAAGTGTCACATGTCCTAGGCTGGTGGGCTGTGCAGTGAGGTAATGTGATCTGTTTGTCCTATTGGTTGACCATCTCTCCTCTTGACTGAATGAAGCCACTCAGACACCGTCCTTTCTCCCACTGTCTCTCTCTCCAACCCTCACTAACCCATTTTATGGTCCTCACATCAAGCTCTCATCCTCACCCTTGTGTTTTGAACCCAGAGCTGGCAAGAGCTGCACTCCTGCACAGAACCCTCTTTGTTATCACAGTTATTGCTTTCTGACATAGTGTCTGTAGCAGAGCTGCTCTGTCCTGGTCTCTGGAGGGTTGGAGAGCTGTAGGAGAAACTAGTTGCACTCTCAGAAGCCAGGCTTATAGCCTTACCTACAATCCATAGCCCTTACCCACAATCCATAACCCTTACCCACAATCCATGCCCCCAGGGGAGAAAACAACATTAAAGTAGCTAGCAAAACCAGGAGAATAGAGACTCGTATATGTCAATGTTCCTTTGATACCTGAATGTGTTTAAATCAAATTCTTAGAAGCTGTTTTCAGATGGTGTCTCAAGAAGAGCAATTCACATCCTTATAGTCAGTGCTGTGAGCCGGCCCCTCAAAGGGGGTGCACTGACACTGCGAGCCAAGAGTCACCTGCAGAGAAACCCCAGAATGGAAACAAGCATTCCCTGGCCCCTTGAGGGAACACTGGCCAGGGGATTAGGGTTATGTCCGGAGCAGGCAGGGCTAATGAAAAGGCCTGGCAGAATGTGGGTTATGTTCTCCCTGATTAGCTTAATCCTTCAGAATTTACTTGGGCAGACCAAGAGCACGGTGCCCACCTGCATAACCCTGAGAAAGGCAGCCTGCCCACGCCTGAGAGGCTAAGAATGCAAAGAAATAGTTTGAAATCTGGTTTGTATTGATTAGTAGCAGGGCTTGGAAACTTTCAGAATATCTTTTCTGAAATCATAATTGAAAATTTTCTAGTTCTCTTGTCAAATGGAGGAAACTGAGGACAGACTTGCAGGAAAATCAAGTCCCCTCTGACTAGGGGCGGGGTGCTGCCCTTTAAGTGTTAATTGGCTTCCAGAAATTCCTGAGCCCACTATCTAAGGCTGTGCTCTGCAGGCCGGCTTACCAGGCATCCATCTCTTGTGTGCACTCCTCTCTATCTAATCAGCTGCTGAGCATGCGTGCCCCCCTCATCTCTAGAGTCTGATCCATCTCTCCCTTCCCACTCCGATGTCTTGTCATCAAGGTCCCATAAAGTCAAGGACAGGCTCATGTTTCCCAAGGACCTGACATTGCCTGCCCTCTCATGACACCTCTGGGGCAGCTCTGAGGTGCTCTGCAGAGAGGCTCAGCCTTACTTAACACTCCCTTCCATTAGATAGCAGCCACTTTCCACCTTCCCAGGGTAAAATTGCTCATTCAGATACAACAGTAGGAATTTTATCGCTGTAGTTTCTCTAATGGAGAGCTCTTCCTGAAGCACAGAGGAATCCAATAGGCCTCAGAAAGTCATGGAGATGCCCACACCTGCCCACCAATGATATCTGTGTCTCCCTGGCTGCCTGCTGGAGACGCCCACCTCTCCTCACTAGAGCTACCCATGTCTCCCTGGCTGCCCATAGAGATATCCACACTTCCCTGCTAGCATCCCCCTTTATTATGGAAAAACCAATTCTTGCACACAGTTTTCCCAGAATTCATCAGCCTTGACAGCCGTGTACATGGCATCTGAGAGCCATTTAGTTTCTAAGCCTGCAGAGACAGGGTGTTGTTCTGGGTGAAGAGAACCCCAGGGAGGTGAGATGCACCCCAGAGCATCTCGTGATAGCAGTTCTCGTGCTGACACCTCCATAGGTTGTATAGGATGTTTTATCTCCAAGTGGAAGCTTTCAGACGTGGTGCCTATAACCAACTGGAACCAGTGCAGGCAATGCGTGCCATCTCTACCGCCTGGTACCCATGTGCTTACCAGTTCTCATGCCCTTGAATAGAGCATGAAGCTTCCTGAGGTTACTAAGCTCTCTTGCTGCCAGGGAGCAAGCAGGGGAAAGCATTCTGCCTGGGGTTCCTGGTTAGGCCCTGATTTCATGTGAGTTCAGGGCACACGGGCCCTCACTGACTCACTTCACACGAGCGTGGAAGGAGCCCCATGGCCAGCATCTCCCTGGAGGAACACCTACGGCAGAGTGCGTGAGCAGGTGTCCCTCCTTCCGACCATCTAGAATGTGGGGTTTGGGTGGCAGTGAGCTGACGAGCTGCGGGGTTCTCTATCCTCAATTTTTCTCTGTGTTGACTTCCTTCTCACATATTTGCTGTTTGCAGTGTGCTCAAACAGCATTTTCCAAAGAGCTCAGCATTTTCCTGGCATTATGCCTGGAAATGTTTGGCTGCATACAGGTCCTTCCTTGGTGGAGGGCACCTTCCACCACCCTTGCCTGGGACTCTGGAGCCTTGGCTGAGGACTTACTATGATTGAGAGCAGCAAAGATGGAGGACACCCTGGGCCACTGCGTGGTTACACGGAGTGGAGGGTGGTTTTCACCAGAGCCAGTCAGGTGTGCTGTTGTCCAAGGCTAGAATTCAGAGAGGAAAGGGTCTGCCCTGATGATGAGGCCATGGGAGAGCAGGGCTTCACGATGAGGAGATGAGGAGACCACTCAGCGAGATCCACACACAGAATACGACCGAGTGCGTCCCCTCACACAGAGTAGCTGGTCACGTCCTCCCTGCATCACATCGGCAGCTCCTGTGGTGATTGAGCAGGTGCACACAAGGTCCTGCTGCACCTGAGATGGGGCAGTGGCCAGCTGGCCCTGGCACGGTAGGCAGCAGGTGTGAGGCCCACGTGCCAGGAACCTGAAGGTAGTGCCACTGTTTTACTGAGGAAACAGAGGGCCTGCTGGTGATGTGTTATCGAAAGAAAAACAGTAGCTTCTGTTTCTACAGGCGGTGGCTGCTTCCTAAATAAGACTCTAAGGACAACGAACATCCTTCAGGTTATTAGCATATCCCATCAGTATAAATAATCGTGGAAGCACGGGATGACAACATTTCATTCAGAGTGGGTTGGATTCCTTTTCCTTGAGTCCGTGGGCCTGCAACAGTCTGGGTAAAGGAGTCTCAGAGCAGGTCCGTGGAAAATTTCATAGGAAATCATCACAGTCTCAGTTCTGAGAAGCGAGCCCAGGGTGGCATTCAGAGAAACTCCTTTAAAAATGCAAAACTGGCATCATCTAGCCACTGTGAATTGCACTGCATCCCTTTATTTAATGAGGTTTTCCACGAGGTTTTCAGAGAGTGAGGCGAGATGGGGAGAGGCCTGGGTGGGGGGTGCCTCTCACGTCCTCTGCCCTCCCCACAATCCTCTCAGATCTTCTCAGGCCCCCTCAGCACAGCCATTGTCTGTCACCGCACTGGCATTGCCCCCATCCAGCTCTTGGGTGCTGGAGATGGGTCTTGGTGGTCTTGTGCCTGCTGACTAGGCCTGGGCGTATGCTGTCCCATCCCTGAGAGTGAAGGCCACAGAGCACCCACAGAAGACCTGCTCTCACCCTTAGTCAGAAGGTGCTGGCCATGTCTTCTCACCCCTTTTCCTTGGTCAACATTCTCTTGGTAGCCCTGCTGGCTGCCAAGCTTTGAAGGGACCACCCTCCGAAGGCCAATCTGTAAGGACGGCCCTCGGTGGCTAAAACAGCCTATTCTTACTTTGCTGCCTCCCACATAGGGTCTCTAACCTTGTCCACATTTCTGGCCGCCAGAATGTGGGGACTCAGTCACTGGCTTTAAGTTCATGTTAGCTGATGTGAACTCTTACTCTAACCTGTCCCCACCGTCCTCTTTTGATCCTTCCTGAATACAAATGGTCACAATGGGAAGGTCCTCTGGAGCTGCCCATCTCCCGCTCTCCTGTGATTGGCACTCTGCCAGTCTAGGCAGCTTCTGAGTTCCACATATGGTCGGTTGTCGGAGGGTTGGGGCTGGTCCAGTGTCTGCCTGAATTCCAGGTTCCAAAGATTTAATTAAGTAGGCCTTCTGTCACTTGGGAAATTCTGGTTTGGCTGAGACTGAGATGCACAGACCATCTGGCAGGTTTCCATAGGAAGGAATCCCTGCAGCCAAATAACTCCTTTTGTGTTTAACAGCAGTCTCCTTGCTAAAGCCCTGGGGCGCCCAACAGCCATCAGGAAATGAAAGGGATCATTTGGGCCTTTATTGGGCAGCCCAGTCTGTGAGTAGGCTAGCAGGCATTGGGTTGCAGGGCTTTGAGGTGTGATTCTCATCCTCAGTCCATCTGTTGGTGCTGGCTATTCCCTCCCCATCCTGCTATAGTGGACATGTTCCCATGGATAGAAAGCTGATTTGTTCCTCTCCACGGCTCAGCTTCCCTTCCTAACCCCTCTCCTTCAGTGGCCTGGTTAGGGCATCTGGTGCTGTGAGAACATCTGTCTCATCTGTCTGTGCTTATCCCTGTGTCTCCTATTCCATGTTCAGTGTCCTCTAAGGCAGGAGTGGAAAAAACATGAGTGGGGGGTTGTTGTGGTGTCTCATTTGTCTACAATGAGGACACTGTGTTGATGGTTTCCTTCTTTGCCCAAGATTCTATGGTAGAAAGAATCCAAATGCCTAGAACTTACTTGGTCTGATCTCCTAAACAAAGTACCATTCCCAGCCAGTCACTGATAAAGGTCAGGTCTGCCTTGTGTGAGGCGTAGACAAGGTTGTTGCTAGATTCACAGGGGAGATGCAGTAGCTCAAAGTGATGTATTGTAGAGGACAGGGAGGAAGTCCCTATTAGAGAAACCAAGCAGCCAGTATCCTGAGGACACTGAGGCTTTGAGCTGATTTATTAAGAATTAGGGAGATGTGAGTAGGCAGACAGGAAATGACACTCCAGGTGGAGTTAGTTCCATTGCTGACAATGCAGAAACCAGAGCTACAGATTCACGGTGAAGAAAACAGACTGCTCAAGAGCCCATTATTTGAGAAGACTTTCAAGGAATATGGAAATTGGGAGTCCGTGTGTGTGTGTGTGTGTGTGTGTCTGTCTGTGTGTCTGTCTGTCAGTCAGCTTATTTCCTTGTGTTGGCAGGCATGTTTTAATGAAGGGAGGAGTCTCACAAACCATGGAGTGCGAGGCCTCTGGAGATGGGATAGACAGGTGTAGTCGTCTCCCACTTCCGCAATTCTTCCTGTGGAGCCTCCGGCTCCTTTGCTTGTTGAGTGACATCAATCAGGAAGGAAAAGATAACGGTTTAGTGACCAAAACATGCTGTAGCTACAGACTTCAGTTCTGGAGATTGTGAGGGAACCCCATTCCCTTCACTCCACTCTTCCACACATGATGCCCTTGTGAATGTGAAATGGATTAACAATCTATAAACCTCTCCTCACTTTCTCTGAACTTTTCAAATGACAGGAGTCCTTCTGACAGCTGCTAGTCCATTAGTGGGTGCCGGAGCTGGGTGATGACTAGTGGTGTGTGTAACTCAGACACCTAAGAAATATCACCCCTCCTAAGAGTCCATCCCAATAGCCTTGCCCATGTATCCTTAATTAAGTGTTTTTCCAAAAACTCTCAGGCATGCAGTCATAGAACTACCTAATTTTCCAGAATACACATGTGCCAGGCCTCAACAAATTTGTTCTTCTTGACAATATTTTTGCAAGGTGATTAATTTTATTTTTTGAATATCAATTTTATTTAGAATATAGAATAAAAGAATGAGATGTATATATCTATGACAATTAAAAAAGAAAAACATTAATGTTTTAGGACTACTAAGGCATTGAGTGCCAAAAGCTCCGTGTTGTCCCTCATATGTAGCATCCAGTCTGTAATGTACACATGAACATTTATCAATGCATGCAGGGGTGTACTGTCATTTTTAGAAAGGAGAACAAGAAAAGGTAAATTTTATTTTTTTTTAATTTTTTAATTTTTAAAAATTTTTTTGGTCTTTTTGAGACAGGGTCTCCCTGTAGTCCCAGCTGTCCTGGAGCTCACTCTGTAGACCAGGCTGGCCTTAAACTCACAAAGATCTGCCTGCCTTTGCCTCCTGAGTGCTAGGATTAAAGGTGTACGTCACTACGCCCGGCTAAGAAAGGGTAAATTTTTAAAAAATAGTTCTTGTCTTTTTTTCATGGTGGATAGAATATATTTAATTGCATTTTTAATCAAGGATGAAACATATTTTGCTACATACTAAACAGAAAACTAGGGGCATTTTCTTTGAAATGTATTCAAGAGTTACATCAAACAGCAGTAGAGAGCTTTAAAACTTTGGCTATGATTACCAAATTGATAATATTCTGAGGCGTTTGGTGTCAAGTTGTGCAACGTTATTAACACTTATGTTTCAGTATGCTTTACTATGTTTGGTGCATTGCTGTGATGAAACAAAATATCTTTAAAAGTTAAAAAATACTTTTGTAAAAGATGAAAGATTTATATGATCTGAAGAGAAACCAGAGTATAACACTGGGTATGGTGGCACATGACTTTAATCCCAGTACTCAGGAGGCAGAGGCATGTAGATCTCTGTGAGTTCAAGGCCAGCCTGGTCTACATAGCCAGCTCTAGGACAGCTGGGGCTACAGGAGACCCTGGCTCAAAAAGACCAAAAAAATACTTTTGAAGCTGGGTCATCATATTATTTTAATTAAGATATCTTACATACTTATTTTAAGTGCTGTCTTTCAGGCGAAGAATAATAAAGTTGAAAAATTTTTATTAAAACATTTCTTAGGAAGCTAACTATGAAAATATGAATCTTAAATGCATTAAAACTTGGTAATTCATATTTGGGGGAATAATTATTTTTAAAACATAAAGTGGAAACCAGTTGAGAAAACCACTCTTCCCTTATGAAAGGAAATTATTTTGCTCTGGAGGCTGATAAGATTGTACAGGCATTTGCCATTCAATAAATACTTTAAGTCAGTGAGTATCTACTCTGTAAAACACTGGTACACTAGTGTTCTACATTCTAGATGACAGGATGCCAGGCTGGTTATATTTCATGCTGCTGTTAGCTCGGTGTTCTCTCCAGTATTATTATTTTGATCATGCCTTTTAAAACTTTGGCTATCCAGCCTATTAAAATCCATCCTCGGGGCTGAAGAGATGGCTCAGCGGTTAAAAGCGCCGACTGCTCTTGCAGAAGATGCAGGTTTGATTCCCAGCACCCACATGGCGGCTAAGAACTGTCTTTAACTCCAGTTCCAGGGGAATCTGACGCCCTCTTCTGACCTCCGTGGCATTGCATGACACAGGTGCACCAACCTACATGCAGACAGTACACTCATACACATAAAAAAATAATAAATTAAAAAAAATAAACAAAATCCGCCCTCACCTCTGTACTTTTTCCGAGTTTGATTGGCAGGCACTTAATGCCTTCCTTCACTGATGTCATTATAAAATGTTTGAGAAAGGAGAAGGCTAAAGACAGAATTGTATGTCTCTTCTTCATGCTGAGCTTGCACCGGTTCAACAGCTAGATGCCTTTTCTCAATGATCCTGAGCAAATAGGGGCCAACTAACACTGTCACTCAGGGGATGACCCTGTGAGGTCCCATCTGGCCCCTCCTGGGTCCCCTGCCACCATTAGGAAGCTTCCTTCTGAAACCCAAGATCTTTTCCAGCTGAGCCCTGAGGAATGCATCCTTCTTTCCTTCTTAGAGTGTTGGTTCTGAGCCACAAGGAGCACCACCTTCTTTCCTTTTTTCTGAGAGTGCTGGTAAGAAACCCAACCCCTCTTCTGGAGGACTATCGATTAAGGACTATCGATGACCACCCTGCTTCGCTGGCTGACCTGCCCTTGTGCTTCCATTCCCCTGGCTGCAATAAGCTGGTGATAAAGTACGAGGCACATGTTGGACAGTGTGACACATCCAGATAATCATTGAGCTTCAGAAAGTGTCTTCATGGGCAGTGTGTCCACTGGGGAAGTCTTCAGAAGCCACCGCAGATCAGCCCCCTCCCCATTGCTCCACGAATACGCTGCTTCTCCTCCTTGGTAATCTTGGGTGAGGAATCTAGAGCGTTGAGGTGGGAAAGACTGAGCAGCGGGGGCCCAGGTGAAGTTCTGGCCAGTGGTCTGCGTACAGGGCTTTCTAGTAAGTGCCTGCTTGGCGCTGTGGGCCCCAGAGTGCACAAGGAGACAAATCGATTCATGACCCACAACACCCCTAACAGAAGCTGCCAGAGTAGGACACTCAGCTGCTGGCCATGGAAGCAGAACAGGAAGTGAAGCCACAGAGGTCAAAGTGACAGCTGACCCTTGCTCAGACCCCACTTTGCACCCCATAAACTGTAGACGTCAGTGTTAGAGCCAGGACTTGAAGCAAGGGTGTCAGACGCTAGAGGATACATGTTCCAAATTGATGTTCTGGTGACAGCGTGTAAGAACGGCTTCATTTTACTGCTGCCCCAAGCTGTGCATTTGGGGAGGCAGGGCAGTGGGACAAGGGCAGGGATATTAGCTGAGGGGGAATGTGGAGCACAGTTAAGAGGGAGGGAGGAGGCTTCAGGGAGGAGGGCTAGGGATGAGCAGTCAGGAGCTTCCTGTCAGGTGTGGCCGTGAGCCTCCCTGTACCCTTCTGAACTTCAGTGACAGGGAAGAGGACAGGGCTGAGCCACTGGTGGCCCATGGGCTTGTAAATTCTTTGTAGTCTCTAACCCAGCACAGTACTAGCCTCTGACATATTCTTACTGTCTGTCATTTTATGGTGATTCAAAGGAAAGACACAGAGTTTAGACAGGGCAGAAGGCATGGGTCTCTCCTGCTCAGTCTTTTATGGGTCACCTTAACTCTTCTCAGTGCATACTGCAAGCTTGTCATCATCTCATAGGAAGGAAAAAGAAAATAAAAGAAGACATTTCTTATAAACTTCATTATTAACAATGACATTAACACTCATACTGAAAATCAACTGCAACTGGGAATTGTTTTTAGAATGCAGAAGTTCTGGAAAATTTCTGGTGCAAGTCCTGTTGTCCTGGGGTGACATAAGTCTGCCCACCTCCTTGGGCAGAGCTCAGGGAGGCACGAGCCCGTTCTCCTCTCTGTCAGTCTTCAGAAGCTTCTGTTCTATATTTGGACTCCTGGTTTTCTAGATCCCTAATCAAGTAGACCATGGCCTGACTGAGGACCCAGCTCCAGGGGATCAGTGTTGGAAAGTTTGACGCGTTTTTCTCCAGAGCCTTTCTAGAAGATGGAAGTACATGGAGACAGACACTTAGTGGCCTGTGTATAAGTGGCCTCTCCATCTTACTCTCACCCTTCCATGGCACACTGACCATCTCCCAGCCTGGAAGATGGTTATCCAGACAGACAGGCTCTGCACAACTGTGACAAGCTGCAGGCAGCCAAAACACAAGTGCCTAAGGGAACTTTCCCAGTTCTAGTTAGTTGTTTTTTTGTGCCTCAATCTTGGCTATTTTGCTAGGCCTGAAGTTAAGAGTTAAAGGTGTCAGTTAAGCATAAGAGAAACACCAGGAACTTGATGGGAGGAAGTGATCCTGGGTCCCAGGCATGTCGTCCTGCACATGTCTGGCTATACAGGGGGAGATGCAGTCATCTTAGAATGACTATGTTAGAGCAATATATATGGTGACATATATATATATATATATATATATATATATATATATACTGTTCGCCCATGAAAGAGGAATAAAAGCCTTTCATTTGCAATAACATGAATGAACCTGGAGGATATTATGCTAAGTGAAATAAACCAGGTACAGAAGGAAAGATGCCATGTGATTCCATTTATATATAGACTCTAAGAAGGTTGATCTCATGGAANTATATCTCACCAGCTAGGCTTGGCCCCAGAAGCCTCCTGCCTGGTCACAAAGCTACGCACCTGCCCTCTTTCACTTCCACCTCAGCAAGAGATTGAGGTCATCTGAAGACCCTTTCCTACCTCCTCCAGGACAGGCGCACGGGGCAGGCAGGGCCTGGTTTCTTGTTCCTGTCACTATGGGCCTAGAAGGAGTGAGGAGAACTCAGTGGCTTAAATCCTTGTTAAGTCACAGGATCAGTACACTGGCTCCCTCCAGCCCAGCTGGGTCAGAGTTCCTCAGATCATCCATCTTTGATTTTCTACTAGGCTGCTGTTCAATTCAGGCCTCCCTATATTATATTGCTGTCCTTCTGTGTCTGTCTCTTTCAATGTGGATGGACTCATCTACTTTGCCAGGCTGAGGAGCATCTGGGGCTGATGTGGTGGTGGACGTGTTTTGAAGTGGGTGTAAGCCTCAGGAGGAGTGCTCCATGCCCTGATCCACCCTTTGCTTCACATTACTGCTATGCTCTAGACCCTTTGGACTGTAGAAATGCGTGTTCAAGAATGCTTGAAGAAATTCAAGGCTTGAAGAAACAGCAGCTTGGCAGTTGTCACTGAGAATTAACTACAAAGTATGTCAGCATCCAGATACTTCACACCCATGGGGTTGCTGGCATTAGCACACTCACGGCCTTGGTGCCCGCCCCCCTTGCCCACCTCAGTCTGGAAGGTCTTTGTTGGAGTGGGGCTCAGACCACTCGGTGTCACACATGACTGTCACCTCAGGGACAGATCCGGCTTAGACTCATATGGTCTCTTCTCTTGATAAACTACTTTTTGCCTTTACCGACTCTGTGTTGGGCTTCTTGCGGCCATGCAGACTAAGAGGGTCATGAAGAGAATGTGTACATTCATTGTGAGGACCTACAGGGTAGCCCGCCCCACAATCAAAGGAGTTACCACGAGCAAGTGCCAAATTATGCTGGAAAGCAAAAGAGAAATGGAGAAACCATAAGCAAAATCACTGACTCCGTAGTTTTTAAATTTTAAAAGTCTGCTTTTTAAAACAAGAATGCTGCTGGGCGTGATGGTGCAAGCCTTTAATCCTAGCACTTGGGAGGCTGAGGCAGGCGGATCTTTGCGAGTTCAAGGCCAGCCTGGTCTACAGAGCAAGTTCCAGGACAAGCCGGGGTGGCTACAAGGAGACCCTGTCTTGAAAAGACCAAAATAAATAAATAAATAAATAAATAAATAAATAAATAAATCAAGAATGCTTCATGGAGAATGCAGAACACATTCATTTTTAAAGATAAATCAAACAACTAAAAATATTTATTATTTTTTTATTTTATGTGTATGAGTACTTTGCCTGCATACATGTAAGTGATCCCATGTTGTGGAAGTCAGAAGCGGGCGTTGGATCTCCCATAGTTATGGACGACTTTTAGTTGCCATGTGGGTGCTATTAACCAATCTACAGTCCTCTGAAATAGCAGCTAGTGCTCTTAACTGCTTGAGCCATCTCTGTGGGCTTCTGATGTTGGTTTTGCATTTACATGGAGAACATCCTCCTGGTACAACTGTCTTTCCTGTTTCAGCAAGACCCGTGTCCCTAGTCCCGACAGTCACCTTGGAACTCTAGCACTTATGGAAGCCATCAGGCCCCAGTCAGACTGCTAGCTGATCAAGAAATCAGCCAGCAACCAGAAGAAGGGGGCATTGCTTGTTACATCTTGTATTTACTGTCAGCCTTACAGCCCCAAGGGTATCCTTCCTGGGGGTGTCTTGGGGGAGTGCAGGACCTTCTCAGAGAGCAATCTTCTCTCCTCATAGCTTTGGGCTTTTCCTCTAGATTGTAATCAGCTCCTTTAATTGTGCACAGAGGAGATTCACACACAATCTTTCTAATCTCAAGTTCCACACGCTCTATGAAAGATTCACATCTGTTTTCTGCTAGTGTGTTTAATAAGTTGAAACAGGTTTCCATGAAACCCTGCCACAGGCAGCTAACATATATTCCAATCATGGGAACAAAAGCCCAGGTGTCCAAAGGAAAGTCATGATACCAGAATGTCTTTAATCACACAGGCATGCTGGACCCTGCCTACCCAGCTGTCATCATAGGGACTACGTCTCAGACATGAGGGACAGAGAGGTGTCCCAAGGAACCCCAAGTGAAGGTGAACAAAGGAGAGAGTGGTGAAGAGGGGCACTCTGTATGTAAAATGCTCTGTTCAAAGTTGAACTTTAGGTAACAAAAATGGTGAATTAATTCCCGGGACTATAGAACCCACAGAATCAGCCCTGGGACTCAGGGGCATGGACCCCTTTGACGTGTGTTGACCTGATGTTCAGGCTTGGATCCACCCCTATGAAGGCAACCACAGAGCTGCCTTGTGTTGCTTCTGACCAGATGTGGAGCTCCAGGAGGGGTGTAGAGGGGGCCGACAGCCTCTTGACTCACTTGCCTTGCAGTAGCCCTCCCACTGGAAGCCCAGCAGGGAGAACTTGGGATCTCCTAAGGTTTTCAAGTATCTTGTTTTCCTAGTTAGCTTTCTGTTGCTGTGATAAAGCACTTACCAGAACCGACTTGGGAGAGGAGCAGTCTATTTCATCTTATAACTCCAAGGTCACAGCCCATCACTAGGGAAGGTCAGGCAGGAACTCAAGGCAGGAGCCTGGAGCAGGGACCATAGAGGAACGATGCTTACTGGCTGGCTTCCTTTGGCTTCCTCGGTCACCTTCCTTCTACATCCCAGGCCCATCTGCCCAGGGATGGCACCGCCCACAGTGGGCCGAGCCCTCCTGCATCAATTAGCAACCAAGAAAACGCCTCATGGCCGTTCCCACAGAACAGCTCGATCTGGGGAATTCTTCGGGTGTTTCCTTCAGGTGACTCTCCTTTGTGTCAGGGTGACAATAACCAGCTGGTGTAAGAAGGGATAGCCACATACACCTTCGATTGTGGTTTTGAAGACACACAAAGGGACTACCTTATGAATCTCAGTCTCATGTCATGATGCAACCCCTGTTAGATACTGCCATTCATAGCAGGTATGACACCAGATCAGCTTATTAATATGTAGTCTAGCATTCTAATTTATGAGTACTAAAGTTTCCCTTCCTGTTACACAGAAAACTCTGTTAGACTCTGTCAGTTCCACAAGCAGTGAAGAGATGTAAATCCTTTTTTTTTTTTTTTTTTCTTCAGGCTGCCCTGGTGCCAAAAAGCACGAATTTCTGACTAGCGTCCTGGATGCTCTCTCCACAGACATGGTCCACGCTGTCTCTGACCCCTCCTCCTCCTCGGGCAGGTATGTAGTCCCAATATAGAGCAATACCTCAGCCAGAAGCCCAGATGTCTGAAAAAAAATCTGGAAAGCTGAAGTCCTCCTGGCCAGCAGCCATATGAAACCAGGCAGTACAGATGCATGCGGCTGGGTCTGAAGAGCATCTGTGGACCGGGAAGCCACTGGAAGAGCCCACGGCTCATATTCAGGGTTCCTGGGATCCTGGCGGGAAATCTGCCTGCCACAGGAGTGGTTGTGTTGGTTGGAATTGCATCCCAGAGTTTCTGATTGGATTTTAAATACTTTGAAATTGTGCAACTCAAAATTTTTAAAAATGTGACTTATTTATTATGGAAAATTACCCAGCACATAAAATTTAACCCCTTAACCATGTTCGACTATACACACAGGGGTATTGTTCCTACCAACATCGTCAACCGTGGTGCTGTCCTCTTTGTGTGACTTTTGCATCGCATTAGGCCCCAGCAGGTTCTGTGTACACCTCTGCTTGTAGCACAGGGTGAGCTTCCCATGGGAACAGCCATGGCACCTCAGAACATCAGAGGCAGCCCTGGGTGCTAGCATTCATTCACTGCATCTTTTAAAGAGAATTCCTAATGGAAACGTGACGCGTTTGTGTCCTGAAAACACTGGTGCCCATCCCCTCCTAATGCCTCACAAGTCTGAGGTAATTTAAAGACTGAAGTCTAGCTGTTTCTTCGCTAAAGACACAAGAGGAGAAAGCAGTGCAAACGGGCTAATGCCACAATTGTGTATAAGTTAACTATGGAAAATCACCTACATTTCAACTTTACATTTCATATTGTTGAAATGGCTGACACAGCCTCTGAGCCACAGAAAAGCTCAGGGAGCCTTGGTCCCCCTGGGGCGGGGGGGGGGGGGCTTTTGACTGTATCCAACAGTGGATTCACGTAGGTATGAATGCAAAGGAAGGGAAGGTGGCAGGCAGAGTGGTGAGGCAGCAGCCGAGGCCTTCTGTCCTGATGGCACTGTGTCCCCTGTAGGCTGGCGGAGCCGGATCCCAGCCACACGCTGGAAGAGAGGGTGGTACACTGGTACTTCAAGCTTCTGGATAAGAATTCCAGTGGCGATATCGGCAAGAGGGAGATCAAGCCCTTCAAGAGGTTCCTGCGGAAGAAATCCAAGCCCAAAAAGTGTGTGAAGAAGTTCGTGGAATACTGTGATGGGAACAGCGACAAGTCCATCTCTGTGCAGGAGCTGATGGGCTGCCTCGGGGTCACCCGGGAGCAGGGCAAAGCCAACACCAGGAAGCGTCACAGTAAGAGCCTCTCCTTATGGCTTTGTGCTTGAACCGTATTGGAACTGGGGGTCACTTCCTGTGTTTTACAGGTGGTCTGTGGGTACAGGGTTAGTAGGGCACATACTCTTTATGCTTGCTGTTGCCCGTCTACCTGTAGAAATGATGGCAGGTTGTCAGCAACTTGCCTCCTGGTCAGAGGAGCATCAGGTCTCAGGAGCATCAGCTGAGAATGGCTGAACCATGGCGTTCTTATTCAAGTCTCAGAGACCAGCTTTCCAGACAGGCCTCAGCTCACAGCATTGGAACCATTGGAGATAACTGGCCAGTCTGTAGACTCTACCAGAATGTTCCGTCCAGGTCAGAAGCAGTGAAATCATTGTGCCTAGTTGACCATTTCCCCCTGGCCTTAGCTGGCTCTGCATTGGATGTGTCTGTCTATGACAGTAGCAGAGGGAAGTCCGGGGTGGATACAACCTAAGGCTTTGACATTTGAGCATATCCTTTGGTAACTGGCTTCATTAGCACGTTGGAGCATCTGTATGAAATGTGAGGACCCTGTGACCCTTGTATCTCTGAGCTAGGCTAGTTGTAGTTAGCACAGAATTAGAACTATTGGCTGCAGGGATCTCAGACAGCTGTCTTCAAAAGAAAACTCCAACTTCCCAGATGTGATGTCTTGCAGAAAATAGCAAGAAATCCTCCTCAATGTCAGAGATCTAGCCTGGACCGGAGAGCAGTTGTATAATGTCAAGTGGCCACATACTGAGGACATAGACACAACAGGAGACACATCATCGCCTTCTAGAAAAGCACATGTGAAAGAACCAGGGTCTGCATGGTTCACTGAGTGAGGTGGGAGTCTGCACAGGGCAGAGGGCCACTGGGAAGCATGGAATCAGGACAGGGTTTGGAAACAGCACTGTTTACCTGGTTGTCTGCAAAATGGGACAACAGGGGAACCCAGTGTTTGCCAAAGCATCTGTAGAATGGGCTAACTGGTTCTGGAAAGGAAGGGGGCAAGACCACATTTTAAAGAAAGACACAGATCACTTTTTCCTGCTTCTTTCAAGTTGCCTATTAAAACTCCCATTAGGTCCCTGTGGTTGGAGGGAGAGTCTGGGCGGAGGACATAGGTGCACCTGGGATTCTGGCCTGTGGCCACCTGTGAGGCACTAGGAAACAGGTAGCCTACTGCCACCACAGGGCTAACAGGGCAGCTATGAATGGGGAGAGGGAAGGGAGATGAGGTGAGTTCACGGGGGGGGGGGGGGGGGGGTGATTGTCCCTTGGTCAGAAAGGAACTAGAAGAAGGAAGAAGGAAGGAAGGAAGGAAGGAAGGAAGGAAGGAAGGAAGGCAGGCACAGAGATGAGTGGATGCAGTTGTAAGGTAAGTAGGAAGGTGGGTGCCAGGAGTGTGTCAGAGCCCCTAGGATCCCAAGAAAGGAAGGATTGTAGCCAGGTCAGATGCTGAGCCCTGAACAGAGGCCATGAGATGAAGCTGTAGGAGAGAACGTGAGGACAAATGTCTGTGCACCCAGGATTGACCATACCACTGACAATAGGAAGGAAAACCCTGCCTGTTCCATCAGAGGCTGACCGTGAACCCACAGGACAGACAGCACATGTCCCTCAGCTGTGGTTTCATATGAAGATTTGGGGAAAATGAGACAAAAGTTAAGGTTTCATAATTGTAATTCAGAACAAAACCATTTCTTTTTAAAAATGTATTCATTTATTTTTATTTTTTATGTGTATGAGTACATTGCCTGAATTATGTAAGTGCAATGTCCGAGGAAGTCAGAGAAGGTGTCAGATCCCCTGGAACTAGAGTTAGGGACAGTTTCTAGCCACCACATGGGTGGTGGGAACTGAACCTGGGTTCTCTGCAAGAGCAGCCAGTGCTCTGAACCGTGGAGCCGTATCTCCAGTCCCCAAAACAAAAAACATTTCAGAGCATGCGCTGGTGTGGGCCTCAGGCTCGGAATCTGTGCTCTTCTGGAAAAGTTCTGAGAGTCTGTTCTCTGTGGTTAGCGAACCCCACTTAGTATCTGGGATAAAATGGGGCGTCTTCCAGCAGCGGGCTGGGCCGTCTTCCAGCAGCGGGCTGGGCCGTCTTCCAGCAGCGGGCTGGGCCGTCTTCCAGCAGCGGGCTGGGCCGTCTTCCAGCAGCGGGCTGGGCCGTCTTCCAGCAGCGGGCTGGGCCGTCTTCCAGCAGCGGGCTGGGCCGTCTTCCAGCAGCGGGCTGGGCCGTCTTCCAGCAGCGGGCTGGGGCGTCTTCCAGCAGCGGGCTGGGCCGTCTTCCAGCAGCGGGCTGCGGGCCGTCTTCCAGCAGCGGCGTCTCAGAGGGCCTGGGCCGCTTCCAGCAGCGGGCTGGGCCGTCTTCCAGCAGCGGGCTGGGCGTCTTCCAGCAGCGGGCTGGGCCGTCTTCCAGCAGCGGGCTGGGCCGTCTTCCAGCAGCGGGCTGGGGCGTCTTCCAGCAGCGGGCTGGGCGTCTTCCAGCAGCGGGCTGGGCCGTCTTCCAGCAGCGGGCTGGGCCTCTTCCAGCAGCGGGCTGGGGCGTCTTCCAGCAGCGGGCTGGGCCGTCTTCCAGCAGCGGGCTGGGCGTCTTCCAGCAGCGGGCTGGGACGTCTTCCAGCAGCGGGCTGGGCCGTCTTCCAGCAGCGGGCTGGGCGTCTTCCAGCAGCGGGCTGGGCCGTCTTCCAGCAGCGGGCCTGGGCCGTCTTCCAGCAGCGGGCTGGGCCGTCTTCCAGCAGCGGGCTGGGACGTCTTCCAGCAGCGGGCTGGGACGTCTTCCAGCAGCGGGCTGGGGCGTCTTCCAGCAGCGGGCTGGGACGTCTTCCAGCAGCGGGCTGGGCGTCTTCCAGCAGCGGCCTGGGCGTCTTCCAGCAGCGGGCCTGGGCCGTCTTCCAGCAGCGGGCTGGGACGTCTTCCAGCAGCGGGCTGGGCCGTCTTCCAGCAGCGGGCTGGGACGTCTTCCAGCAGCGGGCTGGGCCGTCTTCCAGCAGCGGGCTGGGACGTCTTCCAGCAGCGGGCTGGGCCGTCTTCCAGCAGCGGGCTGGGGCGTCTTCCAGCAGCGGGCTGGGCCGTCTTCCAGCAGCGGGCTGGGACGTCTTCCAGCAGCGGGCTGGGGCGTCTTCCAGCAGCGGGCTGGGCCGTCTTCCAGCAGCGGGCTGGGCCGTCTTCCAGCAGCGGGCTGGGCCATCTTCCAGCAGCGGGCTGGGACATTTAAAACCCACTGCTCCTGACCTAGGCTCCGGGTCTCTGTGGATAACCTGTCCTTTGACCAAGTCTACCCATTTATAAGGATATCCAGCCAGGTGTGGTGGCGCACGCCTTTAATCCTAGCACTTGGGAGGCAGAGGCAGGTGGATCTTTGTGAGTTCAGGCCAGCCTGGTCTACAGAGAGAGTTCCAGAACAGCTGGGCTGACAGGGAGACCCTGTCTCAAAAAAAAAAAAAAAAAAAAAAAAAAAAGTATCCAGCCTGCCATTAAGTGAGGATTTGATGAGTGATAGTATCTTTCTTCCCCTTCCAGCCCCCAGAGGAAATGCTGAAAGTGCTTCTAATAGACAGGTGAGTGTTTCAGACCTCATAGTTTCTTATTTACTTATACTTTACAAGAGAAATTGGGGGCCATGTAGGCTGGCAGGGGTGGCACATTTGGAAAGACAAAGGCAGCTCAGTTTCACTCAGGCCTGAAACTTCTTCACTAAATTCTATCTGCAATCACCAACCTGCCAAATCCTTGATTTAAAGATTCTGCCCTCATTTTAAAACTATTTGACACTTCAAACAATTTATTAATGCTAAGAAGTGTTCCTTTGTCTGTGTGGTGGGAGTGGCTGTGTGCGCAGGTCAGGGCTATGCTGTTCATTTCTTATGTCTTAAGGAGCTGACTGAGACAGGGAACACTCTGGGTGCCCCATGAATATTCCATTCACCTGGAGACCCAGAGAGGCAGGAGTTCAGCTCCCCAAGATATTTTCAGTCCCCTGCTGTGTGTTTATAAACATTTGTGCTTCTGAGTTCACGTCTCTAGATGTGCAATTAAAAGGTACGGTTGCGGTCCAGCATCCCAGCCACAGTCTAAGAAAGGACCCTTTCCAGGGGACAAGAATGCGGTTTCTTCTCCCTCCCTCAAAACCAGGCAAACTCAGAGTTCTCTACCATGCTGGTCTGCTTGCTGTTTACTCTATCATGCCGGTCTGCTTGCTGTTTACTCTACCATGCTGGTCTGCTTGCTGTTTACTCTGGCTGCACCTGTTTGATGCTAGGCTGAGGTACCCTGTGTTTGTTGTGGGTTTTAAGTGGGGACCTCCCGTGCACACCTTGGAGGGAATTTAAAACCATTTCATTAGGGAAGACGTGTGATTCATTTTCCTTTGTTTAGTAAATGTTTATGGTTTGAACTTTTCCAGTCACACTGCGAATCACTTACACTTCCAAAGGGCACAGGTCTGAGAGCAATTACTCCAGCTGCCTGCAAAGACCTATTTGCAACTCTTGGCACACATGTACCACTCAGTCTTAAGTAATCCCCCACTCAAAACCATCATTCTTTCAGAAACAGACTAGTGCAGTTTCTCCATCTTTCCTTTCAGTGCCCCAATCCACAGAATGATGCCCCCCTCAACTACCAGCGTGCACCCTAGCCCTGGACCAGCCAGTCAGAAATCAGAAACTGAGCTGTCTTTCTAGGCATCTTCCCACCCCATTCAGTGGGGATCAAAACTTTTCACTCTGGGGTTCTGAGATGCTTGCCAAGGCAGAGGACAGCCCCCACCCCCCAAAATTCTGATCATCTCTAGTAATTGCTGAAATATGTCAGCAGACTCTTCTCCACAACTAATAAAAACAAAGCTTTCATTAGCTTAGAGCAAGGGTTTTGTGTCTCCTACAGTGTTATCCAAGGGAATGAAAGACAGCCTAAACTTTAAAGTTTAATATTTTAAATATCAAAAGAGATCAACTTCTATTTGTAAGAATTGCAGCATCTGGTTAAAATAGTCTAAGATTGTTGCTTTCTCTTCCCTTTATAAATTACTTTTCATTGGAAGTTGGTGCAGCAAGGACAGCAAGACCCCACAGTAAACACTTCCCAGATTGCATTACTTCTTAGGTAAGAGAGCAAATGGAAAGATGAAAAGGAAAATTAAAAATGGAGTCTGGCTATCTATGCTGATGGCACAGGCCTGTGTCAGCACTGGGGTGGCTGATGCAGGAGGATGACAAGTTCAAGGCTAACTTGTATAAGGCTTTTGAGAAAAAGAATCTTACCTCAAAAAAAGAAGAAAGAAATCAAAGTTTCATCAAATTCGAAGTACCAAATCAGACTATGAAAGCTATCTCTGTCGTTAATCAAGATGATGGAAAAATCTACAGAATATTTAATGCACAGTTCACTTAAATATTTGAAGTAAATGTGAACTTTCTCAGATGTATTTTCCTGGCTACTGAAAGGGAGGACAGCGGGAAGAAGGCGCTGCGTAAACAGTACCCACTCGCCCTTCCTTTTGTTGAAGGTGCTTGGTCCTTGCCCATCTGCTTTCATAAACCACCTCACCCCCCCCCCCCCCCCCCCCCCCCCCCCCCCCCCCCCCGTTTACCTCTCTGGGACACAACCTTTTGTCTACACTGAGACAGAAACACCTTGATGTGATTCTTTCTTTCTTTGTTTTTTTTTCCAGCCCAGGAAGCAAGGATGAGCGGTCACCCATCAAGGCAGCTCCTAGACATGTGGGAATCTCCCTCACCAAAGAGCAATTAAAAACCAAAACATAGTATTTGCACTTTGTACTTTAAATGTAAATTCACTTTGTAGAAATGAGATATTTAAACGGACTGTTTTGATCTGTGAAAATGGAAGGCTGGCTTCAGAAAATTAATCACATACAATGTATGTGTCTTTGTTTGACCTTCAAGATCTGTGCTGGTGGAGATGGGTTTTGAATGCATTTCAACTTCACTTCTTTGTTCCTTTGTGAGAGGCCGGGTTCACACTCAGGCCCTTCCCTCCGCCTGCTATCTCTTGTCCCTCTGCTTGGTGGGTGCTGTTGATGCGACCTAGAAGCCTCTCATACCCTTAGATGTTTGTAATGCCATACAGTTCACATGCGTGGCCCCCTGCTCCATGCTGTCCTCTTCTGCTGGACTTTGTGTTCACTTGCCCTGTTTGGCTGTCCAGTTGTTGCTCACACAAAGGGTCAAGCAGACACCAGTGTGGTGCACAGCCGTAACCTCCAGTAGCTCCTGGTAGAGACCACACAGACTCTGCGTATCCAGTTTGAGCTTCTGCCCACGTTTTGCCTTCTGCTTGAACTCATCCTGCTGTTAAATCTCCAGGGAGCTCAGTGAACAGAGAGGCCTCTTTCAGAGAAAACCTAACTCTGGCGGATCGGCTCCATCCTGCTGGCTCTGCACATGGTCCACCTTCCTCTCCTATGTGGCCATACCATTCTGCTATGGCACTCCCTGAGGCTTACTGGAAGGGGAAAACATATCCTGCAGAGATCATGGACCATGTCCTGTGGAAGACGCAGCTAGACTACATCATCTCAAGGGTACTGAACAGCAGGCAGCCCTTTTTACTCTGCTGAGGCCTCCAGGGTATGAGACTTGCCATGGGATTCGTTAGAGGCTTCTGCAGGAAGAAAGTCGGGAACTGGATGCCCACACTGTGGAGGCAGGACTGGCCTGTTGCATGGTTGGCTGCCACCCTCAGACCTGGATCCTCAGTCAGTCAATGTTCACTGTCTTCAAGGAGCCTTTTGCAGATAGGGGAGAACTGGGGCTTCTGTTTGGACAACTGTTCCTGGCCTCCAGTGTATGTCTGTAGATGTGCACACTTGGAAGCTCTTGCTCACTCTGACCACTGTATAGAGGTAAGAATCCAGCCTCTGGGGCCTGACCAGCTAAGTGCATGTCAGCATTGTCTATGAAATAAGTATGATCCCAGCTGTTTTGAATAATCTTTTATATTTCTGAACTCTGAATTTAATCATTTTATTAGATTAAAATATGCTTTCAAAACTCTATCAGTCTTTTCTTTCCAAAGTTTCATAATTATTGACTTTAAAAGGTATCCATTCAAGGGGAGAGGCAAAGGTGTGGACTCTGGCCCAAAAGATTTGGCTCTGGTTCTGCCCTTTGAGGCTGTGTGACTTGGGGTGTGTTCCTCAACCTTCCTGAACCTGTTTTCCTTCTCTTAGACAGGAGCATCAGGTTGCATCTTGTGGAGGGGTGTTCTTGTTTGCTTTCTATTACTGTGACAAGACACGCTGACCAAGGCTAACTTGGGGAGGAAAGGTTATATTTGGCTTAATCTCCAGGGTCATAGTTCATCGATGAGGGAGCCCAAGATAGGAATTCACAGAAGGAACCTGGAGGCAGGAGCTGAAGCACAGGCCATAGAGGAGTGCTGCTTACTGGCTTGCTCCTCTGGCTTGTGTTCAACCTGATTTTTAAAAACAATATAGGACCACTTGCCCTGGGTGGCATCACCCACAGTGGGCTGGTCCCTCCCACACCACCCAACAATCAAAAAGATGCCCCACAAACATGGTCACAGGCCAGTCTAATAGAGGCAATTTCCCAATTGAGGCTCCCTCTACCCAGGTGTGTCAAGTTGACAACTAAAGCTATCCAGCCCAAGGGGGGAATACCTGAGGTAATCTGTGCTAATGCTTTAGTCTGACCTGTGTGATGGCCTAGAAATGTCCCTGCTCTCACCATGTGACAGAGTCCCTCACAGGACAGGCTAATGCAGCCCGCCTGGTGCTTCTGTTGAAGATTCTCTAGGACATCAGAAAAAGCAAACAGGTAACACTAGTGCCTTCGCCCTGGGTCACACAACCAGAACCATGAAGGTGACACTTTCCTCCTCACACTCTAGCCTCCAAAGCCCAACTCCATTGTTGGTTGCTCTGCAGTATTTCACTCAGACTCTTGAAGTCCCTTCTCCAATTGGTCCCCCTCCTCCAGGATCCCCCCCCCCAGGTCCTTTCATCTCAGAGCAGAGAGACCCTCCAAAAGGACAGTCTGAGCATGGATGACCTGCAAGCAGGGAAAGGGGTGAGGAGGACAGGAAAGGAGCCAGGGCTCGGGCCAGGTTCTGAGGCAGGCCAGAGAGGACAGAATGTTCAGGAGACTGACAGCATGGGCACGGCGAGGCTACACATGGCTCTGATTGCAGAGCATTAAGACAAAATCTAAACCAGCAGTTGGCTTCTCTCTCTGCCCAGCATGGCTGAGTTTAGGGAGGGAGTTCTCCCATGAGCATTGCAACATGCTCCTTCTCGTGTAAAGGATCTGCTTCCTTGTCAGACTTCAACTTGGAGGTTTCCAGAAGCATTCAAAAAAGCTCACAAATCATGTGCAGGATGTCACACCTGGAGCTTTCTTTGTTATCAAGGTGAAAGTTTGCAGCTTTTACTAGATCTGACTAATGTGATTACAACTGCCAAGTATGAGACCAAATCATGAATCAACAAAGCTACTTCAGAAAGCCAGTAAAATGCATACAAGGCTAATCACAGGAATGAGGATGATTGTGGTGATGGTAATGGTGATGATAGTGGTGATGGAGAAGATGATGGTAATGATGATGATGGTGATGAAGGTAAAGGATGATTGTGGTGATGGTGATGATAGTGATGATGGAAATAATGATGGTGATGACAGTGGTTCCAATGGTGGTGAGGGTAGTCATGATGCTGAAAGTGATCAATGGTGTTGGTAGTAGAGGTGATGATTGTGCTGATTGTGGTGGTGATGATAGTAAGGACGGTGATGATGGTAGTAATGGCAGTGATCATGGTAGCCATGGTGCTGGTGCTGGTGTTCATCATGGTGATGATGGTCATGGTTATGGTGGTACTGGTGTGATGGCGGTGTTGATGTTGCTGCTGCTGCAGCTATATGGTAATCATGAGAAGGCAGAAGATGATTTTTTCCCAATACCATATGCTACCCAATATGGCCAAATTTGGAAAGCACTTTTGAGTAATTAGGTATCTACATGTTCCCATTTCTACATGTTTTCTGAAAAGTTGTGTCAGCCATCTTTTCTTTGCTATGCTGTGACAACTCCCTGGAAAACTCATCAGTGCACAGAAGTGCTGGTTTGTTCCTGTTCTTGCCTCTATGTGTGGCCTGAGAAGGTCAAGAAGTCAGGCCTCTGCTGGACCTGGCTCCACGTCCCATGATGGACATGGGGCTACTCTCTGCTCTCGCTGGGTGCACAAGTGTTTTCCCAGGGCATCATCTGCTGGACCTGGCTCCACATCCCATGATGGACATGGGGCTGCTCTCTGCTCTCACTGGGTGCACAAGTGTTTCCCCAGGGCATCATCTGCTGGACCTGGCTCCACGTCCCAAGATGGACATGGGGCTACTCTCTGCTCTCGCTGGGTGCACAAGTGTTTCCCCTGGACATCATCTGCTGGACCTGGCTCCATGTCCCATGATGGACATGGGGCTGCTCTCTGCTCTCGCTGGGTGCACAAGTGTT
Organism: Rhizomys pruinosus; assembly: GCA_009823505.1. Classification (NCBI taxonomy): domain Eukaryota; kingdom Metazoa; phylum Chordata; class Mammalia; order Rodentia; family Spalacidae; genus Rhizomys; species Rhizomys pruinosus. The sequence goes on along the minus strand of VZQC01003744.1, from coordinate 2,508,818 downwards.
TCCCCTGGGCATCATCTGCTGGACCTGGCTCCATGTCCCCATGGCAGACACCAGGCTGCCCTGGGCTCTCATCCTCTGGGTGAGTGTGCATCAGGACGTCCTCTCAAACGCTGTGCTGAAACACAGGGAGCTCAGCTGCACAAGGGCCTATGAAGCCTTTCACACGGGTCAGGACAAGTCACATCACTGTGAAGCACGGCCGGAGGCCACCATGGAAGTAGGATGGTTAATGAAGCCATAGTCCCAGGGCCCAATCTGTAGCAACTATGTGGAACCCCTGGTAGCTCTGGCTTCCTAAGGTAGCAGGAAGGCTAGGAAAGGGACACATGCTGGCAGCATGGTTCTAACGCAGCTCTGGGCTCCACATTAACCTATAGTGTGGCTGGTGGCAGATGGTCTGCTCCCTCAGCTTTGCATTAAACCTCCCAAAGATGATGCTAATACCTCATCCTAGGGTTTCTGCAAAACAAAGAGGAGGGCTTTCCTGCAGGGTCCCTGGGGTAGATGGGCATTCCGTAGCCGGCCTGATTGGATCAGGGCTGTGTCAGGCTGTGTGCAGGCAATTATTGCCCCTGGACAGGACACCTAAATCCAGTCCTCAGATGGTGCCCAGTAGGCTGTGCAGTTCAGGTTCTCCCTCCAGCATAGGCAAACCCTTTAAGGTCTAAGGATAGAGCCAGGGAATCTGCCTAGGAGTTGACTATGTTTCTTAGAAATAGTAGTTATTAAAGGAAATTACAGTTACCTAGAAGCTTGGGGGCTCCCCCAGCCCCATGGGTTCTGATTCAGCCTGTGTTTCTAGATGACGCCATTCCCATGCTGTCCCAAGGGCTCCTGTTGGGACCTCAGGGCTGAAGGAAGGTAGGAGGATGGAAGGGAAAGGAGGGAACCTGGGACTGGTACCTTTAAAAATTTTTTATTATTTTAATTTTATGTGTACAAGTCTATTGCCTGCATGTAAGTGAATATGTGTCATACAATGCCCTCGGAGGTCAGAAGAGGGTGTTGGATCCCCTGTAATTGGAGTTACTGACTGTTGTTAGCAGCCACTTTGGTGCTGGGAACCTAACCCTGGTCCTCTGCAAGAGCAGTCAGTGTTCCTAACTGCTAAACAATCTTTCCAGCCCGGATGTGGCACCTTTTGCTTCCCAAGTCCCAGCTAGAAGAACTCCAAGGAGTTTTCTGGCCACCAGCTGCCCTCCGCAGTAGCTGCAGCCTGGGCACGACTCATCTGCCACCTGGAACAAGCTACATCTGAGATTCAGCAGAGGGGAGAGGCCCGCTCCACAGACAGAGGGGCACTGCTGGAGGCTGGCCCCCATGCTCAGTGGAGCACCCAATACCTTGTGGTTTTTATCCATCCTGTCCATTTTTATAGGAAGTACATGGATTCTTCCCCGCCTCTCGCCTCTGGATGCTTGAGTGCTTACTAACAATGACAAGTTAATTCAGTTCATGTGTGTTTCATAGCAGAGGCCTTATATCCTCCCCTGTTAACTTTTTAACTTCAGAACAAATGTTTTGCCCTCAACTTAAAGTTGAAATCATACTCAGTAAATAGGTTTCTTCTTTGTTGCAAAAATAGAATTTATTATTATTATTTTTTTATGTGTATGAGTGTACTGTCTGCATGTAGGTTGGTGCACCCATGTCGTGCAATGCCTCGGAGGTCAGAAGAGGGTGTTGGATTCCCCTGGAACTGGAGTTAAAGACAGTTCTCAGTCGCCATGTGGGTGCTGGGGATTGAACCTGGGTCCTCCGCAAGAGCAGTAGGTGCTCTTAACCACTGAACCATCTCTCCAGCCCCACAAAAATGGAATTTTTATAGGCTGGGTTGGCACTGCCTCCTCAGGAAAGATGGTTCCTAAGAGTAACTGTGTATTCACAGGACTTCTGATCCTCTTGACAAAGAGCCCTGGAAAAATCTCTGCACATTTTAATTCTAACACACATATTCACAATTCTCTCAATATTACAATAGAGTAAGTTTTATTATTCAAAACAAGCCAAAACATTTACTTCTCCATGTAAGAAAATGGTCTTCTAATTAGGTGAACAAATTTATTAACTGGTCTACAGAAATAAATCTATTACCTTTTTATTTTTTGAGGCAAGAACTGTATATTCTTGACTCTCCTGGTTCAACTGCCCAGGTGCTGGGATTACTAGGGACTGCCACAACATCCTGTAATGAGATTATTTCTAAAAGTAAAATGATATAAATAATTTAATGTAGTTTAAGACCGGGTTGGATGGTAGCTTTCTATCTTAATTGTTTAAATATCAGGAAACTACCATTCTGTGTTTGGGCTCCAGCCTCTTGGTACATGCAGGTGCACAGTGGAGCCAGGCCCTGTTCTGCTGACCTCCCCAGACCCCCTGCTTCTCAACTGCTCTTATGATGGTGTTGACTCTGAACTTTTCAGTAAAGTCCTCTTCGCCTGTACACGAGTCCAATCCAAGCTGACCATGTCAGTTCTGACAGTCCTGCCTCCCTGACTGCACCAACCTGACTGCACCAACCCTGCCTGAATTGAACAAAGTAACAGGGACATGGCTGGTGAGAATCCATATTCAGCATACACATATTCTTTTTTTTTAATTTTATTTATTTCTGTATGTGTATGAATGTACTATCTGCATGCAAGTTTGTGCACCCGTGTCGTGCAATGCCGCGGAGGTCAGAAGAGGGTGTCGGATTCCCCTGGAACTGGAGTTCTCCTGGAATTGGAGTTTCAGACGGCTCTCGGCCGCCATGTGGGTGCTGGGGATCGAACCCGGGGCCTCTGTAAGAGCGGTCGGCGCTCTTAACCACTAGGCCATCTCTCCAGCCCAGCATACACATATTCTATGAGGTCTTTGAAGTGAAGAGAGCTGACAGCTTAAGCATTCTTTCACCTGATAACCTACAAAAGAGGTGATCAAAGACTGTCGGCGGGGTATGGTGGCTTGCGTCTATCATTCCAAGTCTTGGGAAGCTGAGGCAGGAGGATTACCAATTTGAGGCCAGCCCAGAGTGAGGTTAAGGCCATTCTCTTTCCAGGCTAAGGGCAAAACACTGTCATTTGAGTGGATGGATGAAAACAACCTTCATATTAATGAAGACAAAGGAATAAAGAGGCCTGTGTAGGAGGAGCACACCCACCGCTTTGTCTCTTTCTTTTCTAGACTTAGTGAATTTTTTTTTTTTTTTTGGTCTTTTTGAGACAGGGTCTCCCTGTAGCCCCAGCTGTCCTGGAACTCACTCTGTAGACCAGGCTGGCCTTGAACTCACAAAGATTCACCTGCCTCTGCCTTCCGAGTGCTAGGATTAAAAGCATGTGCCACCATGCCTGGCTGACTTAGTGAATATTTAACACATCTGAATGGATGTGCATGAAATAGTGTCTATTACATGAAAATTTGAGGATTAGGTTTCTCAGCTTCATATTATGGCCACTTCAAAAAAGATGAATTTAGCTCACATTTGGAGATGCGAGGCTAACATAGGGTATCTCCACTGGCTTGGGGGCAGATAGTGAGGGCAAGTGCTTATCCTGAACCCCCAGTGATTCACAGACACCCCACTAGGCCCTACCTCCTGGCTGTTCCACCAGCTTCCCAAGTCTTCAGCACCTGGCTTTTGAGTGACAGTCGACATATGAAGTAAGGTGAAGTTATGGCCTGTCATTAACACCATTGACAGACCAAATCAGCTGGTCACCACCAAGGTCCCCATGGTAGGGCACCCTCCTGCATGGAGAGAGGTGGGTGCTGATCCATGCTGGCCTGGCACATGGGTGGATGCCTTCTTGTCATAAGGTCAAGCAATCGTGACATCCTTTGACCTCGACACAGTTCCCTGGACTATAGGAGTGCATCTCCTCTTTTGTGTGTGTGTGTGGACAGATGTGCGCCTCAGCCCTGTGGAGCCAGGTAAGATGCCATGCCATGAGACGCCTCCACGCTTTGCCTGTGGGTTTTGGCCTGTGTGGCCACAGCTGTTCCTTCACCACTCCTTTAAGTTTGGCACTCCACATGTCAAGTATCTCTAGGAAGAGTTGTTGTCCGGGCACCATGGTTTATCTATTTGACAATCTTCCATGCTGTCGAAAAGTTAGGTCTCTAAGGCTACCATTGCAAGTTCCCCGGGTTCACCAGATCACTGACCACCCGTCAGAGTCCTCACTATCAAATCAGCATCCTCCACACTCAGTAACTAGCCTTCTTGGTCTTGTTCATGTCTTTAAGTTAGTGAAATCTCTTTTCTTTTACATTTTCTGTTTTCAATACTTTGATGTGATGTCGGTGTCCAAGCAAGTGGATACCTTCCTGCACATGGTCCTTGGAGAAAAGAGAACTGCTGAGCAGGATCTCCGCCTGCACACAGGACGCTGTCCCCCAGGCCCCTCAGCCTGTGCTCACAGAGAACACTGTCCCCCAGGCTCCTCAGCCTGTGCTCACAGAGAACACTGTCCCCCAGGCTCCTCAGCCTGTGCTCACAGAGAACACTGTCCCCCAGTCCCTGCAGCCTGTGCTCACAGAGAACACTGTCCCCCAGTCCTCCCAGCCTGTGCTCACAGAGAACACTGTCCCCCAGTCCTCCCAGCCTGTGCTCACAGAGAACACTGTCCCCCAGTCCCCTCAGCCTGTGCTCACAGAGAACACTGTCCCCCAGTCCCCTCAGCCTGTGCTCACAGAGAACACTGTTCCCTAGTCCCCGCAGCCTGGGTACACACAGGACACTGCCCCCAGTCCCCTCAGCCTGTGCTCACAAAGAAGTGTAGCCTGTCATCATCCACCAAATAAATGTGAATTCCTGATCTCTCACATGCACAAGTCCCGGTCACAGTTGCTCTCAGTGGCGGCTTCTTCCTATTCTGTACACATACCTGCCGGGTCGCTACCCACTCTCCACAGGCAAGCCTACCCCCTTGAAGCCATCACATCTGAGGCAATGCCCCACCAGGAGGCCCTGCTTCCCCACATCTCCACATATGCTGGGTCCCAGGGTCAATCCATGTCCTGCACAGCAAGGCACATGTACACTAATTCCTCTGTCTCTTTTATGGGTGGAAGAGGTGCGTTCTCCTCTGCTTGGGCCGGTGATATTTTTTCTCATCAGAACTGCCAGCTCAACCGGTCTGTGAGGACACTAGCTGAGAGCCCTCCTTCAGCCACAACATTTTACTCTCACCCACTCACACATTTTTTAGCCCTTTTTGTTGGCTGCGTGTGATGCAGGAAACACATGATAATGAGTCCTGTCTTCCTGGGAACTTAGGCCTCTGCCTTCCTTCATCTCTGCTCTGCTCAGAATCAGAGGAAATGCACTAAGCACTAAGCAGACACGTCTGAAAGATGGTTTCTGTGGCACCGAATGAAGCTCCTGAGACAGTTCCCTATTTCCACACTCCTATGACAGGAGTAGTGTCCACAGCTGCCCAGAGCTGGGACCCCAGGAGAATGGCCTCCATGTGAACACAATACACAGCAGCACACTGACAGTTTAACACAGTTCACACTCATCACGAATTTACATTCTCTTTAAAAATGTAAATAAAATATTCATCTTTGTTAACATCTCACATTAAATTAATTTTTATATTTTTATTGAGTTTATGTGAATTTCATATAATAGATCTTAATCAAATTTCCCCCTCCCCTATCTGACCTTCTCCGTACCCCCCCTACACTGGGTTTTTATGGATTCTGTCATAAATGTCATCATGTCTGGTCAAGGATTTGCACCCAGATGTCCCTCAGTGCAAGTTCATCCACTGGAGTCTGGTCAGCCTGTCTAGAGTCACTCCCTTAAAGATCTTCTCTCTCTCACCCAGCAGTAATCAGTTGCCAATATTTCTTTGGCTAGGGTTGGGGCCTGCCGCCCATTTCCCTCCTTCTGTGCTGGGTTTTTGTCTGATTGAGTCAGCATGGGTCTTGTGCATACTGACGTCATTGCTGCAAGTTCATATAATCAAGTTCCTAGTGGCCTAATCGCCTCTGTTTATTTTTGTTCATGCACCACTCTTGGCTCTTGCAATCTTTCCACCCCTTCTCCTGCAATGGTCCCTTGGCCGTGGGTAGGTTTAATATAGGAGGAGTCCTATCCAGGGACACATACTCTATAGTTTCTTATTCTCTAAAACCTGGCCAGTTGTGGCCTTCTGTTTGCATCACACTCTGTTTTATGAGGAAGCTTTCTTGGTGAGGGTTGAGAGATTCATTAGTATTCTCTCTACCCCCTATTCTCCTATGTTCCATGAGCCTTACTTGTAAAGGATTCCCCTGTAGATGTGTCACTTAGTGCTGGGCATCTCTCAGACATATATTCTCTTTGTGTGTAAATACAAGGATTTACACATTGGCCCTTGTCTGTAAATACAAGGATCTATATTTAGCAAACAGTAAAAAATTTCATTTGCCTAGAAATATGATAGAGGCAGAGTTTTCTCTGGGATCTAAGGCATTTCTAGCCATGTGTATTTGGCTATATTTATAGTGCCACCCATGAGTTCCCTCCCATCGAGAGGACTTTAAGTCCAATTAGATAACTGCTGATTGCCCCCTAGAAAAAGGGGCCCTGGTTCTCAACCAAATTGAGATAGTTTGCTGTGCCAGCTGTTATGGTTATTAGGCTTTATGGCTGGATTGGACCATTAGTGGGTTTTCTCCCTTAACGGCTTGCATAGTCTACTCTACAACTATGAGAGCTAGCCTCCAGGGAGGAAGCTTCTGGGTCAGTTCTAGCTCCATTGCTCCAAGTCCTGTGTCCTGTCTTCAGCAACAGGGCCTTACCATCTCACATTTTCACACAATTAAAACCAAAGAAATACTGATCTGATACTTCCCTGTGCTCTGAGAACAAAAACAGGGGTAATACAGGTGGGCCGGAAGACACACAACCACTTTTTCAGTATTGGTTATAATTTGTAATTGCCCTCTTTCCAAAATATAATTTTCAGGGGACCATGTTTGGAAGAGCAATGCTGTCAAAGTACGTATCAAATACAGGTGTGAGTCACAGCCAGCTGGACACCCTGCCTCTGCGGCTGGCACCGCTGTCTTTATCTGCCTTCATGTGTTCATGCACAGCCTTCCTTCATGAGCACTGGGTGCCTGAGACCACTGGTGCCTATGGTTTTCCATCCCCCTATGTGAGCAGGGACAGGTAAGGCATGGTTGCAGCATCAATAGACAGAGGCCTGGCCTGGTGTCCTGCTGTCCCGAAGAGGCCATAAGCAGAGCGTGCCGCCAGTCACACCTCAGCAACTCCAGGTCTTGCTGGTGCTGGTGCATTGACAGAGGAGTTGTTGCCATGTCAGTTGTTGGTCAGGATCAACATGGTGTTTGAGTGGCCACTTAAATGCACAGGAAAGTGACATGGTTTACAGACAGTCATCATCATGCCCATATCTTCTCTTAAGTCAGCTTGCACTGTGCTGGGGATTTAGCAGAGCCTAGCTGGGTGGCAGCAGCTGCTTGTCTTGTGCAGCCTAGAGATAGGAGACCTCACTGATCCCTGAGATGGAGACACAGGTGCCTGCTCAGTCAGAGGTTCTGCTGAGGGCTTTCTTCATGCCTGGAAGACAATTGATTTCTCCCAGTTAGAGAGAGAGAGAGAGAGAGAGAGAGAGAGAGAGAGAGAGAGAGAGAGACTGGGAGACTGCACTCTCTGGTATGACTTCCTGGGGCACTAACCTTTTCATGAAAGCCCCATCCTCATGGCTCCATAAATAAGACCCCAATCACCCTGAAAGACTTCCTCTCTGTATAGCATTATACTGCTAGCTGCCAGTTAAGGCTTCAACCTATGGACTGTGGTGACTGTCCAGTACACAGCAGTTAAACTCATCCAAAAGCAAGAAATTATGTGGTAAACTTCAGAGGGTCATGTAAGATCTTTAATAAAATATTGTGACAAAAGATATAAGCAGGTGAAAGTAGGTGTGTTGGGGTCTGCACCCCACAATGACAGTAGACAAAGAAGTAGGTGGAAATACTGCAGAGGACAGGCAAGCCAAGAGGTGAGAATATAAACACGCAGTGGAACGTGTGGCTACAGCTGCACCCCGGAACCCACACTGGCAGCAACCCCGCACACCCCACTGAAAAGTCGCTACCCTTTCTACTTACATGCGTGGATCCTGGTTACTCCTACCCTGTTTGTGTAAGAGACAAACTCCAAGTCCCATCCACAGTGTGCGTTACGCAGGGGAAGCAAAATTGAAAAGAAATTAGAAGAAAAAGCCAATGTGCACTTCAAATGAGCAGCAAGCCTCAACTGCACATGGGCACCGAGCTGCAGCAAGCCTCAACTGCACACGGGCACCGACCGAGCTGCAGCAAGCCTCAACTGCACATGGGCACCGACCGAGCTGCAGCAAGCCTCGACTGCACACGGCACCGAGCTGCAGCAGGGTGGGCTTCCATTCTTCAGTTTTGTGTATTAAGGCTCTAAGAAAAACCCAGTTCTGTAATATTTTATTTCATTTCCTTTAATAGTAGATCCTTTGAAGATGTGTCTGGTAGTGGGGTGAGCTGGCTTTGGTTATTTCTTTAGTTGACACATTGCTGGTGAGAAGGCCACCAAGTGCTCGTGTGACTTCACTGTTCCTGTGACCACCAGGAACTTTTGTACGCAGCTACGCAGCTACTAAGATGTACAAAAGAAAACTACTTTTTGAATCAAAACAGACATTTCTATGTAAATCATTTTACCAATGGCTAACAGTGGAGCTGCTTCCTGCAGACCCGTGCCAGAGCCCATCAGTGGGGTGTGAGTACTGTGGTGCCCTGGGCCTGGCGGGGCCTGGGCGACCCTGTGAGCAAGGTGTTCCCTGCAAAGCTCCTGGTCCCTCTGTCCCCCTTCCCGCCCCCTGGCTTTAATCCTAGCCTGGCGTCAAGGCCAACCAGCAAAGCACAGAGGCTAGAGAGAACCTCCTCAGAAGTCTGCCATCTTGAAGCTGCAGAGAAGGGGGTTCCTGTGGACAGCAGGCAGCACTATGAGAGTTGCACACCAGCCATGGCGGAATAGCTTAACGGTGGCTATTCTGATGTGTACCCAGTCTGGTGTCCCTGGCTGTGCACCCGGCCTTGTGTTCTTAGGCTGTATGTACCTAGCCATGTATACTTAGCTGTGTATACCCAGCCTTGTGTCCCTGGACCTATGTCCCCAGCCCACTCACTTTCACCAGACACCCATGTCACACTCTATCCACCTCTCCATAGACTGCACAGTGAGCATTTGAATGTCAGGGTGAGCCCTGTGATAGTGACTGCAGTGTCTATACACTTCTGTGGCTGTTTAAGAGACAGAAAGTTATCTGCCAATGCCGCTGGGTGGTGTGCCTGGCCTTGCCAGCCTCACTGGACACCATCTCATAGAGGAGTTTCCACACCAGGAAAGTGGTGGAGAGGAGAATACAGCCGGAGAAGGGACAGCCTGGAGAGGAAGAGAATCAAAGAAGGTTCTGGAAGCAGATGCGACCTCCCCTCACTACCACCTCCCCTCACTTGATCTTTATGTGTGGAAACTCTCATAATACATAAGCCCTAGGTCTTGCACTAAATATTGGGTTCCATCTGGGCCCTGAAACTTGGGATCATTCATATTTCGAAGTCATTTTATTCCAAAAGGAGAACTACTGTTTAGAATGCACAGGATTGCTGTCACAATTTCTGCTTGTTCTGTGCCTCGTCCCCCCTTCCTCAACTCCACTGGCAAGGCCATGTGACCCTGAGTCCACACTGGGGGACTCTCTGACAAGGGAAGATGGCTTTAGTTCTGTCCCCAGCTTCCTGCTTTGCCATTCCTTGATGAATAACTATAGTTTAAGCTGAAGTAAACTCCTCCCTGATATTGGTTTTAGTCACAGCAATGGAGACCTAGCCAGGACATGTGAACTTTGTAGTAGACAATGTTGTGCCATAATATCATGTATATGACATAAGTGACACAAAGACATCCTACTGGGCGTGTCTCTGGAGATGGCTGATAAATGAGGAATGAGGTTAGAAGCTCATGGCAAGTGTGGCTGGTGGGCATGAGGAATCCCCTCTGACTTAGCTTGTGTCTCCAGAGCCCGAGACACAGCTGTGCTGGTGACTAGTGTGAGGAAAGTCCCAGCAGCCATGTGACAAGGTGGACAGTAAAGAAGGAGGGGCAGTGAAAAGGAGCTCGGGAAGCAGATGCTGATTCTAAGCTGCAATGCCCCAGTGCTGCCTGGCAGCCCTGCCCGCGTGGCCTCGGGTCGCTCCTGGGACCACAAGCTCAGTGTGGATGTGAGTGTCATGTGACAGAAAGGCTTGAGATCTTATCACACCACTCAGAACAGTGTAGAATTCTCAGGAAATGTTTATTTCTGGGCTTTCTCATGCCATATTTTTTGGGTGTCATTGACTGTAGGTAACCTGTGCAGTGAAAATCCCTTCTTAGATCAGGTGTCTCCTGCAGAATCCTAGCAGATGTATCCAAACCTTTGACATTATGTCACAATGTTGTCAACTACAAAGTTCACATTTAAGAACCACACAACTGAATTACAAGAGAAAAACATAAAAGACATACAAACATAGTGTTTTACGTTTACAATTCTACACTGGGCAGCATTCATAGCTATCCTGGGGTGCATGCAGGTTGAGGACCACAAGTTGGACCATGCCTGGCCCTGAAGTGGGGAAGGTATACTGTAGACACTTATCAAGGCACAGGGGTGACATTTCCATGTCCCTTGCCATAATTATGAACAGCCTGGTTGACCTTGAAATATCAAGTTCACATAGCAAAGAGAGTACAAAGCCTGCTGTTACAGTGGTGGGGCCTGCAAGTCTGTACTGTGGCTTGGAACCTAGATCTCCCAGGTGGGAGCAGCAGGGACCATATGGTACTGTCATTCTATACACCTTTAAAACATGAACGACTTAGCCACCATGTGGGTGCTGGGAATGGAACCCGGGTCCTCTGCAAGAGCAGTCGGTGCTCTTAACGGCTGAGCCATCTGCGTGCCAGGGAATGTTCAAATGATTAAAGTCCTGTAGCTCCACACGTGTCACTGTTGATGCCATGATACCCCGTGTACCCATCTGGCCCTGGGGATTTGGTTTGTCCCTTGTCTGTATTCAGTGACAGCAGCAGATGTAAGGAGCCTGCCAGCTTTGCCTTCTTGGATGCAGATGAACTTGGAATCAAGCAGGGTGCTGCAGGAAGGATCTACAGCCTTACATGCGGCCCACAGGATCCAGGATGCAACCTTCACCTTAGAACTTTTCCCTCTAGAAAAGATGAATACAGACTGCTTCCTCTTCCATCCCTGTATTAGTCAGTTTTCTGTTGCTGTGATAAAACACCAGACCAAGGAACTTATAAAAGGAATTTATTTGAGCTTACGATTGGCGGTTCCAGGGAATTAGTCCATTGTGGTGGGAGGCGTGGTGGCCGGATCCGGAGCAGCAAACAGAGGGTCACATCTCGCAAAGAGCACAGGAAGCAGAGAGGAGCAACTGTAGAGCACGAGGCTTGTTAAGCTCACTAAGCCCGCCCCCAGTGACACACTTCCCCCAGCATGGCCACACCTTCTAAGACCTCCAGAAACAGCACCACCAACTGGAGACAAATGTCTGAATACCTAGAGCCTATGGGGGACACACATTCAAACCACCACAATCCCCATCCTTGCCCCTGGCCACTCCAGGAAGGGATGGTTCTGGCTAGTGGGCAGAGGTGGGGCCTCAGGTCCCTGAGGTACTGGCCTCTGAGCCTCAGAGGAGAGTGGTATGTTCCCTGTTGCGTTCTGCTCTCAAGGAGAGATAGAGCATTCGTTTTTCTGCCTGGGGAGGTGGAGAGTACTTCAAGAAGGAAACATCACAGAGTGCTAAGCTTAGTTCCAAACCGAGAGAATATTTCAGCCAGCACCCCACCTTGTGAATGAGAGCAGCTGTGATCACCCACACAAGATCCTCACAAGATCAGGCCCTTTAAGATTCTATGAGAATTGGAAGTTCACAGGGTGGAATTTTGCTGCACTGTAGGTGGCTATGAGTTACCCATGCTCCTGTCAGTAATCTTAGGACACTCATTGATTCCCTCAGCAGGATTTGGACCGAATCTTTTCTTTTCATTGTTGATGCCTCCTTCTCTAGAGGGATTGGCTCTACTGTACATCTCAGGAAATGTGCTGGCCCATGCAAGGAGCTCACTCTGTTCAACTGGGCCACCATGACGGGCTCCAAAGCGGTACAGTCGAAGCAGTGGTGACTAATACAGGTTTCTGCACTCTGCCTGTTAGGAAGGTCTGAGTGTACTTAGCATCCTGCTGGGCTCACTGCCCACTCCAGAAGGAGCTGTGGGCAGCATCAGCACCTGCACGGGGAGCTGGGGGCCAGGCAGATCCCCTGGAGTGCAACTAACTGGGCTCTAGTAGGTACTCACTGTGACTGACACCTCTCTCCAGCTCACGCCACAGCAGACAGTGAAACGTGGCGCTGAGAGCAGAGGCCGGGGGCAGTGTGGACTGGAAGTATGCAGAACGGCTGCTTTCCCAAGTGAACATGGAGACACCGCTCAGCTGTCACTGTACCCAGAGGGGCCCAGTGCTGTCTACCCTACATTTCACAGGAGGAAGTAGGCGAGTTGTCAGCTCATCAGCCTCATGGGTTGGTGACAAGATGTCACCTTATGAGTGACAACGTAGTTGTTGATAATAACCAAGCTGGAAATATTTATGCCACAGAAACTGGAGAATACTCAAAAATGGCATTTTTTTCTCCCTCTGGTTTAGGTGTACATTCTGGGAGGAGGGAGGACAGGGGCTAAACGTTTAGCTGGCGCTGTGTCATAGCCTCCTCTAAGTCTTGTCCTGTGCCAGTGCGGAGTGCTCCCTGTTCCATTTGAGATTGGGGAAGAGCCCCAGAACCTACACGTTTATGGGGAATCAGTGGTTTGGGTTAAAGATTTGTACCCTATATATACCTGCTGTCAACTGATTTCAGAAATTTAAAAATTAACTTAGAATGATATTGCTTTGCCTTATTAAAAAAGGATTATTTTCATTGTAGATGAAGAGCACTAAATTATTTCAATTTGCTGCCTCTGTCCTGGCAAGTCTACCCAAAAAGCATGAGTGACTTCACAGGCAGGTGCCATTGAGCACAGGCTAACCCAGGCATTCTCTTCTTCCCTGTCTGTTCTCTTGGCTGGCTGTTGGCTCCAACCTAAGGGCGAGCTGAGCACTTGCTTTCTGTCACTAGCAGGCATTTGAAATCAAAGCACCTATCCTCAATGGTGCTTCTGGATAAATCACCCTTTCCTCCCCCCCTCCTCATCCTCTTCCTCCTCCTCCTCTTCTTCATCCTTCTCCTTTTCCTCTTCCTGTTCCTTCATTGCCCGCCTTTTCTCCTTCTGTTCTTCATCCCCCTCTTTCCTCTCCCTCCCCTCTTCTTCCACCTCCTTCCCTCCTCCTCCTTCTTTTCCTCCTCTCCCTTCTCTTCTTCAACCTCTTCCTTTCCCTTCCCATCTTCCTCCCCCTCTTTCTTTCCTCTCTTCCTTCTCCTCCTTCTTATCTTCTTCTTGTCCCTCCTTGTGGAGGGCACACTTCAAACCCCCACGAGGCTGGGGCTTGTGACTGGATCAACCCTCTGGAAGAGGCAGACCCCATGATTACAGTAGCACTGGCCTTACAGTGGATTTGGACAGATGTTTGCTAAAGGTCAAGTTCAGGCTCCAAACTTTTTCCAAATATGATGCTGAAGACCTCTGAAGCCCAGTCCCACCCGGCCTTTCTGGTTTTGCAAGCAGCCACTATAACACCATCTCCCAAATTCCCCATTCCTTTTCTCCTCCTCATGGCACAGCTTAATTACTCTTTCCTTTAGTTGTTATTTTATGGGCCTCCTTGTCTCAGCCTGATCTGCAGCTGGAACAGAGACATCACAAGAAATGCTGTCACTGCAAATGGCTCCTGCCCTGGGAAACACGCCACGGTGACTCTGTCAAAGGAGATGTTGCGTGAAACCAGCTCCATTCAGTGTAAGGCAGACTTAGAGGCAGTAAGCAAGGGTCTTCCATCATCTAGGCACAGAGCAGCAGGACACCAAAGCCCTGCTGCCTAGCCACAAGCTGTGCCACCAAAGCAGCTTGCAGGCTTCTCACTAGTGCAGGTCTGAATGCTCCTGATGGGCTGACAGCAATAACCAGGACGTCAGCCCTGACTGTGGCCAGAGTGATGGTCCAGACACCTAATAAACCAGATTTACACATGAAGCCAGGGGGGAAAACTAAGAGGAAGAAGGGACCAATCATCACGGGAGTTAGTTGTACACTTGACGTCTGTCAGAACTGCGGGTTCTAATGTAACAGAAGGACATGAGCTCTGTGTCTGACACCACTCATGTAGAGTTCTTTCTCTTGCTTATCAATAGTGCTTCCTTTGGGCAGAAGAATAAGTAAGCCAGTGTGAAACTGGTTTAGGAAGGAAAATATGTTTACATATCCAATGAAAGCTTGCCAAGCTGTGTGGCCCGCTGTGGCTGTGCAGATGGAGCTGCTGCAGGAGCCATCCTCGTCACAGATGGGCATTTCTGGGTGTATACACACAAGTACATGGAGGTCAGGAGCTCTGTGGATCCTAATACTCAGAGTGGCTGCATTTTAAATGCTTACAACAAACGCAAGCGCACATGCAGTTCAGGAGTTCCGAGGAGCTCAGTACTCGAGGTGACTGTGCTTCAACATAAGCTATGTAAGTGTCACTCACTCAGTGCTTCAAAACCTCAGACATTTCCAACATGTTTGAAAGTCAAGACATACGGCCCACATAGCCTGGACTTTCAGAGATGAGCCTTGCCCACCCATCTACCCATCTCTCTGTGAACTAAGAGCAGACGTCATCCAAATGCTAATGAGAACATAGGCGTCCAGTGCCTGCACTTTGTCAACAGGGCAAGCAGTACACAACAAATCCAGTGACGGCTCTGTGGCTGCCAGGTCCAAGGGCTGCCATCCCACTTCCCATTGAAGACTCAAGGCTGCAGTCCAAGTCCTTCATCCCATGATGTATTAAAAAGTAAATAAAAGTTTCACCATGCCTGGGATCTCAGCACTGGGGCCCGAGCCAGAGACTTGCCATCGTTCCAGTTCTGCCTGGTTCTGCACATGAAATGTCACCCAGAGGCTTGGGTGTTTAAACACGTGGTTCCCAGCTGATGGTGGAAGACTGAGGAACCTTTAAGAGGCAAAGCTTTGCTGGAGGAAGGAGGTCACTGGAGGCAGGCCATGTGGTTTGGTAGTCCAGGCCCACTTCCTGCATTCTCTGCTTCCCAATTCAACATGAGCGGCTGCCTCGCACTCCTGCTGCCATGCCTTCCCAGCCATGATGGTCTCGGACGGTGAGGATGGTGAGAGAATAACCCCTTCCCTTAAGTCACTTCTTCTTGGGTATTTGCCATAGCAACAAGAATAACTAATACACTGGGTTTATACAGCAAGTTCCAGGCCAGCCAGGGCTATATTCTTCATGCTAAACGCAGGCTGAGCCTTTCCTGGCCGTCTCATCAGTGCTGCTAAGAACCCTGGCTTTGATCCGAGGTCACACATCTTTTCCTTTGTGCTCCATGTGGCAGGCCAGCCCCACCAGTCACTCTCTAGACTGGGTACCTAGCTACCTTCCCTGCCTTTGAGCTCCACACACACTGAGCTTCTGTGGTCCTGTCCATGGTCAGCACGCAAGCCTCACACCGTCAGAAGAAGGCACGGGCCTGGAGGCACAGGGGAGAGAACTTGCCCACCCCGCTGCTGCTTGCTTGCCCTGGATCTACCCTGACCCCTCTCCTGCCTGGTCCCAGCGTGGCTGCTGCTCTTCTCCAGGGCAGCCCTCACTGAGGTTTCCATTAACGCAGTAGACCCAGGACGGTTCTGAGCTGGACATCGACGTCCACATTTCCAAGATCATCCTGAAGAATCAAGCTGTTAACTGTATTCTTGTTAGACCCAAGGATGGTGGAAGCTAAGCCCACATAAGCTTTACTGGCTCTGAGCATACTTCTTTCTAACTTCAGTAATTTCTGAGATTATAAACTTGGGAGAAAGGTAGGCTCTGCTCAAGGAATTTGCCTTCTGTCAAAACTGACAGTGCGGGGGCTGGAGAGATGGCCTAGCGGTTAAGAGCACCGACCGCTCTTACAGAGAACCCGGGTTCAATCCCCAGCACCCACACGGCGGCCGAGAACCGTCTGAAACTCCAATTCCAGGAGAACTCCAGCTCCAGGGGAATCCGACACCCTCTTCTGACCTCCGCGGCATTGCACGACACGGGTGCACAAACTTGCCTGCAGACAGTACATTTATACACATACAAAAATAAGATAAATAAAAAGATTTAAAAAAAAAACCTGACAGTGCATAGAATGGGTTCGGAGTGTTCCGATCCAAATTGTAGATGTGCGGTAGGTAGATAAGACAACCATCTCCTCCAGTGGCTGAGGGGGGGCGCCCTGCCTGACCCTGGGCTGGAGCTGGAGCTGCCCTCAGAGAGGGGCACCCTGTGCATGCACAGGGACACAGAAGTGTCTATTTTATATCCAGCTGTGCTCTGAAGTGTTTCAACATGTGGTGTTCTAGCCACTCCACACTAGAGGTCAGGTGAAGACCCCACCACCCTGTTGAATACGGATTCCATCTTCTTAGTGAGAAAACTGGGGAGACAAATGGAGCTGTTAGTGACCAAGGCTGGCACCCAGGAGCCTGCAATCCTGACCCCAAACCCACTCCTTTCTGCTCAGCTCTGCCTAAAACTGGTCTCTTCTGACTCAGGCAGTAAGTGATTCACCCAGAGTATAGTTTGGAAGTCCCACATGCAGTGCCGCTAGTCTACACCCTTGGATGGACATTGCTGTGCAGCTCCAGTCTGCCCAGGCCGACCTTCTCCAGCGTTATGGGACGGGCCAGAAGAGGCAGAAAAGGAGCTGGGGCGGGGTGTGGGGGGGTGACCACAGCAGATGGGAGCACTACCTCCACCACCAAGGGTCCCATTCCCTGCCCTCAAAGGCCCTTTGGGGTGGCCACACCATGTGCCCATCATCACCCTTCCTTTTGACTTCTACTTCTTTCCCTCCCCACGTGTGATTCATCTTCTTAAATTTTCTGAGTCGACTGTATATGGATTAAACATTAGGGTGTGGAGACCTTTTCCAGTCACAGTTTTATGAGTTATTTGTTTTTACCTCATTGGAGGGTGGAATTATAGTTCTCATTAAAAAAAAAAACCCTGAAAATAAATGGAATATTCATTTCTCATTTTATATGGTTAAAATAAACTTTGTAAAATTAAAAATTAGCCACGAAAAAGAACAAGATCTGCCACTCCCATCTCAGCGAGGCCTGGCACATAGTATGGGACATTAATAGGCGCTGCCTCTGCAGCACCGGCGCTGTCTTCTCCTGCTGTGTAGACGGGCTACGGTGGTGCCCCAGCAGCTTTGACACACAGGTTCTCACAGGGATGAGCCTGAGAAACAGGCTCCAAGTGAATGCTTTTCCCTGAGCACTAGGGAGCATACTGCCAGGCGTCACCCTCCTGAGCTCTGGAGTCCAGAGACCCACAAAGGGACATATTCATCTACTCGGTGCCCGCAAGATGCAGGGGAGCCAGTGCGCAGAGGCGCCCAGGCCACCTGGAGGGCCTCCAACTCCACCCCCCGCAGGACTCCTGGCATTCAAGAGTCACTCTCACCAAGCAAAAGACAAGAAGGCTCAGATTCTGGGGAGATCTCAAAGCTGAGTGGAATATGCTCTAGTTTTGAGGACCTGGGGTTAATACCCAGCATTCACAGTGAAGAGAGAAGCAGGATTCAGGGTGAACTGACATCACCTCCAGTACATAGCGCCTCTTCCTGCTTTTCTAGAATACAAGCACTGCAAATCCAGGGTCTGAGCAGGAAAGAGATGCATGAGCCATGTCATTGTCCTGGTGTCTCTTGGTCTGTTGAATGAAGGTTAGGATTGTGACTCAGCTCTTTGCAATGATGATGACTAAGTCATTCTACATGTCCTGCTGTCCTAGGGCTCCAGAGAAGCCCCTGGTCACTGCACACATGGTATAGGGCACTTACAAAGGACTAGCCTTCCCATCTCAGCTCCACACTGCTCTGTTGGAGCACCAGAGTTGCCTGACTCCTGGCCTCCAAGTCTGGTCTGGGCTCTGACTCCTGGAGGGCTGCCACCCCCCTTGTCTGTCATATGCTGGCTGTCTCACGGCAGAGGGGCAAGAGTGCACCCTCCCTGCCTGCAGCTCAGGCCTACACCTCCTTGCTGAGGACATCTGTGCAGCCTCATGTGTTCATGCCCAGAGCTTCTGTGACTAAGGGTAGACCTGACATTGAAGCCTTCCAGCCATGCCACTCTGAAGGGCACAGTCTAACTGGGTCTTGTGAGAGGGCTGTGATGTTGGAAGCAGGAAGGGTGAACAGCTTCAGAGTGGAAGAGAGAAAGCTTTACAAAAATAGCATTGAGTTTGGAGAGCAGCAGGTACCAGGCCAACTTCAGGACAAGTACTTGGGTAAGCACCCAGGAACACCTGATCACCTCTCCTTTTCACCTACTATTGCAACAGTATCAGCAGGGAGAGTTTGGCCTATATGGTTAAATGACTTGCTCAACATTAGACGAAAAGCGGGATTACATATCACCTCCTGAAATCTTTCCTCCAAAATTCATAAGCTGAATTTACCATCTAAGCCATCTCCTAAGCCTAAATGACAGGCAGGTTATCTGAGCGTCCTCCTGCGTGGCCAGTGCTGACTCTTCTGAAAACAATGGCTTTCCTCTGGCTATTCTGCAGAATCTTGTCATATTAAGATAATATTTCTTTGGAGAAAGAAATCATAAAATAAAATGGGGACTGAAATTATGGACAATAAAATCCTGTAGGGTAAATAATTCCCTTTCAGCCCATGGGCTCCTAAAATGAGAAGAGACAGACAGACAGCTCTAGAGGGGGACAGAAAGATTCCACATGGCCTGGAAATAGCATGTCCACAGGACCCAGGTAGTAAGAAGTGGGTGAGAGCTGTGTTCTGTCACTTGGGTTGAGCAAATATGTCCTATGAGAATGAACTTCACTCAGCTCTGAGTTTACAGACCCCAGGAGGATACCCGGGACCTTCATCAGAGTCCCCTGGAGGGAGAATCCTGGGTGACTGTGACAGCCTAACAGCTGGGATGTTTAGTGCTGGGAGCACTTCACTAGACAGCAAACCACTTGGATCCCTGCTTTGTGTGGACTCTTGTTTAGGGGAGCATGCTTCAGAGTGTGACTCTGAGGTATTTTACCAGGGATGCCTCAAGAGTGTGGCTCTGTAGTAGTATTTTACCAGGACTTTGGAGCTTTACGAATGCCCACAATCAAGATGGAAAACATTCTAGTTCCTCTAAAGCACCTACCTCTTCAGACAGTTCCTAAACAGGGTCCCCACAATTGTCCACTCCATACAGGAGACACTGTCCTGGCACCCACAGGTGTCTGCACTGCTTGGCACATTTTGAGCAGTAATTAGGCACATGAGAAATCCAAGTCACATTTTGTTGATTTTGCTTCCAGTGTGAGGCAAGGGTGAGGCTCCTCAGGGTGAACTGATCCATGGCAGAAGCTGGGCTGAGCTTCTCTCCACTTTCCTGTGCAGTGAGTGGACTTTGTGTGTGGGCTGCATAGACATGCAAAGTGCACTTCAAAATAATCTGATACAAGTCCACAAGTGACTGTGTTATGTAGGCGATGGAGTATTTTAAAAGATGTACACACTCACCTCAGTTCCTATGACTAAGTGGAAATCTCTACAACAATTATCTGTCATTAAATGTATCGAAAGCTCTGCATAAGCATCCTGTGTGTAATCTTTAGCTCAAGTTCTGCTTCCTCACCTTCCATCCTGATGATTGAGCAAATACATTTTAAGGGTAAGTGGAGGAGGGATAACAGGAGAAAGGATGGACATGGGCCAGCCCCACAGGAGGAAAGGGTTCTCTGCCCTCATCTCTGAGCACAGGGAACATTCCACAGCCCACCTGTCCTCTGTGAAATGCTAGGTGGATGCCCAGTGATCTCTGAGCCTAGCTCTGGGACTCCACCTGCCAAGGCTCAGCCTGGGACAATGGCATCTGGAGAAGTGTGTTCCTACACGAAGTACAGGTCCAGAGGTGGGCCTGGCACCCTAGTCAGTAGTCTTAAAGACCTCACCTACAAGCCAGTCCTCTGACAGAGCTATAAGAATACGTGCCTTCTCTGACAAACTGTGTGTTCACTTAGAAGACAAAACTAAGGGTATTTAACTAACCCTATGTCATCACTTTCAGCCTGCTGGGGCTTCTCACTGTACTTCTTTTTAGGAGTTCTCTAAGCTTGTTGTCTATGCTACAGTGTATGGAAGCTTTAAGACTCACAGACGAGGTAAAGCACAGTCAGCCATGCAGGAGGGATCTCTTGAAATGGGTAAGTCAAGGATGGTGCTGGCGTGAGCCCGTGTGCCACATCCTTCATTCATCTGAAGCAACAGCTAGGATGAGGGGCTTATTTAACTTTATTGTACTGAAATTAATGGTGGACAGGGAGTGTTTTCTCAGTGTCTAAATCTTAGTGACTCCTAAGGCATACCTTTACAGAAGAAGGTGGCGATGCACCCATAGACCAAGCACCTCAGTGTTCCTTTGTCTAAGCAGAGAAGTTTGGGGCTCAGCTCTAGGGAGCCAGACCCAGCATGGTGGCCATCAGCATAAGGGCTCAGGAGGGTATTTCCACCTGAGGAATCAGACCACCAGGTGCTGAGGTGATCTAAAGGTCCAAGGGGCGCCCTCTGCAGCTGCCAGAGAAAGCGGATCAGCTGACAACCAGAGAACTGGGGACTCTGCAGCTGGCCACATCCTGCAGGGGAGAGCCCCAGACCTGTGATGAGACTCCAGGCAGGGAACGGGGGGAGAGGAGACCCACTGGGAACCCAGGATGCACAGGCTTGGCTCACAGGTCTGCTCAGCAAAGCCCAGGGCCACAGCTGTGCTGAGGTTCATGGGCAGTTTAGAAAGCAGATGCTAGGTCTGTGTTTAGGGCCCTCACAGAGACGTGGTGAGATGTGTGTTCTAGAACATGCCTGGGGCTGAGGCAAGATCAGAACACTTTTCACTACTGACATCGATACACTAAAATCACCTGGTTTTCAGGAAAACTAGTCTAGTATTCTGCCTGTTTGGTGACAAGGCATTGAGCATTAAGGACTCTAATCTGGTCTGGTCTGGGATTGCCTAGAACAATGGCTGAAACCTTATGCTTGACAAGGCTCAGAAAGAAGAATCGTGTGTGTGTGTGTGTGTGTGTGTGTGTGTGTGTGTGTGTAAGAGAGGGAGAGGAGGGAGAGAGAGAATGCAAATGACTCCAGTGTGGCCAAAAGCTAATTGCTTGAGGGTGTGGCATGTGGGCTCTGTGCACTATTCTAGCTTCTGTGTAAACTACAGATTCCTTCAGGAAAAGTTAAAAACAAAAGGAATGCAGTGTGGTATGTAAAAAGGTGGTATAAACACTAAGGTTAATATAAAAAGGAGGTAAATGTGTCCACATGGGAGGTCTGGCCTGATTCCGCCATAGCACAAAATGAGTTAGAGAAGAGCGCCTCTGACATGAACGTCTGGCTGTTGTGACTTACAAGATGAAGCAGCAGCAAGACAAAAGGATGCGCCCTGGGAGGCCCACGGAGAGCAGGACTGGGGATGGTGGGGACAGACATCCTCCTCAGAGTGTGGCAAACAGGAAGACGTCTCCATGGTACCTGACTCCTCACGCGGGGCCTGAACGGGGAGATGGCAGAACTCCCCAGGGACAGGCATGTCACCCCTTTTCCTTCTGGAGATACCTGATCCCTCCTTCCTGGGGACCCCAATCAAGCAACTGTGTTACTTTTCCCAGTCTCATCTCCCGGTGAGTAGACTTCTCAGCCCTAGGCAGCTGTCTGCTGCGGAGACAGCGGCTCCTCCTACTTCAGCAATGGCAATGACTCCATTTCCTGCTTTGCCTTCTAGCGCTCAGATGATCTTTGCAGCTTCCTGGTAGCACAGAGCTTTCTGCACTGAGCTGTCATATTGCTTTTAAACTCATGCTAGATTTATACTGATTTTCTAAATTATCTTTCTTCATTTTTTGTTTGTTTGTTTGTTTGTTTTGTTTTGTGTTTTCAGGCATGGTCTTCCTATAGCCTCAGCTGGCCCGGAACCTGCTATGTAGACCAGGCTGATCTCTAACTTATTGAGATCCATCCACCTGCCTTTGCTTCCTGAGGGCTGGGATTAAAAGCACACACCACTGTGCCAGGCTTCTAATTTATTCATCTTTATCGTGCTATATTGCAATCTTTTTGCAGTTATGAAACAGTTTTCTCTGGGACTACCTTCAGCTCAGGGGAAGATTCTATGCCTTTGCGGGAAGTACCCCGAATCGCTACTAAATCTAAATCAGCAATCATTTTTCAGATGCCAGGAACCTGCTGCATCTCTTTTCACCTTTTAGTCACCACACTTCTGCTTGCTGCCCCTGCACTTCTGAATATCTTTTGTGACAGAAAATATGCAAACTGGCACCAAGTAGCTTGAGGTCCACACACCACATTCTCGGGATTCATTTTGGCCGAAGATGAGGTGAGCCACGCTAACTCGAGAATAAATTTAGAAATTCTCTCAGCCCAGCTTTATTTACAGGGCTTTAAGGGGGTTGAATAAATGTCGTAACTATTTTCCCTCTAAATGTCTTCATTATGTTTTAAATATTTGGAATTTAGTAAGCCCTTGAACACATTTAGTTGAGGCAATAGCTCTCTACTCCTTAATCTTTAAGTTCAAGTGGGTCTTAACGGAAATTGTGATTCATATGTTTCCAATTCCCTAATTCTTACTGAAACGCATCTAAACGTCGCTTTGTAATGGTTATCTGATGTCCAAAAGTTTTTGAACTTTAAACTGTTTACTCAAAGTTAGGACCTTATGTTGGGAAAAAGTTTGCTCCAGAAACCCCTATATTTCAACTCTGAGCTCACAAGGTTTGAAATTGGGCGATAAGAAAAGGAAGGTGTATCTCAGCATTCGCCCCTCCCCCCAGTGGGGTCTTTGTAATGGTCTGACATGGGCAGGTAGACCCTGAACACTGGTCCCCCCATCTGTATGTGAGACTAGTCCCTCTAATGTTTTTCATCCATGTTAAAGGTGAGACCACATTTTCCTGGACCTGACTGCTTAGATAAACCAAGCCTGAGGATGCGTTACACAGAATTAAGGTGGATTGTCCTCCTTTCCAAGGAGGCTAGCATTGTTTCTTCCCCAATTTTGAGAAAAAGAACGAATCACCTAGGACCTAAGAGTGCTCAAGCCTTACACATCAGCTGCCCTGAACCCCAACAACCTTGGAAGTGACCAGATTTAGAGGCAGAGAATCCGGTGGCAACTGAACTCTGCCCACTGTAAGGAGCCACGGGGAGGTCAGCTCGCTCCCCCGTCAGCTTCTTCTGCATTAGAGGCATCTGCTCTGCCCAAAGGACGTGGAGAGTTTGCTTCTGATGTCCTTGGGACCTGCTAGCTCAGTCCTTCTCAATGTGCATCTGCCTTGAGCAAGGGGGTGTGTGTGGCTGAGCAGCTATAGAAGCCCAGAGGCAGCGGAAGAGCTACAAAGCACCCAGGCCTCTGTGCCCAGGCCAGACTGGGCACCACAAAGCAGCTGCAGAGCCTCAGCACCCAGACTACTGTGTCAAACTGGTCCCCAAGGCAATCACAGACACAGGACGGGAGGATCTCATTTTAAGTCCAGGCTAGCCTGGAATTCCCTGTGTAGCTCAAGGTGGCCTCCAGCTCTTGGCAATCCTCCTTTCCAGGTGCCAGGATTGCAAACGTGAGCCAGAAACCCAGCTTCTCTTTTTCTTGCATTCTCTGCTCTTGGGGATATCTTAGCTTTATTCCTCATAGACTGATATCAGGCCCACAGCAGAAGCAATGTGGAAGTGTCTGCAAAGTGTCAGAACTTAGGCATTAGGTGCATTGCTCTCAACGTGGATCTAGCACAGTGGCGGAGCACTTGACCATTGAGGCGTTCCTCTCTATACAGGTTTACAGGATGTCTGGAGGGAACCAAGTGTGAGATGTCAAACTTGGTTCCCTGCAGAGTCCCCTTCCCTCTCCGCTCTGTGCCATTGGGCATCATGGATGTTATAAGGGTCTCTGTAGGCAATGAGCCAAAGAGGCTGAGATGCTGAGATGACAGGTTCGAACAACCTGGGCCCTCACCTCGCTTCCTCTAATTGTATCAACCTCCTGTCACCTCCCATCACTGCAGGAACAGTAAGTCCAGTACACGAAGATGTTTAAATGGAAGGATGAAGGGAGGGAGAGAGCTCAGAGATGCACAACATCTATCACATATTATTATTATTTTTTATTTTATTTATTTCTGTATGTGTATGAATGTACTGTCTGCATGCAAGTCTGTGCACCCATGTCGTGCAATGCCGCGGAGGTCAGAAGAGGGTGTCAGATTCCCTTGGAACAGGAGTTCTCCTGGAACTGGAGTTTCAGACGGTTCTCTGCCATGTGGCTGCTGGGATCGAACCTGGGTCCTCTGCAAGAGCGGTCAGTGCTCCCAACCGCTAGGCCATCTCTCCAGCCCCCTATCACATATTATAATTGTTCTTTCTTGTTTTGATTTTTACATTTATTCATTTCTTTTTGTATGTGTATGCAAGGGTGCTAGTGTGTCTCCCATGTGTTATTTGTAGGTCACAGAGAACCTTACAGGAGTCAGTTCTCTTCTACCATGTAGGTTCCAGGGATCAAACTCAGGTTGTCAGACTTGAGAGGAAGTCCCTTTATCCTCTGAGCCATCTTGCCAGCCCATTCTCTTTCATTATTAGTTACTACAATCATTCTTACTAATCCCTTGCTCTGCTCAGAATATGAGTTAACCTTCATCATGTGTATGTGTACATAGGAAAATGCAGAGTGTAGAAGCTTAAGTTCTATGGAAGTTGCACAGGCACAGAGTCCTGGGGGACATTGCCTGCTTTGGGGAGGACAGCTGTCTGCTAGGAGATGTGGGTTCAGCCCAGGGGACTAACTGGCATCTCTGAATTAGTGTTGGGGTTGTTCCTGCAATAGCATCTGAATTACCCTCTGAGGCAACTCACACAGACATCACCTGGCTGAGACCTCTGCATGTCACCCTGTGTGACATGACATCTCAGTTCCCTACAGGGTGGGCTGAGTGTAGGTGATGGTGACTTTTCAGTGAAGTGACCCCACTCATCAAGTGTCACCCAGGATCTGGGAGGCAGGGTTAGGCTCGTGGCCCCCTGCTCCCTCTTGCTGCAGGGTGGGTGTGGTCTTCTCTGCAGGGTGCTGGGCAGAGCAGGCAGCATTGGGCAAACTCTTCAGGAGGCCACTGTGGCTCAAGAGCTTTTCCTATTTCTCAGAACATTTCCAAGACTGTACCTTCTCTGTGGTCTCTGACCCTGAAAATGAGATGTGTCAGGCTGACAGTGCTACCTTTGAGGGCCAGCAAAGGCGATGATGCTGATGACGCCCACCTCTCCTCCCTGGCGACCTCCAGGAGTGCAGCCTTCCAGACTGTTCCCCGGTCTCCAGCTTAGCTTTTGTTTAATTTGTATGTTTTTTTGACTGAAGTCATATGGCAATATTGAACAAAATCAGCGATTTCATTTGACATTATTGCTGTGGGCTTGCGAGGCTTTGTGGTTTCTTCATCCAACATGTAGTTAAATGTCACAAAATGAAACCATGAAAAGCTTGTCTAGGAAAAAAAAAGACCCATGTCTCTCCAGAGGCGCCAAATTAGCTTTAAAGCTAAATGGCTAGGCAGGGCTGGAAAAGGTTGCTCTAAAGTTTAGTAAACTTGCCTAGATGGAACATTAAATCCAGCAATTACAGTGTTTCTAATAGTTTTCAATTTTGAAATAAAAATAAACTCTGGAAAGAGGACCAGTTCAAACCGCAGTGCCTGCCTGCATACCTTGATGCTCAGGGGCTGGAAGCTGAATCTTGGCAGGGACTGAGAGAACTAAAAGGTGCACATGGGGGCTGGGGAGGGGTCTCAGTTAGTAAAGTGCTTCTGTGCAAGTGTGGGGACTGGATTTTGAGACCCAACACCTGCTTACAAGCATGCATTGGAAGATGGAAGCAGGAAGTTCTTCTGAGCTCACTGGTACCCCCTCCAGTAAAACCAGCAAGCTCTGGGTTCGTGAGAAGTGCTGAATCAAAGAAGGTGGGATGTGATTAAGTAGCACACCCAGTGGTGGCCTCTGGTCTCCACATGCATGTACACACATGCAAGCCCAGATACATGCATGTGCATACACGCGTATGCACACCTCCACATGGTGACACAGGCCGGAAGCAGTAGAACCAGCAGCGGTACCAGACCTTGGAAACCGTGAGCCAACATAAAGCCCTCCATCCTGTAGGTGTTTGCCAAGTGCCTGTCCTGGCCATAAGAAGTGGTCAGCACAATGTTCTTCAATATCAGCACCTGAGCAACTCACAGGAGCAACTCTGGTCCACTCCACAGCTCAGGTGAGGCAGAAAGAGAGAAGCCACAGGGTGACCACTCAACCATCTTTCAGTAACTCCCATGGAATTGAGAGTTGTTGTTTTTTTTTGCCACAGACTAACTCAGAGCCATGGTGGGACAGATGTAGCCTCCAGCACCCTGAGCACATATGGTCACTGTGAATAACCAGTTTTCAAGGTGAATAAAAGAATGCTCACTGTAGATGGATGTCAGCCACAGAGGACTGGGATGCTACGAAGTCAGGGCTCTCTCCCTGCCGCACATCATCCAGGAATATGTGCACCTTTTGTGAATGTGAGGGTAAGTGTGTGTGTGTTCCTGTGTCTGTGTCCCTCTGTGGGATAGACACTCATTCCTCAAAATGAGGTCACTGAACATGAAAGTATTTTCTTTTAATATATTAAGTAATACAGGGTTAAAATATTGTGTATTTTAGTACATTTATTGCCTGAAATGGCAGACATCTCAAGTCTTATGCAAAGTTCCTTGAGGTCAAAGCCCAACAATATTCAGCTCTTGCATGGAGGCCAGGGTCCTGATGGTGGTACATGTGGAGAAGCAGACACATACAAACACATACGTTTTAAAATAATTTACAGGAGTGAAGAAATGGCTCAGCAATTAAGAGCACTGATTGCACCTGTAGAGGACCTTTGTCCAGTTCCTAGCATCCACATGGCAGCTAACAACCATCCATGACTCTAGTTCCAGGAGACCCAATGCCCTCTTCTGGTCTCTGTGGGCATTGCATGCATGTGGTGCACTTATACACACAGGCAAAACATACACATAAAAAATAAATATTTTTTAATTTAAGGAATATTGTAGACACACTGTTGCCAGCCCCAGAAGTTGCCAGCATGGTCCTATTTGGAAGTAAAGTCTTTGTGTATTAATTAGTTGAGGTCCTCAGGGTAGGTTCTGATGCACGTGGCAATATCATTGTGAGTGGCGAGATGGAGTCAGCCAACAAGGGACCAGCCTCTCTGCCTCCTTCATGGAAGCATGCACCATGGCACCAGCTCCTACAAAAAAGGGCTCATGGAAGACTCTATGGGGAACAAGGAGCCATCTCCCCATCTTCCAGCAGTGTGCAGAGAACTTGGGTGTTAGAACCTGAGTCCTTGTAGACCCCAGGCCCAGGGATTTGTGATGAGCTCTGGTCTGCCCAGCCAGCTTTCCTCAGGTCCTGCTCATCGGATACGTGGTTCCATCTGCCTGTGGAGGTTGATTTAGGTCAGGTCCTAGGCTCTATGCCTGCGTCCGGAGGCAGTTCACACTGCATTGAGAAGGCAGGAGGCTGCTGCTCTGCCAGAAGGCAAGGGGGTGGGGGAAGGGTGCCGGTAAAAGCACGTGCCAAGACCACAGGGCTGATGGCCCTACCAGAAGCTGGAGCAGCACAGGATGCCATGTCCTGAAGCAATCAGAGGAAGCACATTCCTGCTGAGACTCTGACTTACAGCTTCTGGCTTCTAGGACCGCAGGAAAGAAAACTTTTGCTGTTTGAAGCCACGCAGTTGGTGTTCCTTGCTGCTGGCAGCTTCCGGACACCACAGTGGCTTCCAGCACCCCAGCCGCCAAGCCTCTATCATCCGTGCTGACAACCTGGCTCTGTAGGAACAACTCTCCTGAGCAACGTGGCGAGGCAGAGACTCTGGTCTGCCTGCCCTACTCTGGGGACAAGGTGGACTACACGATGTGCTCTGGAGTGTCTGCAGAGCCGACCCATAGCTAGGAGAGAGGCTCATGGATGAAGGAGCCCAGTGCCTGGACACAGAATTGTCTCTTCCTCACATCACCACAGAGATGTCTGTGAACTTTACAAAGGATCCCCCAGGAGCAGGGGAAGAAGGACTTCTATTTTTGACAAGTGTTGAATTCCTTCCCCTCTAGGTGGACAGCTGCATGCCATAGAAAACCAAATGGCCTCAAGGTTGGGTGAACTGGGGCAGAAATTCATTCTGGAACTATTCTCTCTATGAATTGGGAACATTTCCTAACAATGAAAACCCCGATGTCTTCATCTGGAGAGTTGCCTAAGAATATTACAAAAAACATTTACAGATCCAACATTCTAGAAACAAAATATTTGACTATGTTTTTTTTTCTACTTCATTAGGGCAAAACCTAGAGAAAACAGGTAGAAGTCAGGAGAAGGGTAAAAACAAAAAAGCTTTCTCAAGGCAAGTATGTGCACTAATAGGAACGCTGAGCTGCTGCAGGCAGGAGGACTGAGAGTTCAAGGTCATCCTCAGCTATAGAGTGATATGAGAAAGGCCCTGACTCATAAAAGGATAAATAAGTAGTAAAAAAAAAAAAATAAGTCCACTTAGCAGAGGAACAGCACACTCTGCTGGCTGGCTTTCACTGACTTTCAAAGCTGAGGATGGCAGGGGACATGTGACCATTCACCCTCACCCTAGGCATTGAGTCCACAAAATTTGCGAAGACCCCAGGATATTCATTTCACTCGTCATGAGTCCTGATTCCCAGACATCTAGGCCCTGTTCCCCGGCTGGCTCTGTATCCAGAGCAGACACCTATGGTCCCCAGATGTTAAATGGAATGGTCTCCCAAAGGCATCAGCAGGAGAACTAGAAAGGGTGCTGCATCCCCAGAGCAAGGATGGATGAGGCCTCCAGAGCCTTGAGAAGACCAGCCCTCCAAGCTCAGACTACAGAGCACTACTTTCATCAGACACACAAGCCATGATGGGCGACTGGCCAGAGGCTGCACCCTTGCCTTGCCCATCTGCTGTCTGCGAGATAAAGTAGAACTCAGGCCAGGGTACATAGCAAGGAGTGGACCTCAAATCTGGATCCTCTGGGAGTGGTTTGCTGCCCATAGACAGGCTGAGAGACGGCGTGGAGAAAACCTGAATACATAGTTTTCTTCTTTTCCAGACAAAGTACAAGGGACTCAAACTAGTGAACCAGGGAAGTCCTGGGAAATGCCCCTGTGGGGACATGTGCATTATTTGAGTACAACTTTAAACACCTGCCCTTCCAGACTCCTTGCCTCTTATTGGATAGGCTGATGAAGCCCTGAAGTGAATTTGATTGAATCATCAGTATTCATTGGAGAATGGGGTCACTGACGGCCACTGTTGACTTCGGTCTGGACTTCCTGGTTATACCACTATGTGTTTTAGCGCTGTTTCCTTAACTCTCAGAGAGCTACCAGCAGAGATGTGGTCCTAAAGATCTCCCACGTAGAGTCCCCACATAGGTGAAGAGCATTGCAGGAGCTCTGTTAGTACCTGGAATCCCAGCCTAAGATTGGCAAAGAACCTGTATTTCTTTCAAGAAATCTTGGGCTGGCAAGATGGCTCAGCGGTAAAGGCTCTTGCCACCAAGCCCAAAGCTACCTGAGTACCATTGCCAGCATGGTAGAAGGAGAAAAATGACTTCTGAAAGTTGTTCTCTGGCTTCTAAGCATGTTCCATGGGACATCCACAAAAAATAAACAAATGTAACAAAAAAAATAGGGCAGGCAGGCAGAGAGGATAGAATTGGGAGGTTAATGAATGCTAAGGATATATGAAAAAGGCTTTATAGAAACACACTAATCAAAACTATAATAAAAATGAAATTTGAACACAGGTCCTCTGCACAGGGGTCATTAAATTAAAAATCTCAGTGCTGGGTGTGGAATACCTCCCTAAGAGTTGTTGGTCAGGGGCCCTTAAAAATAGGCAATTGCTGTTCCTTTTTGTTTCCCATGAGAACTAAGCGGTAAAACCCTGCTGCTGAAGATGCAATGCACTTTGGCTGCAGGACATGGAGAAACCAAGCTGGAGGTGACCTGAAAACTTCCTCCCTGCCAGTCGGCTTCCACAGTGCTGGAAGCTGCTTTGTAGCATAGTGGATGAGAAAACGCATCTATGGTGAATCCTGCATGATGCAATACTCACCTGCCAGACAAGACGTGCACACTGGTGCAACAGTGGCGCAAAGTTAACCAACCAGAAGAGAACACATGCCTAGTACTGTAAATCTGGTCAAAAGCCCGTGGCTAGGGAGGTCATAGTCTCTGGGTGGGACATCTAATGGTGTCTTGCTAAATGCCATATTGTCAGACTGCCTTCTAAATATTGACTCTTATACGCACAGATTAGTGCTGCTCTCAACCTTGGTCAGAGCAGCTTCTCTCTACAGTGTGTGTGTAGCAGTTAATACAGAGACTCTCAACTAGTTGAAGTGCTGAGAATGAGTGACCCCTGAGTGCATCCGTATCCACCCCCTTCCCAGAAAGGAAGGCAGAAAGAACGTAAGAGCTGGAGGCTGGGGAGGAGTGCTGTGACATGCTGTCTTCTGGATACAATATGGCAATTGCATTCCTGAAATCACCGTACCTATGTTGACCTGTGTAAGACCTGCACAAGGTCAAGGCAAGGTCAGTCAGCTTCTTGCAGGCCACATTAAATAGACTCAGTGGGTTTCAAAAAGACACAGAACACGGATGGATGGGGGTGTTTGTATTGGGGGAAATGGGAGGGAAAGTTGGGGGTTCTTGCTGGGAGGAGGGAGTTTTATGATCAAGATTCACTATTTACATGTACGAAGTTGCCAAAGAATAAATAAAAATATTCTATTAAAATAACTTTCGAATAAAATATGGTGGCTGAGGGGATATAAGAATCAGTGTTGTGTGATTACAGGAAGTGAGCTTCTGTGAACCAAACCACACTACACAAGCCTCAGATTGTCCCATGTGCTGCTGTCTGCCGGAGCCCAGCGATTCCACCTTGGATCTGAGCAGCTTCTGCACTTCTCTGGGATGAGGACTCCTGTGTGGACAGAGTATCCACCAGCCACAGGATGTTAGAAAAAGCCCCGCCCCCTTCGCTCAGCAGCTGTCCCTTCTCAACTCAGAAGGAGCCAATGGAAGGCAAAGAGCAACACTGCCCTCTTCTCTCTTCTCTCTGAGTCAGTGGCAGTCTCCAGAGGTCCTAGCCAAGTTGTGTCCATATCTGTCATCTGTTTCATTTACCACAGGAACAGTCATGAGGGCCATCAGAAGAAGCCATGTCCCAGTTCTGGATCCCACCAACTCCAATGGCAGAATACAAGGCTGTGAACAGCTCTTCCCTCAGAAGGAGGATGGTGGGCTAAGGTGGTTCTTGACAGGAAAGGCAGTTTGGACTTTACTTCTGATAAAGGAGAAGGCCTGGGCTACTTTTCCTGGATCTGGGAAAGGCCTGGGCATTGGAAATGACTGTAGAGGAGACCACCAGAGGATGTTCTCCTTGCTCTGAATGTGAGGGAGGTGGTTACAAAATTCCTGCATGAGTCAGAGGACAGAGGACAGGGGAGTCCCCAGTCTGCTTAGGTGCCTCCCTGGCACCTGTGTGGACCCCATGTGGCCCAGTTCCCGCAGGACTACTCAGGGGCCAGCTGTGCAGGGTGCCTGATATTCCAGGAGAAGCCCCATGAGCCTGTGGAAAGGTGAGAACACACATTTCTGCCTCTGTCTAGTGGGAACTGCTGGGCAGGTGGAATAATTACTATTCCAACAAACTATGTTCAGGCACTTTGCATATGTGAGACCCCTTGCCCAAGAAGCTTGGGGCTATTTTCCAGTTCTAATGTTTACTGGCCACCCTAGCATAGTTCCCTACAATACTGGCCATAGCCCTACTGGTTAGAATAAACCTAAAAATTATCAGAAAGATGTGCAGAAGAGGGGTGAAGATTAATGAGCAGACAAGCTGGAACCCAGGGACATGGCAAGGCACACCAGGAAATGAAACACCTTCAGGGGACCTCTGGACGCAGGGTCTGCGCAGCAGTTAGCTCACCTCACTCAGCCTGAGGGAAGGAAAGGAGCTCTGTTGAATAATGTGGATAATCTGAGATTGGTTAGATTTAAAGAGATAAATTTATAGTTATTTTAAAAAGTTTTTTTTAGAGACATAAACAAAATCTCTACTACCTCAGAGAAGCTGACAACCACTTAATAAAGACTCACAAAGCACCATGTACTGCCACATGGAACCAAGGTCCATCAGGTGTGTGTGTGTGTGTGTGTGTGTGTGTGTGTGTGTGTAGT
This sequence comes from Rhizomys pruinosus, assembly GCA_009823505.1. Taxonomy (NCBI): domain Eukaryota; kingdom Metazoa; phylum Chordata; class Mammalia; order Rodentia; family Spalacidae; genus Rhizomys; species Rhizomys pruinosus. The sequence goes on along the minus strand of VZQC01003744.1, from coordinate 2,476,194 downwards.
GTGAGAGTGTTGTAAGGGTATCCTACTGTGCCCATGAAGACAGGACAACTCTTCTTTTTCAGAGTGCACTTGAGTCTGGGATGGCCACTCCACGGCTGCTATTGACAAGTGGAAGTACTGACATCCTGTGTGTCCCAAGGCGGCTGCTTGAGGTGCTAGCCTTCTGGACCCATTAAGAGCTAATCTAGCTGGGTGCACACCTTTAATCCTAGCACTTGGGAGGCAGAGGCAGGTGGATCTTTGTGAGTTCAAGGCCAGCCTGGTCTACAGAGTGAGTTCCAGGACAGCTGGGTCTACAGGGAGACCAAAAAAAAGGAGCTAACCTAACCAAGTGCTGCCGGTGGCTAGAGCTGGAAGGGCTAGAGGGAGCAGGAGCCTAGCATTTCCAGAACCCAGGCCTGGAGAGACTCCTCTGTCATCCTGGGGATATTCCCTGATATCTTCCAGATATTGTCCTGAGAGAAGAGCACGGACAGGGTGCTCTCACCCCAGACTCTGATCTGAACTGAACTTATGTGAGCCCTGTAGCCTCCACTGACACCATGAGCCAGCTCAGGGCCACATGGCTGTGCCATGGATCTGGGAGTTGCTCTTCTTTCGGAGGGATTGAGTTATTTAAAGACAACTGGATTCATCATTGAATTGTACAAATTCCTATAGATGAGAGAGATTTCATGGGTCCTCCCATGTGGTTGAAAAGGAAGACGATGGGGCTGGAGAGATGGCTCAGTGGTTAAGATCACTGACTGCTCTTGCAGAGGACCTAGGTTCGATTCCCAGTACCCACATGGTGGTTAAGAACCGTCTTTAACTCCACTTCCAGGGGAATCTGACACCCTCTTCTGACCTCTGCGGCATTGCATGCCATGGGTGCACCAACCTGCATGCAGACAGTACACTCATACACATAAAAATAAAAAAAGAAAACAAAAAAGAAAAGGCAGAGGAGGTCATGATTTGCTCAAGACTGTGTCTGGACACTTTGTATCCTTACCTCACCTGCTGCTGAGTCAACATGACTATGAATGAGCCTAGCAGTCCCTTTCCAAACACATCACCCCCAGCAGAAAAATTTGCCCTTGATGACCTACAGGACACCAAGCAGGGACCAGCGCTAACTGTGGGTCAGGCACAGCACCAGGCCGTGACCAGGCTCCCACTCAGTGGAGCCTGGAGCCTATGAGTCAGGAACTTCCTACCCAGCTCCTCTGCATCATGTGACTGAGGAGAAGGGTCCAGTGTGGTTAAAATGTCAACCCCATCGAAATGGCATTCAGTGCAGGACACAGAGGGAAAAACCTCTCAATAAATATTTTTACTTAATGAAGTCCTCAAGGCACACCACAGCTAGTTGCAAGATGAATTCCTATTGGGCATCTAGAATTCTCCCAGAACATCTTTTTTTTTTTAACTAGGTGAGAAGAACTAAACACTGCTATTTAAATTTAAAGTAAAAAGCGAATACATGGCCTATGACACCAGTAGCCTGATGTTATCGAAGCACCACAGGAAGGCTTTGGAACACCGATGCCTGCCGTGGGTGGCAGGGGAGGAGATTCGTTCCCCCTGGGCCTCCAGGCACTATTGCAGTCTATCAGTTCAACAGGGCTGTGAGCATAAAAGACACAAAGAACCTGGCTTAAAACCATAGACCCAGAAGAAATAACAAAAATCAGAGCAGAGATCAATGAAATAGAAACAAAGAAAACCATACAAAAAATCAATGAATCCAAAAGTTGGTTCTTTGAGAGAATAAACAAGATAGACAGACCTCTAGCCCAGTTAACCAAAAGAAAGAGGGAACAACTCCAAATCAATAGAATCTGTGATGAAAGGGGAAATATCACAACAGACAATGAAAAGATCCAGACAATCATACGGGACTACTTCAAAAACTTATATTCTACTAAGTTTGAAAACCTAGAAGAAATGAATGAATATCTGAAATCCTGGGAATCACCAAAGCTCAACCAAGAAGAGATCGACAGCCTAAACAGACCAATAGTACAGGAAGAAATCGAAGATGTAATAAGTAGCCTCCCAACCAAAAAATGCCCAGGCCCGGATGGATTCACGGCAGAATTCTATAAAATATTTCGTAAAGACTTACAACCATTACTACTTAAATTGTTTAGAAGGATACAAATGGAGGGACTTCTCCCAAATTCCTTCTATGAAGCCAGCATTACGCTACTACCAAAACCAGGGAAAGATACAACCAAAAAGGAGAACTATAGACCCATCTCCCTAATGAACACAGATGCCAAAATTCTAAACAGGATTCTGGCAAATCGCATACAGACTCACATCAAGAAAATCATCCACCATGACCAAGTTGGATTCATACCAGACATGCAGGGATGGTTCAACATACGAAAATCAATAAACATCATCAAACATATCAATGGACTGAAGGACAAAAACCACACCATCATCTCAATTGATGCGGAGAAAGCCTTTGACAAAATCCAGCACCCTTTCATGTTTAAAGTCCTGGAGGGAATTGGTCTGGAGGGATCATTCCTCAATGTAATCAAAGCCATATACAGAAAACCCACAGCCAATATCATCCTAAATGGGGAAATGACAGAAGCATTCCCCTTAAAGGTAGGAACTCGGCAAGGCTGCCCCCTGTCACCACTCCTCTTCAATATAGTGCTAGAAACCCTAGCTAGGGCAATAAGGCAAGAAAAGGAAATTAAAGGAGTTCTAATTGGAAAAGAGGAAGTCAAGCTATCCCTTTTTGCTGATGATATGATTGTCTACCTAAGGGATGCTAAGAACTCCACCAGAAAACTCCTAGAAACGATTAAGAGCTTTGGTAAAGTGGCAGGATACAAAATAAACCTAGAAAAATCAGTAGCCTTTCTGTACACCAACAACAAGCAATTGAAGAAGGACTACAAGGAGACCTTCCCACTCACAATAGCCTCAAAAACAATAAAATACCTAGGAACAAACCTAACCAAAGACACCAAGGATCTCTACAACAAAAATTTTAAACCCCTGAAAAAGGAAATTGAGGAAGACATCAGAAGATGGACAAACCTCCCATGCTCATGGATTGGGAAAATAAATATAGTAAAAATGTCCATCCTACCCAAACTAGTGTACAGATTTAATGCATTCCCAATCAGAATCCCCAAGAATGCTAATTTACTTCAAGGCTGGAAAAATAATCCTCAATTACATTTGGAAAAACAAAAACCTGAATAGACAAAGCAACCCTGAGCGAAAGAGCAATACAGGGGGATCGCTATACACCAGACATCAAACAGTACTACAGGGCTATAGTCATAAAAAACAGCCTGTTACGGCACAAAAACAACCAGTTTGACCAATGGAATAAAACTGGAAGATCCAACTTGAGCTCTATACATTTTCAGCCACTCATATTGGACAAGGGGGCCAGAAGACAACAATGGAGGAAAGACAGTAATCTTCAGCAAGTTGGCTGATCAAAATTGGATCAACCACTTGTAGAAGAAATGAAATTAAACCCCTACCTCTCACCTTACAAAAAGTCAAACTCCAGAGGGACCCAAAGACCTAATGTGAAACCCCCAACACCTGGAGGTGAAGAAGAGAAAACGTGGCAGTAGACTACAAGACATAGGTGTAGGAAAAGACTTCCTAAATCAGACAACAGCCTGCAAAAAGAAAAGATCAACAATTGACAAATGGGATCTACCTTAAACCAAAAGCTTCTGTAATCAAAAAAAAAAAAAGGAAGTGAGAGAAAACCCACAGAGTGGGAGGAAACCTTCACTGCAGACATCTGACAAAGCACTAATCTCCAGAGTATACAAGCTACTAAAAAACAAAGAAAAAAAACAATGAAACACTCAAAAGATGGAGCAAAGATCGGAATAGAGAACTTCACACAGGAGGAAATAAGATGGCCGAAAACATCTTAGAAGTATTCAGCATCTCTGATAATAAGGAAATGCAATTAAAACCACTTGAGATATCACCTTACCCAATAAGAACTGGCTAGATCAGAAAACACAATGATACCAAGTACTGGAGAGGTTGTGGAGAAAGGGAACATCATCCAGGCTGGTGGGAATGTAAACTGGTACAGCCACTATGGAAAGCAGTGTGGAGGACCCTTAGAAGACTCAAAACAGCCTTCCATTTGACCTCAGTCCATACCACATCCTGGGTATATACCCACAAGACACATCTTATGCAAAGTACATGCACAGCTAATTTTTGCAAGCTCTGTTCATAATAGCAAAAAGCTGGGACCAGCCCAGGTGCCCCTCAACGAACCGATGGATAGAGAAAAGGTGGTTAAATGTATACAATGGATTCTATCAGCAGTGAAGGAGGGACAACAACATCATGAACTTGCAGGTAAATGGATGGAAGTAGAAGAATTATTAAAGTGAGTAACACAGTCCCAGAAAACAACGACAAAATGGTGTCCCTCATAGGTGGATGCTAGTACCAATAACCCAGATATAAATATTTCATGGAGAGGGATGCATAGTAAAGAAACACAACAGAAAGACTGCATCAGAAATGGACCGAAATGGTGAATTGGGAAGGGTGGGAGGGTGGGGAGGAGGGAATGGGTTTATTCGATTAATGCATATTTAATTGACGTGAGTTCAACAAGTACCCAGTTTTGCCTAGACACGGTCTACAGGAAACATGGTGTTTTAGGACTAGTAAAAGTAAAATGTGTATATTAAACAACATTGGTTTACAGGCTCTTGATAAAAACCGTAATGCATCCGAGTTAAATGGGGAGATATAAATTCTGTTTCCACTTTGTTTTTACATAAATTTTGTGAGCAATAACTCTGGGATGGATACAACAAATTTTCTCTATAATTTTTGTGTTGGACAGTATCACCTTGTAGTACATTCTCTTTAAGATATTTAACATAAAAATTAAGTTTGCTCCCCGCATTAGTCATATATAGTCACCCAAAACAACATGGGTAAATTGATGAAATCTGAGCCTTAGTCCACCCTATAGTTATGTATAATACAACGTGTCTTCTGGAGACTCATGGGTTAAAAAAAAAGGGGGTACAGATAGACATGAAACCTTCTCGTCAAAAACACTTCAAATCAATCTTAAAACTAACTATGGGAAAAGAGTTTGTGTTCCAACAGGACAAAATGTCCACACTTAGTGGCTGGAAAGAAAAATAAAGCTTTGCATTGAGTAGGATGTACCAGAAAGTCCAACTGAAAGGTTGACCTGTCTAACATCAAAAGGAAAAGAACCTCAGATTGCATAAACATCGAACCCCTCTGTGGCTCCTACATGTAGCAACTATTTATAATGAGTCCTAATGAACTTACCTTCTAGGTGCCACAAAGGTGTTTGATATGAGAGACTTTCTCCTCCCCCCAGAACAAGGAGAAATATGTCAATGATGAGGTCGCTCTAACTGTAAATTGGAGACAACTATTATAGAGGTAATCCTTATAAAACGGTAAACTGCTTCTTTATTGACTAATAGACTAAGAACTGTGAAAAGGATATCTCTGTTCAGAACCAAATAATAATACTAAAGTCCTTAAACTATGCACTTAAGCAAAATATTCAATACAGGAGCTCTGACATCTAATGGATTATTCCAACCAGGAGATGTGGCCAGGGGATCTAAGGCCCCACAAAAGGAAAGGCTCTTGCCTCTAACTGGGAACCTGCAAAAGAGAGGCAATAAGGCCCTGCTGCTGAAGACCTGATAAGCATGGAAAAGATGTAGGAGACCGTACTGCAAGTGTACAGATGGCTCTGGAATCACCAGAGAGTGTTACCAAAGGCCACTAAACCAATAAAGCAAATACGGGTCCTCCTTGAGTCAAGCAACCCTCTGTCAGCACCAGCTACACCCACCTGCCTGAAAACTTTTGGCAGCAGAGGCAGCCATAATGCTTATACCCAAACAATTGCTATTGGCTCTCTCCTTGGAGGAATAACCCATGGCTGATGCCACAAGCTTACTTCCTCTACAGTTAGGAGATCTCATAAGCCACAGTAAGACCCTGTTCATATTAACAGGGAAAAATGTAATTCATGGATCAACTATCATCTAAACAATGTGTCTATACCAAAGTAACCTACAATACATATTAGAGCTGTTTAAACACCTATATATCTAATTGCTTGTGCTCATTAGTAGGACGAAAGGTTATTCGGGACAAACTGTCACCCATGAAAGGAACAGCCAGAATTGACCAGAGTCCAAGACAACAGCTCGAGAGAGTGGACTGTTTCTGTTCTCATCCACCTGTGCCCCTTTTCTAAGTACAGGGAATAATCTGCGGAAGTGGGGGGGTGGTAGAATGTAAGGGCTGCGATTGGGTGGAATGGTGAAACTACAGCAATGTATCGTGGACACCATTTGATCAATCGATTGAACATACAACCCCTCACCCCCGTGGATGGTGGGCTGGTGGGGGTTTGGGCACAACAGCCTGCAAATTGGTTTTACATGAAGGATGCTGTACTCATGGATTATCATACAGCTAAAAAATGGAAAAAAAAACTGAGAGAAATATGCAGGACAATTATGGCAGAATGTTGATCTCGGTTGGGGTGGGGAGGGGGGAGGAAAGGGGGGAAAAAAAAATGAAATGAAATAAAATACAAGACAAAAATAAAAAAAATGTTAAATAAAAAAAAAGAAGGAAGAAAAGCTCAGACCCTACAGACATGTATTGAGTCCACTTTTGTTGCTGTGATAAAACACCATACCAAAGGAACTTATAAAAGGAAAGGAGTTTTATTTGAGCTTACAATTGACAGTTCCAGGGATTAGAGTCCATTGTGGCAAAGGCATGGCGGCTGGGCTGGATAGCCAGCGAAGGGTCACACTCACAAAAGAGCACAGGAAGCAGAGAGAGGGCGACTGGAGACCATGAGGCTTGGAAACTCAACAAAGCCTGCCCCCAATAACGTACTTCCCTCTAGCATGGCCACACCTCTAAGACCTCAGGGCCACCAACTGGAGACAAATGTCTGAATATTACACCTATGGGGGACACTCTTCAACCACCACAGACATCAAACCCCTCTTGTGGATCACTACTTGTAACAACTATATGAGATCCTAATGAAACTTACTTTTAGGTGCTGCAAAGTTTTAAATGAAGAGACTTTCTTACCTCCCCTCCAATAGAACAAGGAGAAATATGATAATGATGAGGTCGTTCTCTAACGTAAATTGGAGCCAATTTTATAGAGGGTAAATCTTATAAAACTGGTAAAACTGCTTCTTTAATTGACTAATAGACATAGGAACTGTGTAAAGGATATATCTCTATTCAAACCAAATATAATACAAAGTCTCCTTAAGCTATGACTTAAGCAAATATTATTAATACAGGAGAGTCTGATATCAGCAATGGATTATTCTACCAAGGAATGTTGGGCAGGAGATCCAAGCTCCCCAAAAGGTTAAAGGCTTCTTGCTATAAACTGGGATACCTGCAAGAAGAGAGGTGATAAGGCCCTGCTGTCGAAGACCTGATGTAAGCATGGGAAAGATGTATTGAGACCGTACTCGCAAGTTACAGTTGGCCTCCTGGAAGCCAGAGAGTATACCAAGGCCACTAAACCAATAAAGCAAATATAGGTCTCCTTGAGTCAAGCAAGACTACTCCCTCAGCACCAGCTACACCTCACTTGCCTGGAAATACTGTGCCACAGTGACAGCCATTTGCCTATAATATCCCAAATCTAATTGGCTATTGGTCTCTCCTTGGAGAATATCCCACAGCTGATGCCACAAGCTTACATCCTCTATGTTAGGAGATGTTATTAACCCATAGTAGACCCTGTCATATATTTACAGAAAAAAGTAATTCATGGATTAACATACCATCCAAACATCGTGTCTATACCAAAGTAACCTACCATCAATAATTAGTAGCTGTTTAAAAACCTATATATCTAATCGCTTGTGCTTCATTAGTTGGACTGAAAGGTTATTCCTGGACAAACTGTCAGCCCATGAAAGGAAACAGCCAGAATGGACCAGATCCAAGAAACAGCTCCAGAGAAAGTAGACTGTTTTGCTTCTCATCCACCTGTGCCCCTTTTCTAAGCCTAGAGGAACAATCTGTGGAAGAGAGGGCATGTAGAATGAAGAGGAGGCGATTGGGGTGAATGGTGAAACTACAGCAATATAGACTGGACACTTATTTGATCAGTTTGATTGAACATACAAGCCCCCCCCCCCCCAGCTGGATGGTGGGATCCTTGAGCTGTGTGGGTTTGGGCACAACTGCCTGCAAATTGGTTTTACCTGAAGGATGCTTGTACTCATCAATTATTACTTATTGTTAAAAAATAAAAATAAATAAAGAAGTAATAAAAAAAAACATAGACTCTTTCCTCGCAGTCCTAGGGCAGAGCCTGGAATCTGGGTGACCAAAGGCCTACCTCCCAGAGCCTTCAGGACATCCCCACCTCTTCCAGCTCTTGGGGCCCAGCTGTCTTCACAGCGGTTGCCTCCTTTCAGTTTCTGCCTCTATCTCCACCCTGGGCATCCTCACTGAGGGTCTCTGGCTGTGTCTGTATTGCCTCCACTTTCTGGTGATACTAGCTACCGGGTTTAAGACCCTTGAGAATGGAGCATGAAATCACTTTAGCTTCATGACATCTACCACAATTCCATGTCCAAATAAGGAGGCATTCCCAGCAACAGAAGTGTGTCTATGTGTGTGTGGGTGTGGAGGTGAATGTACACATGAGTGTACATTTGTAAGGGGTGTGGGGGTGTGAGGGGTGTGTTCAAGTGTATATTTTCTGTTTGGGTATGTGGGGTATGGCGTGAGGTGCATGGTGATGTTTACACTCTGGGTTGGCTGTTTGCAGGTGCAGTTCCACCTACACTGTGCCTCTGAGCCATTGACAAATGTACTGATTCCTAGCAGCTCCTACCACTGGCTGTGGTGTTGGCCTATAAAAGAATATTGAGCTTTGAGAAACTGTTGGGACCTAAGAACAGGTGCCTGTCACATAGCTTTGAAGGGCATGGGAACTGCAGCTGGGGAATTTTAGTGGCTCTACAGGGTCTCCAGCTACAAGCCCCACCCTCATCACTGCTCCTTCCGTTCCCATAGTCCATCCTCTGCACCCCTTGTTCCCAACATCAGTCACTATCCCCCTCCTCTAATCAGCATCACAGTCAGCATCAGTCAGTCGCCGTCCCCCCTTCTCTACCATCATCACACTCACTCACCTCCCCATGGCAGCCCTCTCTCCTCACTCCTCACTCTGTAGGGCACCCACATCCTCAGAACCTCTCTGAACCCCTCCTCTTCCCACATATGGGTCAGGTGCCCCACCCCAAAACACAAATCCCTTCCAGAGTGACCCACAGAATTCTCTTTCTGCTGCTCAGAGACTGAAGATTTTGTATCATGCCCCAGAAACTGATTGGCCTGGTGCAAAGATGGTGCAAAGATGGTCAGCTAGTATGAAGACGGCCAGCTAGTGTGAAGACGGTCAGCTGGTGTGAAGGTGGTCAGCTGGCGTGAAGACGACCAGCTGGCGTGAAGACGGCCAGCTGGCGTGAAGACGGTCAGCTGGCGTGAAGTCGGTCAGCTGGCGTGAAGATGGTCAGCTGGTGTGAAGATGGTCAGCTATCTAGCGTGAAGATGGCCAGCTGGCGTGAAGATGGTCAGCTGGCGTGAAGATGGTCAGCTGGCGTGAAGATGGTCAGCTGGCGTGAAGATGGTCAGCTGCTGTGAAGATGGTCAGCTGCTGTGAAGATGGTCAGCTGGCATGAAGATGATCAGCTGCTGTGAAGATGGTCAGCTGCTGTGAAGATGGACCAGCTCCTGTGGTTGAAGGCCACTGGATTTTGCTTCAGGGCCAACTTGCATCAGAAGTAGAAGGGACCAAGGCAGGGGCATGAAGTGGGTTTGGAAAGGAGTAAACCCACCTTTGAGGAGGTGCGGTGCTAGTGAGGCCTCAGTGATCGCAGGTGCAAGGCAGCTCCATGGAGCCCTGTGTTAATTGCCCCAGTGCGGCTGTGTTTCTATTTGTCCTGACCACAAATATTTTTCAGCTCAACCTGAATTCCATGGGAGACAGAGAGCAGAGTTAATGTGGCTGAATAAGGATGAATAAGCTTTAGAAAAACAAACCTTTCAATCTACCTTTCCATGTGTTTAAATTGGGTGAACAGGAATAAGTAAGCCAAGCAACAGTGCACGGACATTCTTTGAAAAGTCACAGTCCTCTCTGGGTCTGGCTCACTGTAAAGCCTTTTGCACCGTAGGGGAGACCCTCAGAAGCCCGGACTGCCACTATGGCTTGACTGTAGAGGTCTCTGTCATGCCGGTGACTCTCTGGTGCCCACAGTCCCTAAGAGTCCCAGCAAGCAATTCTGGTGGGTCACCCTAACCTGTGCTTCCACTTGGGGATCCTAGATTTCTTGGTGTCTCTTTACAAGTTTGTGTTGATTCGAGAGGTAAACACAGCCTGTGAGGTGAAACATTTTGCCCTCACAGGCCCGCAATGGCTGCAGCCAGTCACGTGACATGGGAACGGACACTTCCACACTCTAAAGGAATGGAGCAAAGTCATGATTAGATGCTTAGTTTCCTGTTGCTGAGATGAGAGGACCACAAGGGAGGTTTGTTTGACTCCGTTCAAGCCACAGTCCGTCACGGTGGGGCAGTCAAGGCAGGAGGAGCTTGAAGTAGAGGTCATGTTACATTCTCACTCAAGAACTGGAGACCGTGAGCGCATCTCAGTGCTAACTTTCTTTTTCCATCTTCTACAGACTAGAACCCTCACTCTCCAGGTGGATCTTCCTTCATCAATTAAACTGACCAGGAGACTCCTCCACGGACCTCCTCAGAGGCCAATCTGAATCATAGGATTCCTCAGCAGTATGCCTGAGGGCAGCCTTAGGTAATTCCAGAGTCTGTTGAGCTGAGAATGAACTCTAACCATCACAGGCGCCAGGCGTTTTCCTATTCAGCTCAGAACAGCTGGAAGTGGGTGGCACTTTCTCGTTCACCTGTTGGAATTTCAGAGGTTTCACACAGCATATTTTTTCAGTTAACTGTTTTTGGTGTATTTTGTACATAATGATGAATTTCATTCCATCATTTCATACACGTTTTTATCCTATTTACTTCTTTTTCCCACCCATTGCTCTGTTTTCATGGTTTTCTTTCTGTTTTGGGGGGGTGGGTGGGGGTGGGGGATGTGATCCATTTATTAGAATTTCTCATAAGACCCTAGGTGAGAGATTATGTGTAAGAGCACAGTCTGCTAGCCAGAGGTTACACCTCTGAGGAGAGCATGTATTTGTCCACAAATAATTGCTAATTGCCCATAGAACTCAGCGAGCAGTGGACCTCATGCCCTGGCCCATGGCATGATGTGGACACCTCGAGTTTGCCTAGTCTTGGGATGTTAAACAAAATTGCTGCGGAATCAGGAGAGCTGAGGTGACGCCATGTTCTGAGGACAGTGTTCCACCTTCTCATCTCCATCGCCAGCTCTTAGGTCAAGGGGCTCTGAGGACAGTTCCCCCCCCCACCCCACTCCTTCCCCCAGCTCTTACCAACCTTCTTCTACAATGTTCTCTGAGCCTTGGAGAGAATGAACAGCCTATGGATGTTCATTCATAGCTTAGTGTCTAGGCGTCTCTTGTTCTGTGTTCTTTGTGTAGCTTCTCTGTAAGGGGGGATGCACGTTTAGGCAGTCTGTTCTCAAAGACCAAGCAAGGCAAAACAATGAAGTCTAACACCTCAAGTTTAACAGGACCCAAAATTTCATAAAATGATATATGGAAAATGTCCAGTGTGGAATCTAAATTACTTGCTAAGGAAGAATAGGGACGGGTAAGTGACGTTTAGGGGAAAGACAAGGGGCAGACAGTTGTCACAGGATGACTTAGGGATGAGACTAGAGAGACAAAGAGGAAAGTCACCACTGTGTCTCTGAGCAGAGGCCAGCACTGCTCAAGGACGAGCACGTTTAGAGGACAAGAGATTACAAAAAGAGCCAAGGGAAACCTCAGAACTGAGGAACTTGAGAGCTGAGTTACAGCTCCTCAGCGGGTCTCCCGTAAAATGTCTGGGAGAGAAGAAGGAGAGGGAGAAGGGGAGGGGGAGGGGGAGGGGGAGAAAACAGGCTTGTGGATGCATTCACAGTACAAAGGGAAACAGGACACCCAGCCTGACCATGGAACAGCCAGCCTGACCATGGAACAGCCAGCCTGAGCTGGGAACACCCAGCCTGATCATGGAACACCCAGCCTGAGCTGGGAACACCCAGCCTGACCATGGAACAGCCAGCCTGACCATGGAACAGCCAGCCTGACCATGGAACACCCAGCCTGACCATGGAACAGCCAGCCTGACCATGGAACAGCCAGCCTGAGCTGGGAACAGCCAGCCTGACCATGGAACAGCCAGCCTGACCATGGAACACCCAGCCTGACTATGGAACAGCCAGCCTGACCATGGAACAGCCAGCCTGAGCTGGGAACACCCAGCCTGACCATGGAACAGCCAGCCTGACCATGGAACAGCCAGCCTGACCATGGAACAGCCAGCCTGACCATGGAACAGCCAGCCTGACCATGGAACACCCAGCCTGACCATGGAACAGCCAGCCTGACCATGGAACAGCCAGCCTGACCATGGAACAGCCAGCCTGACCATGGAACAGCCAGCCTGACCATGGAACAGCCAGCCTGACCATGGAACAGCCAGCCTGACCATGGAACAGCCAGCCTGACCATGGAACAGCCAGCCTGACCATGGAACAGCCAGCCTGACCATGGAACAGCCAGCCTGACCATGGAACAGCCAGCCTGACCATGGAACAGCCAGCCTGACCATGGAACAGCCAGCCTGACCATGGAACAGCCAGCCTGACCATGGAACAGCCAGCCTGACCATGGAACAGCCAGCCTGACCATGGAACAGCCAGCCTGACCATGGAACAGCCAGCCTGACCATGGAACAGCCAGCCTGACCATGGAACAGCCAGCCTGACCATGGAACAGCCAGCCTGACCATGGAACAGCCAGCCTGACCATGGAACAGCCAGCCTGACCATGGAACAGCCAGCCTGACCATGGAACAGCCAGCCTGACCATGGAACAGCCAGCCTGACCATGGAACAGCCAGCCTGACCATGGAACAGCCAGCCTGACCATGGAACAGCCAGCCTGACCATGGAACAGCCAGCCTGACCATGGAACAGCCAGCCTGACCATGGAACAGCCAGCCTGACCATGGAACAGCCAGCCTGACCATGGAACAGCCAGCCTGACCATGGAACAGCCAGCCTGACCATGGAACAGCCAGCCTGACCATGGAACAGCCAGCCTGACCATGGAACAGCCAGCCTGACCATGGAACAGCCAGCCTGACCATGGAACAGCCAGCCTGACCATGGAACAGCCAGCCTGACCATGGAACAGCCAGCCTGACCATGGAACAGCCAGCCTGACCATGGAACAGCCAGCCTGACCATGGAACAGCCAGCCTGACCATGGAACAGCCAGCCTGACCATGGAACAGCCAGCCTGACCATGGAACAGCCAGCCTGACCATGGAACAGCCAGCCTGACCATGGAACAGCCAGCCTGACCATGGAACAGCCAGCCTGACCATGGAACAGCCAGCCTGACCATGGAACAGCCAGCCTGACCATGGAACAGCCAGCCTGACCATGGAACAGCCAGCCTGACCATGGAACAGCCAGCCTGACCATGGAACACCCAGCCTGAGCTGGGAACAGCCAGCCTGACCATGGAACAGCCAGCCTGACCATGGAACAGCCAGCCTGACCATGGAACACCCAGCCTGAGCTGGGAACAGCCAGCCTGACCATGGAACACCCAGCCTGAGCTGGGAACACCCAGCCTGAGCTGGGAACACCCAGCCTGACCATAGAACACCCAGCCTGACCATGGAACAGCCAGCCTGAGCTGGGAACACCCAGCCTGACCATGGAACACCCAGACTGAGCTGGGAACCAGGAAATCTGATGTCAGAAAACAATGCTTTCAAAGAAATTATCTGAAAAAATAATGATTAAAACTTCTTAAGTATAATTAAAGGCAAAAAATATAGATGCAATAAGTTCAATAAACTACACACAAGATAAACTCAAACCCAAACCCAGATCACAGCTAACACACTGAAAACAAAACCCAAAACAATAACTTGAAGAGGTGCAAGAAATGCAGTTTAAACTAAACCCACATGTGCAATGGTATGCTCATTTAAAAACTCCATTCTTTGCCCTGAGCACACAAGATACTTAAGTCAACAAATAAAGCAAAGGAAAGAGGTTGGGCTCTGGGAAAGGATGTGCCAAGCTTGAAGGAAAATAGAAGTTAGTGGGCATGCTATCTAAATATTTACAACCTCAGACAAATATTTGGTTTGATCTGAAGGCAAGTAAGTGACACAGTGGCTTCTTTTTTTAATCCCCATCTGTGAAGATGAGCAAGAATGAAAACACAGGACAGAAGGTCATCAGCTGGAAGTGGTGGCCACAGCAACTGCCCGTTACACTCCTGGGTGCAAGCAGAGGAGCCTGAGAAGCCAGTTTTAGAATTATCATATCCGTTTATGGATTGTCTGTTCTGACAATGGTGGTATCTCTCTATTGAGACAATCCTTCAGTGTTGTGGGGTGAGATTCTGACTTAGTATTTAGTCAACCTGGGAAATTTGACCTGAGCCAACACCGTGGGCTTTGAGCACCTATCCCACCCACTTTCTGTCATCTTGATGACAGAAAACCTTGGTATTTGTGCAGATCATTAATAGTGAAAGTGAAGTTCCAAGTGATGTAGAAGCATGGCCTACTACAGGCCGGAAATCTGGACCATCCCCAGAGGACCAGCAGCAGGCTGGCACGTGGTTGAGTGGAGCAGAGCACCCCTTAACAAGGTGTCTTATTTGCACACATGTGTTTTGAAAACTTAGTTTCTAGATTTTTTTTTTTTTGTCTTTTCGAGACAGGGTCTCCCTGTAGCCCCAGCTGTCCTGGAACTTGCTCTGTAGACCAGGCTGGCCTTGAACGCACAGAGATCTGCCTGCCCCTGCCTCCCGAGTGCTAGGATTAAAGGTGTGTGCCACCATGCCCGGCTAGTTTCTAGATTCTTAAAGCCTATTACCAAGAAGAAAGCATTTCAGTGGGAATCTAAGGGCCTGGGAGAGGAGAGCCTACAACTGCGAACACGTGGGTGAAGTGGAGGTTATCTCCAGTATGTGGTGGATCCACCTCAAGTCCTCATTCAGAGCTTTCCTGCGAACACGTGGGTGAAGTGGAGGTTATCTCCAGTATATGGTGGATCCATCCCAAGTCCTCATTCAGAGCTTTCCCACCTGTTGGCAGGCACCTTCTCTGCCCGAGGTTCAGGAGGGCCTGGCACGCTCATGTCCAGATGAAACGCATTCCAGCCAAGGGCTCCTTTTGGGGTGCACAGGCTAAGCGAAAATTATGGGGGGGAGGTGCAGGGGGAGCAGGAGCCCCACCTGGTGCCAGACAAGGCTCACATGTGCCATTTCCAGCTCCCCAGTCCTGGTCCCCAACCACCAAGGAATGGACAACACCTGGCTGTGTTAAAGACTTTCTTAATGTTTCTTTTTAAAGATGTTTTTACAATTAAAAACCAAACAGTAAATGGTGACATCAAAACTATTTAAGCATTTTAATCTTTTTCATTTTAAATTCTAGTTAATGAGAACTTGAATAAGGACTTGAGTTTTGTCCCATAAATACTTAGGACAAACAAAAATCTCCAGACTCCTAGTTTGGTGATGGTTGGACTTAGTGGGAGGCTGGATTTGCCATAACTCTGCCATGAGGTGGGAATGACACAGACAGTGCTAGAAATAAACAGTGTTTTGAAGACATTTTTTCCTGTGTTTTCAAAACACTGTGATAAGTGGTAACTGAAAACTCTGCCCTTGGGTTAATAGAGGAAGTTCACCTGACCAACCTTCCTCTTTTCCATACCCCTGGACCAACACACCTGCAGTCAGCCACCTCCCCTGCCACTCACAGGTTGGAATTGGTCAGAGTGTTTTGTCACAACAGTTGAAGAGAAACTAGAACAATTTGTATATTCTAGATACTAACCTTCTGTCAGATGTAGAGCTGAAAGGATTTTTTCCCATTATGTAGGTTGCATCAATGACGGAGACATTTGCTGTACAGAGCCTTTTAGCTCCCAGCTGTCAATATCAGTGCTATAGGAGTCTATTCAGTAATTCCTTTCCTGAGCCTATTAGTTCCAGTATCTTGCCAACTTTCCCCTCCATCTGATTCAGGTCTCAGGTATTATGTTGAGGTCCTTGATTCGTTTGGACTTGAATTTTGTGCATGGTGAGAAATGGGGATCTAGTTTCCGTCTCCTACATGTCACTATCCAGTTTGACCAGTGTCAGTTATTTTTGAATATGCTGGTTTTTTTTCTCCAGTGTGTAATTGTGGCTCTTGTGAAATGTTTCATCTCTTTGTAACCATAATATGACAGTATTCTCTATTTGCAGAACTGTTGTGAAGATAGAAGTAGTGTCAATAAAAAAAAAAAAAGACAGTGCACAGAAATTCACACTCCTAACCAGCTATTTTAACTACTTTGGGGTATCTAAACCAACTATTACACTTATAAAAATGGTACTGCCAAGTTGCTTATTCTTAGGAAGAATTATGATTTCTACATAAAAATTAAGATTTAAAAGGGTGTTTTTCATATTTAGAGGTGCGTGTATTTTCTCTGAGGCGAGGGTTAGCAAAACAATTTCATTTAGGGGTAGCTGAAAAAAAAGACAATGAAAAATTATAAATGAATAAAATGCACTGTTGGGTACTAATTTTATTTTAACAAAGACTGCCACTCACATTAGTCTTTGGTGGAGTTTCATTTAGAATCCTGTAGTGACTGATCTATAACAACAGTGCTGTTGCCGGCAGGAAGCTTGGAGAATTGGGATGTTTTATTTCTACTCAGCATTATATTCACTGTGGTCATATTATGGCTTGGGCACAATTGCCTCGATACCCAGTTTCTAATGAGGGTAAGATTCCAGATGCATCACTGGTTTTATGGGATAAGGGCTGGGTGTGGAACAGCTATGGAGACCTGCCTGGCTACGCCTGGGTTTTATCCCCACATCACCAAAAGCAGCACTATGGAGCTGGAGATTCTGAAACACGTGTAGGGAGGCGACTGCAGGCCCCACACTCTCAAGCCGGGTGCTGGATGTTAAGTAATACAGTAACTTACTCAGACATCTGCACCCACAGTCTCTAAGCAGCTCTCACGTCTCCATCCTCATCACAGAGCTAACACACCTACCTGGTTGCATCTGTGTCATCCACATAGCTCTTGTCACAGTCACTTCTGTCTTGATTTTCTTCCTTTTTCTATTTCCCTCCACTAAATCAAGTACCAAACCCTCAGTCCTCACCTCTGAGGGTTGTACACAGCTGATGAGGCCTGTTGCTCCTATAGTCTTTGTGGTATCTGGACTTCTCTCTACCTTTTGGGTCTTTTTCCTTAATATCTAGGCAGAAGGTTCTGCTCTGCCTTCTCTCCCTACACAGCCCCTGGAACTGACTTTTGGCAGAGGTTTGGAATTCCGTCAATTATCTTCTGTAGTGGGACCTGTCTCTAGCCCTCTGATGTCTACTGTAAGGCCACCTCTTCCTGATCCAACAAATGCTGCCTCTAGGCCTCTGGTTACAAAGGTCAGAAGCAGGTAGACAGTGCACTCATCTCCCTGCCTTTTCCCACAACCATGATAACAGAACAATCTGTTGGCCCAGCCTCTAAAATCACAACAGCCTCCTCCACCCACCCCCACTATCTCCTAGTAGGTCTCCTCCACAGCCTGGTGTCCAGCCCCTGCTCCTCTCACCTGTGGTCAGCTCCCACATCCACTAGAAACTCAAATTATTTAGTTGTTCTGTTGCCTTAGCTTCCCCAGTGACTTCCTCCAGTAATAAATCAATCCTGACTCCACTGACGAAGCTATCTGGTAGCTTCCATGACCTTCCTGTCCAGAGACACTTTGCCCTCTCGCTCCCGTCACACTCCCCGACTTGGATCTGAAGAGGGAGCAGATCATCCCCTTGGTCCTTGCTCCTCTACTAGGACAGTCATACCTTTAGCCCCTGCATGGAATGGTCTCATATGAGCACCCAGTCCCCACACACAAACATGCACGTACACACAGGATCAGACAGCCAGCTGGTTTGAGAAATCTCAAGTGTTGGGGTGCTCCACGGGTGTTGATGTCCTTGTTACAGAAACCTGTGCGTGGGCAAGGGGCCCACGCTGGCTCCTGCTAGACTTGAACACATCTGGTGCCCACCATTGATAGAGCTGTTGTCCTAACAAGGGGGAGGAAGACAATGGGTCCCTAAAATGTGAAAACACTTAGCTCCTATTTGCCGGCCCCCAGGAGAGCACCTCAGGGAAGAGGGGAAGGGTCCTCCCTGGACTACTAATGACAGCGTCGATTTTTTATTGGCAGTTTAAAATTAGGAGCAGCTGAAGTTGCATCAGGCCCAGGGCCATGCAGGGTGGCCAGAGGGCCAAGGCTGCAGAGACCGAGACCCATGAGAAGCCCAGGCCTTTGTGGCTCTACTTCTTGAGACCCAGGGACTAAATCCAAAGGCCTGAGGACCTTAAAGATCAAATATGAGCTGCCTGAACACACTTCATCCCACTCTGCTGCCTTTCTAGAAGACAGGAAGGATGTACAGAGGAATTTAACCAAAGAGAACTTCCAAAACATTATTTGCAGCACTGACACAGATGAAGTCTTACAAATGGGACAAAGCTCAGATGTTTTATTTAGAGAAACTCACAAAGCCAAGAGAGGAATCCCCATCTATGATGTCACATATAACCAGTTACCATGCACAAAATTCAAGTCCAAATGAATCAAGGACCTCAACATAATACCTGAGACCATGAATCAGATGGAAGGGAAAGTTGGCAAGATACTGGAACTAATAGGCGCAGGAAAGGAATTACTGAATAGACTCCTGTAGCACTGATATTAGGTCCAACAATTGACAGCTGGGAGCTAAAAGGCTCTGTACAGGAATTGTCTCCATCATTGGTGCAACCTACATAATGGTAAAAAAATCCTTTCAGCCCTACGTCTGACAGAGGGTTAGTATCTAGAATATACAAATTGTTCTAGTTTCTCTTCAACTGTTGTGACAAAACACTCTGACCAATTCCAACCTGGGGAGAAAAGGATTTATTTGGCTCATATCTCCCTGGTCATAGTTCATCACCGAGGGAGCCCAACATAGGAGCTCAGGGCAGGAACCTGGAGCCAGGAGCTGAAACACAGGCCATGGAGGAACGCTGCTTACTGTCTTAGTCTCCTCGCCCATGCCCAGCCAGCTTTCTTATACAATACACAGCAACCTGCCCATGGGCAGCACCACCCATAATGGGCTGAGCCCTCCCACATCATTCAACAGTCAAGACAATAAGGCCAGTCCAATAGAGGCAATTCCCCAACTGAGGCTCCCTCAACCCATGTGTATCAAGTTGACACTAAAGTTATCCAGCACAATTGACCCCTGTCAACTTGACACACAAAATACATCACTATTAAACCACTACCTTTCTATGTCTTATCCCCAAGATATTATATTAATCACAACATAAGACAGTACAATCTTTTTTTTTGAGATTTATCTTAAATTTTTTTCTTTTTTTTCTTCTATTACTTCTTTTTTTATTTTTTACCAATAAGTAATAATTTATGAGTACAAGCATCCTTCATGTAAAACCAATTTGCAAGCAGTTGTGCCCAAACCCACACAGCCCAAGGGTCCCACCATCCAGCTGGGGGGGGGCTTGTATGTACAATAAAGTTGATCAAATAAGTGTCCAGTCTATAATACTGTAGTTTCACCATTCACCCCAATCGCAGCCCTTACATTGTACCATGCCCCCTCTTCCGCAGATTGTTCCCTAGGCTTAGAAAAGGGGCACAGGTGGACGAAAAGCAAAACAGTCTACTTTCTCTGGAACTGTTGTTTTGGGCTCTGGTCAATTCTGGCTGTTTCCTTTCATGGGCTGACAGTTTGTCCAGGAATAACCTTTCAATCCTACTAATGAAGCACAAGCAATTAGATATATAGGTATTTAAACAGTATTAATGGTTATGGGACAGTACAATCTTTTTTTTTAATTTTTATTTATTTATTTTTTTCACATAGATTTATTTTTATTTTTTTTAATGAATCTAGACCCGTGTGTTCCCGCCCATTCCCCCACCCCGCCAGAGCTCATGCATTCTGCCAAACATGCTTTTCATCTCTTTCTCAGTCTTTCTCAATATTCTCCATGAGGAAGTTGACTGTTTTGAGCAGAAGTTCACTGTTTCAGTCAGTTCTTCGACGCAGTCCTTTCTGTTGTTGTTGTTGTTTCCAATATGCATCACGCCAAACTGCTTTGGACAAAAGCTCAGGGGGGCATACACAAGAAATACTTACAACTAGGTAATTGGCACTAGCATCCACAGATGAGGGATACCATTCATTGTTTGGTTTTCTGGGACTGTGTTATTTCACTCAGCATGATGTCCTCTAGCTCCAGCCATTTTCCTGCAAAGCTCATGATGTAGTCTTTCTTTACTGCTGCATAGAACTCCATTGTGGAGATGTACCACGTTTTCTGTATCCACTCATCAGTTGAGGGGCATTTGGGTTGGTTCCAGCTCCTTGCTATTGTGAAGAGAGCTGAAATAAACATGGCCGTGCATGTATCTCTGCGATGGGGTGAGTCTTGAGGGTTCATGTCCAGGAGTGGTATGGCTGGGTCGGGTGGCAAGTTCATTCCAAGTCTTCCAAGGGTTCTCCACACTGCTTTCCATAGTGGCTGTATGAGTTTACATTCCCACCAGCAGTGGATGAGTGTTCCCCTTTCCCCACAACCTCTCCAGCACTTGGTATCATTTGTTTTCTTGATCCTAGCCAGTCTTATTGGAGTAAGATGATATCTTAAAGTGGTTTTGATTTGCATTTCCTTAATGATTAGTGATGTTGAACACTTCTTAAGGTGTTTCTCAGCCATCTCTAATTCCTCACTTGTGAAGTCTCTGTTCAGTTCTTTGCTCCATCTATTGAGTAGGTCATTTGTTTTCTTTTTTCTTTGTTTTTTGAGTAGTTTATATATTCTGGAACTCAATGCTTTGTCAGATGTATCTGTGGTGAAGGTTTCCTCCCACTCTGTGGGATTTCTCTTCACTTCCTTGATTGTTTCTTTTGATGTACAGAAGCTTTTGAGTTTAATGAGGTCCCATTTGTCAATTGTCAACCTTAATTCTTGCGCAGCTGCTGTCTGATTTAGGAAGTCTTTTCCTACGCCTATGTCTTGTAGTCTGCTGCCAACTTTTTCTTCTATCACCTTCAGAGTTTGGGGTTTCATGTTGAGGTCTTTGATCCATCTGGAGTTGACTTTTGTACAGGGCGAGAGGTAGGGGTTTAATTTCATTCTTCTACAAGTGATGATCCAGTTTTGCCAACACCACTTGCTGAAGATGCTGTCTTTTCTCCATTGTGGCTTCTTGGCCCCCTTGTCAAATGTAAGATGGCTGAAATTGTATGTGCTCAGATTTGGAGGGACAGTACAATCTTAAAAGCCCCACAGTCCTTAAAAAAATCCAAATGCTTACCAATCTCTTCTAAAAGTCTCTTAACTATGGGCTCCTGTAAAATCCCAAACAAGTACTGTCTTATTTCAAAGGGAAGAATTGGTCACACCTAAGCAAAACCTAAGTCCAGCGAAGTAGCTCAAGGCTGGACATCTGGGATTCACTCACGATCTTCTGGGCTCCAAAGGGTTTCGGCAGCTCCACTTCGGACTCTCCTGTCCACAGCACACATATCTCATCTTGAAGGTCCAGGCCAGCTCCATTCCACACCTGCTGCTGCTCTTGGTGGTCATCCCAGGGTCCTGGCATCTCCAAAAAACTGGGGTCTCCACTGAAACTGAGGTGGTTTCACCAATGGTCTCTTTTGTCTTCTCCTGAAGCTGAAGCCTCAGCTTCTCTCCATGACCCCTGCAATCCTGGGTCTTCACTGCAACTGAGGTGCACTTCCACCAGTGGTCTTTCCTGACCTCTCATAGTGCCAAGCCTCAGCTGCTCTCTGTGACTCATTCACATTTCAACACCAGAACCATATAGGAGACTCTTACACATTACCAAGTCCTGCTTCTGGCTTGATATGGAAACTCAGGCTCCCTCTGGACCACATCTTCTGTGTGCTGACCCTGACGAAATTTTTCCCAGAAAATTTCACCACAGTGATGTTACTTGTTACTTACTGCTGATTTTTCAGCCCCAGCTAACCAGTGTCAATTGTCCCAGGAAAGCAAAGCTTTCACTTCAGGTTCTGGTCTCTTGTTACTTATAGCTGATTCTTCAGTTCCAGCTGAACAGAACCCACAGATTCTCAATTCAAAAATATCATACAAATAACCCTGATAGTCTCTGCTTCCCTTTGAAGTTTCATGAGCCAGGCCTCCCATAGTCTAAAACTCTTTCGGTATAACTGTTCCAAGCTCTACAGCAATAAACTCTTAGGCACTCAATGACTTTTCTAGCCCAAAGTTCCAAACACTTCCATTAAAACTTTCCAAAACACCAAGGTCAGGTCTATCATAGCAATAACCCACTGTCTGTTATCAATTTCTTTTTTAGTTTCTCTTCAATTGTTGTGACCACTCTGACTGATTCCAACTTGAGGAAGAAAAGGTTTATTTGGTTCATATCTCCTGGGTCACAGTTCATCACGTAGAGAGTCCAAGGTAGGAACTCAGGGCAGGAACCTGGAAGTAGGAGCTGAAACACAGGTCATAGAGGAATGCTTCTTACTGGCTTGCTCTCCTGGCCCATGGCAAGCCTGCTTTCTTAAATAATACACAACAACCTTCCCAGGGGTAGCACCACCCATTCTGGGCTGAGCCTTTCCACATCATTCAACAATTGAGACAATACTCCACAGAAGCAGCCACAGGCCAATCCAATGGAGGCAATTCCCCAACTGAGGCTCCCTCAACCCAGGTGGGTCAAGTTGACACTAAAGCTATCCAGCACACAAAAGTCAAAAGATTAAACATCAATCAACAAATAACACAGTTAAAAATCAGGACAAGGAACTAAACAGAAAATTCTCAAATGATGAAACACTAATGCCTGAGAAGTACCTTAAAAATGCTCAACATCTTTAGTCATCAGGGAAATGAAAATTAAAAACATTTGAGATTTCATTTAACCCACACAGAATGGCTAAGATCAAACAGCGACAAATGCTGGTGAAGATGGGGGCAAGGCAAGCAGTTATCTCTGCTGACAGAAGTGAACTGGTGCAGCCAGTATGGAAATTAATTTGGGAATTCCTCAAAATCCTAGAAACTGATCTGCTGTATCACTCTTGAGCATATACCTGAAGGACTTTATATCCTACTATAGAGATACCTATTCATTCATGCTCACGGCTGCCCTTTTCATAATACCCAGGAACTGAAAAGAACTTGGATGTCCATCAACTGATATCAATTGATAATGAAAATATGGTACATTTACACATTGGAATATTACTCAGCTGTTAAGAAAAATGAAATTATGAAAGAAGCAGGTAAAAGGAACTGGAAACATCCTGAGTGATGTAACCTAGACTTAGAAAAACAAATGTCCATCAGAAGATGGAAAAACCTCCCACACTCATGGATTGGGAAAATTAACATTGTAAAAATGTCCATTTTACAGAAACTCTTGTATAGATTTAATGCAATCCCAATCAAAATCCCCAAGAGTTTCTTCACAGGCTTGGAAACAAACGTTCTTAAATTCATTTGGAAAAACAAAAGACCCCGAATAGCCAAAACACCCTGAGTGAAAAGAGCTACACAGAGAGGATCTCTATACCAGACTTCAAACTATACTTCAAGGCTATAGTCATAAAAACAGCCTGGTACTGGCACAAAAACAGACCTGTTGACCAATGGAACAAAACTGAAGATCCAAATCTAAGTACATACAATTTCAGCCATCTTATATTTGACAAGGGGGCCAAGAAGCCACAATGGAGAAAAGACAGCATCTTCAGCAAGTGGTGTTGGCAAAACTGGATCATCACTTGTAGAAGAATGAAATTAAACCCCTACCTCTCGCCCTGTACAAAAGTCAACTCCAGATGGATCAAAGACCTCAACATGAAACCCCAAACTCTGAAGGTGATAGAAGAAAAAGTTGGCAGCAGACTACAAGACATAGGCGTAGGAAAAGACTTCCTAAATCAGACAGCAGCTGCGCAAGAATTAAGGTTGACAATTGACAAATGGGACCTCATTAAACTCAAAAGCTTCTGTACATCAAAAGAAACAATCAAGGAAGTGAAGAGAAATCCCACAGAGTGGGAGGAAAACTTCACTGCAGATACATCTGACAAAGCATTGATTTCCAGAATATATAAACTACTCAAAAAACAAAGAAAAAAGAAAACAAATAACCCACTCAATAGATGGAGCAAAGAACTGAACAGAGACTTCACAAGTGAGGAATTAGAGATGGCTGAGAAACACCTTAAGAAGTGTTCAACATCACTAATCATTAAGGAAATGCAAATCAAAACCACTTTAAGATATCATCTTACTCCAATAAGACTGGCTAGGATCAAGAAAACAAATGATACCAAGTGCTGGAGAGGTTGTGGGGAAAGGGGAACACTCATCCACTGCTGGTGGGAATGTAAACTCGTACAGCCACTATGGAAAGCAGTGTGGAGAACCCTTGGAAGACTTGGAGTGAACTTGCCACCTGACCTAGCCATACCACTCCTAGGCATGTACCCTCAAGACTCACCCCATCGCAGAGATACATGCACGGCCATGTTTATTTCAGCTCTCTTCACAATAGCAAGGAGCTGGAACCAACCCAAATGCCCCTCAACTGATGAGTGGATACAGAAAACGTGGTACATCTACACAATGGAGTTCTATGCAACAGTAAAGAAAGACTACATCATGAGCTTTGCAGGAAAATGGCTGGAGCTAGAGGATATCATGCTGAGTGAAGTAACACAGTCCCAGAAAAACAAATAACGAATGGTATCCCTCATCTGTGGATGCTAGTGCCAATTACCTAGTTGTAAGTATTTCTTGTTTATGGCCCCCTGAGCTTTTGTCCAAAGCAGTTGGGGGTGATGCATATTGGAAACAACAACAACAACAACAACAACACCAAAAGAAAGGACTGCATCAAAGAACTGACTGAAACAGTGAACTTCTGCTCAATACACTCAACTTCCTAATGGAGAATATTGAGAAAGACTGAGAAAGAGATGAAAAACATGTTTGGCAGAATGCATGAGCTCTGGTGGGGTGGGGGAATGGGGGGGATATGGCTCTCTATTTGTTAAAAAATAAAAATAAATTTATGTGAAAAAAAACAAATGCCACATATTATTTCTCATAGTTGGATTCTAGCTTTGAATTATTAGATATGCATGTGTCAACTAGAAAATCCAGAGATGTCAGGAAATTAATCATCAGCCATTTTGTGTGGGAGGGTGAGGGGGCTTTATGGGAGGGGAGTAGAATGTATTGATGTAAAGGGGGGGATAATAGAGTGGGAAGGGTCAGAAATGAGAGAGCAGGGCAGAGGAGATGGTGTGGGGAGGGATAACTAACATCTAAGGCCTTTAGAAAAAGTTATATGGAAACTTACCACTAGAGAGGTGTCTTAAAGTACATGTGTTCTAAAAAGAGATTAAGAGGAATTAGTTTATAACAGGGGGATATTGCAACTACTAGACACCATAGGCTAGCAAATGCCAGGAATGAACTCTGTCTTTTGAGGCTGTTGACCAGGGGTCTCAAAGACTCATAAACAATATGGACCATTGACCTGCTTTTGGTTACCAACCAGAGTATGGCAGTAAGACCTTATTCCCGGGGCTGGAGAGATGGCCTAGCGGTTAATACTGCCAACTGCTCTTGCAGAGGACCTGGGTCAGATCCCCAGCACCCACATGGCGGCTGAGAACCGTCATTAACTCCAGTTCCAGGGGAATCCAACACCCTCTTCTGACCTCCGAGGCAGTGCACGACACGGGTGCACAAACCTACATGCAGACAGTACATTTATAAAAAAAAAAAAAAAAGACCTTATTCCCAAAGACACTGGATACCTGAGCTGTAGAACAAGGAGGAACCCAGCCATGCTGACCTCAGAGCCTCATGTCTACTGGCTGCTTTCATAGTGCTGGACGGGGCTATGCGAGCTACACGGAGAAAGAACCATACCTTATTAGCTAGCTGTGAATCCTGTGATCGCTGATCTTCGACTTCTGTCTTTCTCCTTCTGTACTGAGGACCTAACTCATTGTGTGTGTGTGTGTGTGTGTGTGTGTGTGTGTGTGTGTGTGTGTACTAAGCAATTAAACTCTGTATTCAATCCCTTTGTTTTCTTAATTATGTCATTTACTGAGTAAATTTTTTTTCATTGTTGAAGTTTAATCTGTCAAATTTTTCTTATCCACCCTGAATAGAAGGGCATTTCTTTGTTTGCTTCTGGAAACTTGATCATTTCAGCTTTTTTTGATTCACCTTTAATTCATGTTCTGTGAGTCCTAAGGTAACATTGGTGGCTACTTCCATAGGTTCTAAGACAATGCTGGAAGTTCACTCTATGGGTTCTAAGGAAATGTTGAAGGCAGGAATGCCACATATGTATTCAGATGTGCAAATGCAATATGTTAAAATATTCTGCATTTGACGTGGAATCCTCCAGTGTCCACTGTCTCACAGCGTCCTCACAGTCCTTTATATGGTGACCTTCCTTTTTAACTTTGAGTAGACTGTTTATGTCCTTAATTTTGTTTATAAATTTGAGAATTGATTTTTTTCAACTTCTATGACAAAAGTATTGCTTTGGCTGGGCTTGTGTTTAATTTACAGATGAACTGTGAACAACTGAGATTTTTAAAATATTGAGGTGTGAAGCCCATGAATGTGCTACACCTGTCCTGTTATTTAGTTTTCTTTTCAATTTCTCTCAGTGATGCTTTTAAATATACTTTATTAAATTTATGTTTCTGTAATTATTTTGTTTTCTATGATATTGTGAATGTAATTAAATATTTTAAACATTAATAGACTCATTATTAAATGTGTTAAACATACTCTTCGTCTTAGCACCTCTATAAGTTTCTTATTCTATATGATTTCTATAGTTTTACTTCTTTTAAAAAATATTTTCTTCTTTTCTAATCTATAAATTTTTACTTTCATTTTCTTATTTCAATGGATAGGGTTTTCAGAACAACTTTAAATAAAATAATGAGAAATTACATGACTCTCTTCCTAATCTCCCAAGAAAGCACTTGAACTCGCCAGGCCACGTTGAGGGCAGGCAAGATGGCTTAGTGGGTGAAAGTGCTTGCAGCCAAACCTGGTGACCCAAGTTTGATCCCTGGGATCCATATGGTAAAAGGAGAAAACTGACTCCTGTAAATTCTCCTCTGCCCTCCATTCGTCTGCCATGGCATTGCACATGATCCTACCCATAAACAAGCAATTAAATAGATATATAGAGATAGATTGGCAAATAGATGATAGAGATAGATAGATGATAGATAGATAACTAGCTAGCTAGCTAGCTAGATGATAGAAACAGAAGTATGATTATAAGGCCATGTGGCAGCAGCTGAAGACTTTCTGTGGGCTTGTATATGAGTTTGATGTTCTCTTGTATTTCAAGTTTATAGTTTCTGAGGGAATTTTAAAATCATATATGATAATGAATTTTGTTTAAGTGCTTTTCTGGCACATGAACTCATAGCTGTTGCTTTATTATTCTTTTAATTGGTTACTATGGTGCATTACGCTAATTAAATAGTTAAGATCAAATAAACTTTGCCTGTATGGGGAGAGCTCTTTTTGTTCATGATGCATCACACATTAACACATTACCAGACTTGTTTGATAATTTGGTAATTTTTTCACATTCTTTGTCCTGAGTAAGATCCAGCTGTAGTCTTTTTTTCTTTCTTTCTGGCATTGTATTGTTTGCTGAACTTTGATGTTCTGATAATAGTAATTTCACAAAACAAGAGGAGAAGTGCTCTCTCCAATTCTTATGGATTTTTTCCTTTTTTATTAGATATTTGCAAATATACAATAAATTCTGATTAGATTTAAATAGATACCCTCCACTATCTGCACCTCCCTTTACTGTCCCTACCACTTCTATATATCTATATCTATATTATACACATATATGTATACATGTATATATGAGCTATGTATATACATATATGTATACATGTATATACATATATATGTATACATATCTCAAATTTGTGTCTTCAAATGTCCTTCAGTGTAAACCCATCCACTAGAACCTGGTGAACCTACCAAGAGTCACACACTTAAAAGAAACTGACTCTCCCCTTCCCAGCAGCCATCGGTTTCTCAGGTCAGGTGGGATTCTTACCTACTTCCCCACGTCTATGGGGATTTTTGTCTGGCTTGAGCAGACATGGCAGGCCTTGTGCATGCTGTCACCATTGCTGCGAGTTTTTATGGGTAACTGACCAGCTGTCTGGGAAACTCAAATGTGATTTTTGATGTTAGGATTTCTAGACTGACTCCAGCACCTACTATTAACATGGTAGTGCCAGGATTTACCCTTTCATTTGAAATAACCATAAAAGCACAGATGAACAAAAATACATGAATGCAGTTTTCAAGATTCTGGATCATAGGCATGGAGGTCAGTGATGGATGGGAAGTAAACATCAGGTAAAGCAGGACTCTGATTGCCTCCGCTCACAGCTGTGCCACAGCAATGGGTGGAGAAGCCAGGAGAATCTGGGCTAAGCTAACAAAACACATGGTTTGCTGAGGACAGACAGGTAAAGTCACAGAGGAAGAGCCTGGAGCTTCCTCACATGATGGTAGGATGACAGCCTTCTGCCAGAGGAAGCCTGCCTGCCACTTGTGTGGGACCAGGGCTGTGCCTTGGAAAACTCAGAATTCACTGGTCATTGGTTATAGCAATCAGACATGTTTGCTTCAATAGAATGAAATAATTATTCCTGGAATAACCATTGTTCTGGTTTCAATGAATCATACAAACAAGGCTGGAAATGACCAAACTACTGTCAAACATTTCAGAGTTGGCAGGTGCCTCAGGAGGATGTGCGTCAGACTAGAGTCAGAACACATTAGACAGGAGACAGAAAATCACTGCAAGAGTTAGAATCCACATCGCTCAAAGAACCACAGAGAAGAAAAAAAGAAATAAACCAAGATGGAAGGAACGTAAAAGAGCTATGGATAGTTTTGAGTGCATTAATTTAGATATAGTTTGAATTGTTAAAAAGAAAGGACAGGAGAAAGAAAAGAAAAAATATTCAAGGAAATCTCTAAAATATTAAGTAAAAAAGATGTCCATTCAGATTCAAAGAAAACTTCTCAGTCTTGGATCCAAGAAGTTCAGAAAATCTTGAACAGAGGGAAGATGAAGGAAGCCACAATGAGGCTTGTCTTGACCACAGTTGATTATCAAATCCATTGACGTAGAAGTCTCAGCTGCAGCCCTGGGGTGTATAAAGGGCTGAGAATGAATGCCACACCCCTGGAAGCAGTGAGGTGCCAGTAGCGAGGACCCTGAGGGGTATGCTCTGATGAAACATAACATAAACCCGATGAGATGGGTCAGTGCTGGCTTCTCCAGAACTCAGGGAATAGTCTAAAGACTTTTAGGAACCCAGAAAAGTTTTCACAAAGGAGGTGAATCTTGGTGAGAACAAGCAGTTCACAGTGCTCTGAAAGGCTTTGGTCTCACCTCCCATTTCCAACTCAGTTGTAGCCTTGACAGTAACATGTCCCACCATGGACATAGCAGATAGATCTGGGCTCTTTTTGAGTTCATTGTGAAGTAATTTTCAGCAGTTGAGCCATCTTTGATTCCCCATGCAGCTCACCTGAGAAGTTTGTCTCCAGGTGGCTTCACCTTGGAGTACCTTTAGAGCTTCTCCTTCAGAGGCAAGGTCAGACACTTAGAGATGAGTGTCTGACAATGCAGGTACCTGAGGCAAGGATTTCTGGAACCCTTGCACTGACTTAAAAGCTAAAAATGCCAGCTTGAGCAGCTGGCTATTCAAACCTCAGGTTCCTTTGTGTTGTTAGCCTTGCCCATGGGCTCACCTGCCTCTCAGAAAAAAATAAATAAATAAAATTTAAAGGGCAAGATGTGGGAAAATTTAGTTAAGATGGGTAGCATTCTAAACCAATGGGACCTCCCTGGCCACACCCATGGGGTGGGATGTAGTGACAAAAAAGTTTAGGTTTTGGCCCTGGGAGTTGAGTCATGCTATCTATATAATCAGACATTTGGGAATAAAACTCTCTCTGTATTTGGGCCTTAAAAAAAAAAGCTCAAAAGGAAAGCTTAGGAAGAAGGATAGAAATGCTTAGAGAAGACTTGACAGCTCAGTCTAAGGCTTAGTTCACACTCAGGCCTGACTGGTCCTTTGCTCCCCCTCCGAATGAACGTGAGGCCTTGCATGCATAAGAAGTGAGCCCATGGGCAGCTTTGTCAGCCATCTGGCTGTGGGATGAATGCACAGACCAACAAGGAGTATCTTAGCAAAAACTGGGAAACTGATCTATTTGTAAGAAAGTCTCTGTCTAATCATCAGCTGCATTTTTTGGCCACTGGGCAGCCAAGTAGAGGCTTTGATAACTTATAATACTATGACATAGTATTCATAAAGACTATTCATAAAGACTATGAAGGGAAAAAAGATTGTGCATCAACAACAAATCCTCATTAAAGCAGGAAGAACCTGGCACCCATACCAGTCTCTGTAGTATTCAGAATGCCCCAAGGCTCTCTGCAAACAAGTCAAGAGTCATGCAAAACAACTAAGAATTTATGATAGTGAAGAATAAAAATAGACAAGTGATAAAAACTTTTCTGGGGGAAACCCAGACTCTGGTCTTCAAAAATCCAGCCTTTATATCAGCTATTTAAATATATCCAAACAGTCCAAGGAATTGAAATATGAGAATAAAATCACACAAAATAAGGAATGCCGAAAAGGAGACAGAGATTTTAAAATGAATAGAAATTGTAAAGGTGGGAAGAATCTAATCTTGGCTCGGCAAACTCAAGAGCAGAGTTGGGACCTTGGTCACACTGCTTTTCTAGTGTTTCCTTATTCATTCCCTGTGTGTGTAAGTAAACAGTTCTTGCCAGGCAGGGCACAGGGATGCACACGTCTGAGAGATGTGTGGGTCCACCAGCCTATTCCTGCCTCTGCTTTCCACAGCACCCCCTGAGCTGGCCTGGCACAGGCTCCAGCCTCACCCTGCAAGCTGGACTTCCCACACCCTGGTGTCTCCATCCAAGGTCAGCTCTGATGTCCTCTCTCCACCTTCGTATTCCTCTGTTGGGTTGGGTTCAAGGACTTGTTTCCTGACGCAGGTTTGGCACACTTCTTCACTGGTTCTACCACACAGCCGTGGCTGCAGCTCAAATTTGTATCCGCCTCTTGTACTTCCATGCACCTCCCTTGGTGAGCCAGACACCAAGCCTGGCTTTCTTGGTTCCGGCTTTCCTGGCCATCCCTTTTCATGACAAAATTGATGAGTGACAACTTTTCAGAGATACTGGAGAAATCCTGCAGTGCTTTCTCATATTCCTGCCTTCCACAGGCCAGGTCCACTCTGAATGTCTTCAGGGTTAAAACTTCAATATCGTCACTGCTTTCTGTTTCTTCGTAAAACCACTGCAGCTCACAGTGCTTGGCATAGCAGGGCACTGGGGACTCAGGCAGCTTCTCCAGCCTCTTCTCAAACACCGAGTCCTCCAGTGTTTTTTAAAATATATATACAATGAAGACACAGGAATAAAAACCAAACAAAAATATCTTTTAAAAACTTAAATCAATTTATTTAAGAATTATCAGCAATGACAAAAAAAAATTCAAGAATATGCACAGAAGTGTAGCAAACATTAAAAGCAACAATACCTGGGTATGTACCCACAAGACTCATCTTAATGAAGAGTTACATGCACAGCCATGTTTATTGCAGCTCTCTTCACAATAGCAAAGAGCTGGAACCAACCCAAGTGCCCCTCAACTGATGGGTGGATAGAGAAAATGTGGTACATCTACACAATGGAGTTCTATGCAGCGCTAAAGAAAGATGACATCATGAGCTTTGCAGGTAAATGGATGGAGCTAAAGGATATCATGCTAAGTGAAGTAGCACAGTCCCAGAAAAACAAACGACGAATGGTATCCCTCATCTGTGGATGCTTGTGCCAATTACCTAATTGTATGGCAAACTGAGCAATATCAATGTGATCTGAAAACAACTGTGCTCTTATATTGTAGAAACCCTTAGGAAAAATAAACAAATAAAAATTAAAAATAAATAAATAAAATCTGAGATGAAAAAGGAAAAAAAAGCAACAATAACAAAATCACTTGTTCTGAGTGGGTCAATGGGACACATTCAGTGTCCAGTCACATTCAATTCCCACTGCAATAATGGTCAGTGGAACACAAAAGGAAGTCCCACTCTTACCAGTGCTGCACAAAAAGGACAGCATTCATTGGACTGTTATAGAACACAGGAGTAGTTCCTGTACAGAAAGCTGACTTTGTGCACCCACTGCAAAAAAATAAAAAATGTGCTCCTTTTCTTTTCAAATGACCCCAGATAAACATACAACCCCATTAAATTAGGCAAAGGATTCAAATAGACATTTTTCAAAGAAGATGAACAAGCAGTCCAAGGCTCACACTGAGTTGTTATCCCCCAGGACCACTATGATTAAAGAAGAGCAAGCCGGGCCTGGTGGCACACACCTTTAATCCTAGCACTTGGGAGGCAGAGGCAGGCGGATCTTTGTGAGTTCAAGGCCAGCCTGGTCTATGGAGTGAGTTCCAGGACAGCTGGGGCTACAGGGAGACCCTGTCTCGAAAAGACAAAAAAAAAAGAAGAGCAAATAGGTGTTAGTAAGACTAGGCACACTGTAAGTCATAACTACTACAGGGACAGTGGCAAGGTGAAGGCTCTACTCAAAATGCGTAACTTCCTGCACACACTGAAAGCAGAGTGGCTATGAGACTGAGGACTGCTGTCACTAGACGTCTCAAGAAACTCAAACACATGTGCATGGGAAAACATGCCCACAGGTGTTCACAGAAGCATAATAATAGCCAAGCTATGGACATAACTCTGATGCCCACTTGCTGATAGAAGCTGGTATATCCATTCAATGGAATCATACTTAGCAATGAAGATGTGCTACAACATGGGTGAACCTCGAAATGTTATGCTGTGGTAACCTAGTTACAAAGTGGCACATCCCCCTGCTACACACACACACACACACACACACACACACACACACACACAAACACACACACACAAAAACCGGAGAGACCCCTGAGGACCAGATCCTCAACTGACCTTGAGAAAACAATAAGCTTGCTTAATCTGGGCTAACTGTGTGGCCTTAAGCATCCAAAAGGAAAGTACAACCAGATACAAATAATCAGTAAGACCAGAGAAACTGTACTGCAGACACAGAAATTGAGATCTTAGTAAAAAAGACAAAAAGAATATAGAGTATCGTTGTTTGGCCTATCTACAATTCTTACTGGCAAGTGCATCTACTCTGTGGCTGCCACCACTTTTGGCACTCCTCAAAGGCATGAGACACAGCTTTTTAACCTCCTAATATGGACTGAGGACTCATATCTCTACAAGAATACTCCAAACCTTCAATGCCAGATGGGGACTACTGAGATACCCGGCTTGTGGACTAAACAGCTAAGGGGATATTAGCCTCATCAGAGTGTAGACTGCCATTGTTGGACTACCTGTGCTGTATCATGGAGGCCAGTGCAGGGGAATCAAGACAGGGTGTGTGATAACTGGATTTCGTTTTGGGGACCATGGGAGGGAAAGACCCTGGTGTGGAGCAAAAGAGCAGGATTGAGGATTGTGGTTGCCAAGGAGGAACCTTCGAGCACTTCCTTAAGGAAAACATGACATCTTTTTAAAAAATTTTTTTATTAATTTTTATGTGTTTGAGTGTACTGTCTGCATGTAGGTTTATGCACCCATGTCGTGCAATGCCGCAGAGGTCAGAAGAGGGTGTCTGATTCCCCTGGAACTGGAGTTAAAGACAGTTCTCAGCTGCCATGAGGGTGCTGGGGATCGAACCCAGGTCCTCTGCAAGAGCAGTTGGCACTCTTAACCACTAGGCCATCTCTCCAGCCCAAAACATGACATCTTTTTTTTTTTTAATTTTTTAATTTTTTTTTTATTGATGCTTTGTGCATTTCGTACATCATTTTCCAATTCAGATCAGGCATTTTTCCCTTTCCCTTCCCCCCAACCCCCACCCCATCCCAGAAAAACATGACATCTTTTAAGGAAGAAAAAAAAACCCTCCAATTCAAGTGATATGTGTATGCATGTATGTTTGTATTTACGTGTGTGTATATTTATGTATATATCACTATGTATATATCACTATATATATATATTTATATATAAAGAATATAAAGTTATACTTCTTTTTACCTGCATGCAACTTTACTGTTAAAATGTGAATCTCTAAATGTGTTTTGGAATTAACCTATAGTTTATTTTCAGAATTTGTAATTTTGATTTATGTGTGGAGTGTATATATGCATATTTTGGAATAATATAAAATTAACAGGAACAAAAAAAGAGAGAAAAACCTATTCAAAGAATTGACCAAAACAGTAAACTTGTGCATTGAAAGCGTTATAAAAGACTGAGAAAAAGATGCAAGACAGGACTTAACATGTATGACAGAATCCATGAGCTCTGGCAGGGATAGGGGGTCGTGAGGGGTGAACATGGATGGGGGAATGAATCTAAATTTGATTAAGAAATGTTGTATGAAATGCACTCAATAAAAATTAGCTTAACTTAAAAAAACCCCAAATCCCAAAGTGGCACATTTTGAATTATTCTTTTCACATGGGAGGTTTGGAACAGGCAGATCTATACACAGAAAGTAGACATGTTTCCCTGGTGAGTAGAACTTGGCTGCTAACAGGTATGACTTTTCTCATGTGATGAAGTTTAGAATTCAGATCTTGATGATTGTCCTGCAGTTCTGAAACTCAAGTAGAAGTTAACACATTGCATACTTTAAAATGGTGAAATTTATGGAAGGTGAATTTTCTCTTCTATGGAGATAGGAACCCACTTACCAAGGCAAGACCCAAGGGAAGCCTTTCAAAGGATTTCCCCATGAGCTCCAAGAGGCTGAGAGGCACGTGCCTACTGCAGTTCATAGGGATGGGGAGTGTTTACCCTGTACCTCCAAACCAGTCAGTAGCTAAAATGAAAAGAGTTCATTTTCTATTTGTATTTTCTCTATCAATCCAACCTGTATAATGAATGTGCATTTATTCCATGGTTAGAGATGTGGAGACTCGATGCGGGAAGCTCTCAGGTACCCTCCAGCTATTTGCTACTGGCTACTGCAATAACCAGAGCATTTGGTGTGGGAAGGAAGCAGGCAGAGGGCTGGTGGGACAATGCTCGTGATGGGGGCCCGAGAGGAAGAGATGGCTGTGGCCTGGACACTCACTCCCTGTTCCTTTGGATATAGCTCAGAGGATGTCATAACTTCGCAGATCTGGAAGCTAAGGAAATACTTTTTAAGACCCAGATCACCAAAACTCAGAAGACATGAGATGGGAAGACATACATTAGAGGCACGACCATCAGGAAATGTGGAAAAAACTGCCCTCAATTCTTCCATGGAAATTCTTGAGTGTGAAGTGTGTGGCCTGCCATGAGTTACCCTTAACTCCCTTTGGGGTATGGACAGCTCAGCAAGAAAACAATCCTGACTGGAGAGAAAACATGGGCACAGATTTCATGCACCCAAAGTCACCTTCCTGGGACATTTAGAGATGCCTATGAAGACCAGTCCGAATGGCTTCCTGTTTCAGGCATCAGGCTGAGTCTGCTAGGAACTTAGAACGCATGCAGGAAAGGACAGCACGTCCTGAGACTCATCAGGGAAATTATTTGCAAGCTCCACTCTGTCAGTGAGATGGACCTGGGGCTTTTCTGGGCAGAGAGAGGTACAGCAGGTCCTGCTTCCTCCTCACTTAGAGCAGGCCACAGTAAAATTGCTTCTATGCAAAGCGTGGTGGGAGAAATCAGGGGCAGGAGCAAGGGTTGGGGACCCACAGGGTGTCAGAAGCTCGGGGGTCTCTCCCTGAAGAGTCTCGGGTTCTGGGTCCCATGTGCAGAGGGCATTGTAGACAGAATATGGAGCCCTTGGGGACATGGCTCAGAAACCAAACTCCCAACACCAGAGTGGACCCAGGGCTGGATGCTGGCAGCGTTCGCCCCACTTTCCGGCTCAGAGGACAGCAACATTTTCCATTGCAGCTTTGAAAGCAGTTTATACCTGTGGCCTGGGGTGACTGACTCAAAGGGCAATGTCAAAGGCAGATGCTGGAGGAACTTGCCATGTTTATGTGACTCAGGGCTCAGAGCTTTCCTTTGGATGTGTTTTTGCAAACTCATGTCTCTTAATATCCATAAAATAGTTCTCAAGTTCATTTTATTTCTGAAAACTTTTTGATATTTTGCGTGTTTATGCTTTAAAAAATTTAATACTGCTTAATATTTAGTTTGAATAAACTATCCATGAAGGAACACTTGATCAAATGAAATACTTTAATATACAACCTTTTTAACACCAGATTTCCTCGCCCTTTCTGAAAGCTGGATACACAGATTTCCAATATTAAAAGTGTTTTATTCATTTGAATTTGCTCAAGACACCGTGGTTTCTATGAGGAAAATCAAACTCAGACCCTTTTGTTCCTCAGTCCCTGGGAGAGGGATGAGAGCTCAAATCGGAGCGAGTTTCTAGATGTCAGACAGTTTCATTGACATCTCTCCAAATGGGAGCCTCTGAAGCCTGCAGATTGCCTTGTCTGCACAGCACTGCTCTGGGGGACTGGGCCAGAGGCTCCACACGAGATGCTTGAGGGGATAGAGGACTTACTAAACAGTCAGTGGACCCACTCAACCTGGCTGAACTGGCCATCTGTCTGGAAACACTTAGCCCATGTAATTGGAAGTCAACAGCTATTTTAATAATGGAAAGAAAGGCTTTGTAAGAAAATGTTAGAGGGTTGGAGCCCACGCTGCAAATGCATTAGCATGTCACTGTGACTTCACACCTGAGGCAACCGCACAAGGCAGGGAACGTGTTTCCCCTTGAGCTTTCATAGATTCAGCTCCTGGTCAGCTGGCTGGATGCAGCATCACAGCAATGAGAGCCAGGAAGCCGAGGAACGGCCCCCAAGAATACCACCTTCTGCCAGTCTTCCTCCAGTGAGGCCTTGCAACACCACCGTACAATTATGAGCCCACCAGTGGGTTAAGCCATGGACTAAGTCGGAGCCCTCATGATCCAGCCACTTGCCAATGCTTGGCTCCACCAGCTGGGAGCCGAGCCTTCAGCACGTGAGGGGACAGCTCATATTCGTATCTAAAGACAAGAGAATAAATCCAAACTATGTAGCGGGCCTGGAGAAATGGCACCGTGGGAAAGAAGACTTTCTGTACCTCCCCAGAGTCTGAATTTGAACCTCCAGCACCTATGTAGGAAGCCAAGAGTGGCCACGTGCACCTGTAACCCCAGCGTTGGGGATCGGGTGAGACAGGAGAGTCCCTGGAGCTTGTTAGCTGAAAACACAAGCTCCAGTTTCAGTGAGAGGCCTGTATCACAGGAATACGATGGTGAATGATAGAGGACACAGGGCCTGTACATACAAACGTGTCTGTACACACACATGCATACACCACACACACATACACCCTGCATGCTAAATTACCCTCAATAGTTCCCTCAATACCGATTAAGAGGCATATGTGAATTTATTTCACCATGGGTGCTGGAGGATGGCCATTGGTCCTACTGTGTGTAAGAGCCTTGAGTGGCTTTTTTTTTTTTTGGTTCTTTTTTTTTTTATTTTATTATTTCTGTATGTGTATGAATGTATTGTCTGCATGCAAGTTTGTGCACCCATGACGTGCAATGTCGTGCGGAGGTCAGAAGAGGGTGTCAGATTTCCCCGGAACTGGAGTTCTCCTGGAATTGGAGTTTCAGATGGTTCTCAGCCGCCATGTGGGTGTTGGGGATCGAACCTAGGTCCTCTGCAAGAGCATCGGCGCTCTTAACCACTAGGCCATCTCTCCAGCCCCTTTTTTGGTTCTTTTTAAAAAATGTATTTTATTTAAATTTTATGTATATGAGTGTTTTGCCTTCGTGTATGTAAGTGCACCACATGCATGCAGTGCCCACAGAGGCCAAGAAAGGGCATCCGATCCCCTGAAACCCGGGTTATGGATGGTGTTAGCCACCATGTGGGTGCTGGGAACCAAACCTAGGTCCTCTGCCAGAGCAGTGAGTGCTCTTAGCCACTGAGGCATCTCTCCAACACTCAATTTTGTTCTTTTTCTGAATGCTTTTCAGATCTCTTGTAGCCCGTGTCCAGCCTTGCTCTTCATGAGCTGGTCCAGGGTGAGTCTTGTGGATATATGAACCATCTTTCTACACTTGCTCTCTGGGGTTCATCTCAGCCTTGAACTTCTATATTTTACTAGACTTGTTTGGGGTTGAGTCGGGCTGTGTCCTTCCCACCTGCAATTTGTCGTGATTTCGGGGTGTTTGGCATTTCTCAATGGATCTGGAGGTGTCTAGGCCTTGGCTTTTTATACTTTTGCTTTGTATCTTCCTGTCCTTTCCCCTGTAAGCTAGTGTCACCTGTCCTCCTTGTGGATGCCAAAGAGAGCTGGGGAGACCACCTATGTTCCCAGATGCAGAGCTCAGAGAGGAGTAGCTTTGAAGCTTTGAAGCTCTGAGTGCTTAAAAGAAGAAAGCTTGTGAGCCAGAAGTCTGACATGTAAGACTGCCTTCCAAGACTGAAGGGGAAACCGAGACACATGCAGGCAGGCATAGGAGAGCTGTCACCCCAGGTCAGATGGAAAACAGCCAGCAGGCACTCTTGGGGTGTCTGGCTTACTCTCAGGAGACCTTGAAATGCTCAAGCCTGCAGAGGCCACACACCATTTTAAATCCTGTCCACATTTGCTGTTGTTTTGCTGGTGCACAGGGACCCTGGTGCTCTACCCAAAACAGAAGCCTTCCCCGTAACTCTCTCCTCTCACTAAAGTGCCTAGAATGCATTTCTGAACCTCAATTTATGGATTCTCGGCCTGTGTGGACATTCTATACACTTCCAAAATTGTTCCTTGGAATGGGACAAGCAGTTTCTTCTCTCTGGTTTATACACTGTCCTGTCAACTTGGCTAGATTCAGAATTACTGAGGAAGTGCATCTGAGCGTCTGCAAAGGTGTCCCCAGGGAGGGTTAACTGAGGAAGGAAGACCCAGGCTGAGAGTGGGTAGCACCTGCCCAGGAGTGTATAAAAGGGGAAAAACAGACGAGAAACTGAGCATGAATGTTCCCTGGTCTCCACTTTCTGATACATCAAGATGGACAAAAGCACCTGCTGTCACACCTAGAGACATAGCCACACCTGGGAGACACAGCCACACCTGGGAGACACAGTCACACCTGGGAGAAACAGCCACACCTGGGAGACACAGCCACACCTGGAGACGCTGCCACACCTGGAGATGCTGTCACACCTGGAGACACAGCCACACCTGGAGACGCAACTACACCTGGAGACACAGCCACACCTGGGAGACACAGCCACACCTGGGAGAAACAGCCACACCTGGGAGAAACAGCCACACCTGGGAGACACAGTCACACCTGGAGACACAACCACACCTGGGAGAAACAGCCACACCTGGAGACACAACCACATCTGGAGACACAGCCACACCTGGAGACACTTCCTCTGGCCAGGTTGTTTTCAACCTGCTGAGTTTCCTGATGAATCACAAATAAGCACATGGGATCTGTGGGTAGCATGTCTGACTCCAGACTCTGCCTGCCCCTCCCTCCATCAGCTGTGGGACCAGTGTTTTTGGCTCGTGGTGTTTTAGAATTCTATGAGATGTTTAAGCATCACTAGCACCTGGGTCGACAAAACCTTCCCAGTCTGCTCTCACTGTGTTTCACTATGGATGACATGCAGAAAGTCTATTTTGCATTTCAGCCTCAAAACATTAAACCTAGCATATTATTACCACATAGAGTATTATTACTGCATAGAGTTTATTATTACATAAAAGTCTATTTGCATGGATTTGGGGGGTAAACAGGGCACAACATCATCATAAGGAACCTGGGGTACTAGGGAAGGAAAAACAGCTGGGAAGGAGTCTCCACCATGTGCCAAGTAAGGCCACACTCACTCCAAGGTGGGAACACAGGGCAGTGACTGCTCCAGTGGCAGAAAGAGACTTCTTTTTCTTTTTTTCCATTTTCTTTATTTATGTGTATGAATGTACTGTTTGCGTGTAGGTCTGTGCACCCATGTCGTGCAATGCCGCAGAGGTCAGAAGAGGGTCTCGGATTCCCCTGGAACTGGAGTTCTCCTGGAATTGGAGTTACAGACGGTTCTCAGCCGCCATGTGGGTGCTGGGGATCGAACCCGGGTCCTCTGCAAGAGCGGTCAGCGCTCTTAACCGCTAGGCCATCTCTCCAGCCCCCAGAAAGAGACTTCTAACAGCAGGAATGACATATGGAGCTCTGGTCACCAATTGGACCCTAGCTTCTTCGGCAAACATCTCCCACTTGTTGCTGTCATCACTAAATTCTGCCATTTATTGGGAAATTGTCATAACACATTCATGCCAATTATGCATGTTATAAAAATGATAAAATTGGGGCTGGAAAGATGGCGTAGCAGTTAAGAGCGCCAACTGCTCTTAGAGAGGACCCGGGTTCGATCCCCAGCACCCACATGGCGGCCGAGAACCATCTGAAACTCCAATTCCAGGAGAACTCCAGTTCCAGGGGAATCTGACACCCTCTTCTGACTTCTGTGGCATTGCACGGCACGGGTGCACAAACTTGCATGCAGACAGTACATTCATACACATACAGAAATAAATAAAATTAAAAAAATAAAAATGATAAAATTATAGAATACCACTAATATGGAAAATTGGATTGATTTTGTATTGCCACACTAGCAAGAGGCAAGTCTGTGGATGCAATGCAACCAGTCTGCTCCTGTTCCTGCTTCCGTGACCTCCCCACCACCATGGACTGCACCCTAGAACTGTGAGTCAGAATAAACCCTTACTTCCTTTTTCAATATTTTGTCACTGTGAAGAATAGCCAGTCCATGTCTATGACATCGTTCTATCAAGTCCCAGTATGCAGCTTTGATTTTACAATGAGCCCAGGCAATGGGAGGGTCATCAGAAATCCAGATCAACGCATTGGCATCT
Source organism: Rhizomys pruinosus (assembly GCA_009823505.1). NCBI lineage: Eukaryota > Metazoa > Chordata > Mammalia > Rodentia > Spalacidae > Rhizomys > Rhizomys pruinosus. Next base: position 2,434,706 of record VZQC01003744.1, on the reverse strand, counting down.
CTGTGTGCATTAGACGCAGCCCCCAGGTAATAAGCCTTTCCCAGAAAATTGAACCTAGTGAAAGAGAGAAAAATAACACCACACATTTACCTCCAAAGTCTTAAATTACCCAGAGAAAGATTGCTTCATCCAAGCGAAGAGGGCAAACACTGCAGCCAAAGTGAACTGAGCATTTAGGCAGTGGGCAGCTGCTGCCAAGCCAAAGTCTGCAAAGCAACAGGCGGCCAGGCCAGCCACCTTCACCCAACAGAGCGTGGTCTGTGCTCCTGGCTGGCACACCACCTGCTGCGGAGATATCGCCGAGCCCCAGTGACCCTGGAACACCGTCACCTTCCCCCACCCTCTCTCCTGTCACCCAGCAGTGCGGACCCTCTGAACTGGACATCATCTGTCTCTATGAGAGAAGCACATGAGCAGCAATGGCAAGCTACGGACTCGGGCTCTGCTGCTTTCCTGACTGCCTGGTGCCCGCAGGTCACTGTCATAGCCTCAGAACGGATAGGCCTGGCACCGGCCCATTTCTCCTCCACCACCTTGGAAGGGCCCCAGGAACTTGGAGGCCATTTCTGGGCTCCTGCCGTGTTGCACATGGCAGGATAAACACCTCTCTGAAAGAGTCTATTGGGGTAATTAATCATTTCAACCCAGGATGGTTTTTGGACAGACTCTGATACCTCTGCCACAGGAGGAATTTCTAAATGCCTAGCCAGGACACCATCTTTTTTAAAAAAACAATTCAACAAGGGCTGTTTCTTCAGAAGCTGTTTCTATCTGAATGCCCCGTGGCTGGACCTCAGGAAATGATTTAGGTGTTTTTCTACAAAACAAGGCAGGTATTCTTCAGCCCAGCTGTTTTCAGGAACGCTCGGAGCTTTCTGTGGAGTATGTCTTGATACTTACAGAAATTTTAAAAGAAAGTATTTGGGCTGCGGTTTATGAATCAAACAGTCTTAAGTATGTAAATAGCCAGTGGCTGGCACCCCTTCCAGAACAACACACTGAACTGTCCAGCATAGGCCACCTTCTGGCAGTCAGGACAGATCTTGCAAAGCGTCAGTAGGTCTGTTTCCTGACAACAGCAGGCAGTCAGAGGTGGGGTCGGTCCTGCAGGAGGCTAGGACACAGTGACATTTGCTAGGTTGGGTTGCTATAGTGGGAATAACTCCCTCCATAACCACAGATTGCACGAAGTTAACTCTGCTCTGCAACAGTCTTCCGTGGAGTCTATGGCCTCCGTAGAGTCTATGGCTTCTATGGCTTGGCAACTTGCATTCTGAGAGGAAGAGCTTAGTTTCATGATATGATAAAAACTGGGGACTTAATCACTGAATGTGATGCACTCTGGAACAGGAGCAGAGCAGAAGGAGGAAAGGGACAGGCCTTAGGAGCTGGGACAGAGGACAAGGTCAGAAGAAGATCAGTGATAGGGATTAGGGGCAGAGACAAGGTGCAGGGGGCGGAGGTAGGGGACAGAGTAGGGACAGGAGTTAGGGGCAGGGCCAGGGTGCAGGAGAGAGGGTACAGGAGGACTGGGGTAGAAAGTAGGGTGTGGGGGCAGGAGAAGGAGAGAGGGTACAGTAGGACTGGGGGTAGAAGTAGGGTGTGGGGGCAGGAGACAGGGGCATGGCAGGAGCAAGGATGTCTGTATGCACGGCTCTTGTTCTCTCTTCCAGGGGCAGCAGCGGGAACATGTGGACGAGGCTCTGCTCTCCGCACAGCTCATTTCTGAAGTTCAGGGCCTGGAGAGGGTGGCACTGAACTGATCAGAGTCAACCACAAACTCTGGGAGCTGTGCAGTGAGACTCCAGCCATGCGAATGTCAACTGAGCTGGATGTGGAAGCTGATACATGAAACATGGATGCGAAAAAACAAAGCGGGACCAGGCACCTCAGCAGGGCGATGGTTCCCCATGTCTTCAGGGACAGAGGTGTCTCCATCAGCCTGCTTCACAAAGGTCACCCTGTCCTTTAGGTGGAAGTAGGCCTGCGATTATGGAGAAGAATCAAACCACTGAACCACCAGCATGGGGAGGTTGGAAGGTGGGAATCTTTCTGGACCGTGACAAATTGGGATAATTGAGCAAACAAAGAACTTTCCCTGCCTTGATCCGTGGAGGGAAGTGTTTTGGAATAAATAATAGACCAAATGGCTCATTTTCCACCTCAGCTTCACTTGTAGATAATTTTTAAGATAGGTTTTCAGTTTATATAAACTTCTTGGAGAGGAGACAAACTGAAGAATGTTTATGAATGGGTGGGATTGAGTCTTACATTAGAGTGAAGTAGAAAAATCACCATCTTTGTCCTGAGTTTTTTTTTTTTTAATTTTTTTATTTTTATTTTTAAGGGATTCTACAATACAATGACACAGTTGTTTGCAGATAACAATGATGTTACTCAGTATGTCATACAATTAAGTAATTGGTGCATTTTGCAAGTATCTATGTCCAAATTTTGAACAACCCAAGGTTCCCATAGTCCAGTTGGAGAAGCTTGTATGCACAGGCATGTTGATCAATCAGGTGTCCAGACTATATTCCTATAGTCTCATGATTCACCCCTATCTCTCCACAGCCCTTACAATCTACCACGCCTCCTCTTCTGCAGTTTGTTCCCTAGGCTTTGGGAAAGGGGCACAAATGGGTGAGAAGAAAACAGTCTAATTTCTTTGGAGTTGTCATTTTGGACTCTGGTCTGTTCAGTTTGTTTCTCTTCACGGATTGACAGCTTTCACAGTGATACCCTTTTCAGTCATACTAACAAAGCTCAAGCTATTGGATGTACAGGCATTTAAGCAGTACCACTTATTGTGTCAAGCTAAGCTGTGAGCATAGACACAGATGCTTGGATGGTATGCTAATCCGCAAACTGTGGTTTCTCTATAAAGGGTGACAAGTTCTTGTTGTGGCTTATAACATCGCCTAACCACTAGAGGACATAAGCTTGTGGCATCCGCTGTGAGTTATTCCTCCAAGGAGAGAGCTAATAGCCAAATAGTTTTGGGATATAATATAGACACTTGGCTGCCACTGTTGCACTGTATCTCCAGGCTGTTGAGGTGTAGCTGATATTTTCGGAGGAGGCTTGTTTGTCTCAGGGAGACCAATATTTTGCTGTATTGCTGTAGTGGCCTTTGGTAACGCTCTCTAGCATTTCAGAGGTCAGTTGTACGCTAGCAGGTGACGTCTCATAATATTTTTCATGCTCACACCAGGTCTTCGACAACAGGGACTTACTGCCTTTCTCCTTGCATATATCCCATTTATAGGCAAAAGGCCTTTATAATTTGGGGGAGTGGGTTTGAATCCCCTAGCCAACATCTCCTAGGCAGAATAATTCATTGCTGATGTCAGAGCTTTCCTGTAGTAATATATTTTGCTTAATTACACAACTTATAAACACTTTACTATTGAATTTGGCTCTAGATAGAGAAATATCCTTTCACAGTTCCTATGCCTATCAATCAGTTAATACGTTGTGTCCTGAGTTTTAAAAGAAGAAAACAATATCTATGCTTTTAAAAAACATTTTATTCTTACTTTTAATTATGTCTATATACGTGTGCCTGGGTATATGCACATGTGTGCAGTGGCCCAAGGAAACCAGAAGATGGGAGGTTGGATCTTGAAACTGAAGTTACAGTCAGTTGTCAGCCACCTTATTGTGGGGATGGAACTTTGTGTGTGGCTTGAAGCTAGAAATTGTAAGACCTGTCCCAGGAGATCTCCAGTTATCTGATATCTCTGTGGGCATTCAGAGTTATCTGTAGCAGGAAGATGGGGATATTACAATGATTCTTGGTTCGCCCTATCTCTGCAAAGTTCCAGGTCCCTTCCCTCGAGGCATTGAGCAAAATGTCACACCTCTAGTTACCTGTTGCACAAACAGGAGCTCTGCAGCCCCCCGATTAGAACCAAGTTGGCTCACCCCTCCCTTCCGCCTGCTCCCCACTTCCTTGCCCAGAGCACAGTAGACTTAAATATATAGACCTCACTGACAGAAAATAAAGGGAGTTCCTATTCTCCCTGGCTCTCCTCGTGTGTGTGTGTGAGTCTGTTCATTTCCACGGGTGATCTCCTGTGGTTTTTCCTCCCCCCCTTCTTGTGGGAGCGAAGCCTAGAGACTGTTGGCCTGCAGGCAGGGGACAAGTCCTGGATCTGAGCCAAGAAGGGAAGGACAGTGTGTGGAATGCAGTCACGTGTGACTCAAAGACATTGAACAAAGACAACAACATGTGACACCTTATGTGGGTGCTGGGAACCAAACTCAGGTCCTCTGCAAGAGCAGTAAGTGCTCCAACCTTCAGAGCCATCTCTCTAGCCTGCCAATATCTATTCTTTATCCACTAAATTATGAAGCTCTGTACAAACTGAAACTGTTTCCTTCCTCTTAGTAATAACACAAGCCAACAGAACTGACTGCTGCATGTCACGTGGCAGGGACCAGTTCCTACTCTCCTGTACCAAGTGAACTCAATAACTAATCCCAGAGCAGGTGAGGGGTAGCTGAGGACTGGAGCTAATGTGGGCATTCTGTCCATCCCCCAGAGCAGCTCAAGCTGCAGACAGGACTACAGCCTGTGGTCAAAGCCAGGCTGGCAGCCAGCAGCCACAAAGACCTTTGGATCAGATCTAATGGTACCTGTGGCTTGTGATATGGCAATAACTAGAAAAACTCCCAGCACAGTGCAGGGTGCCTCAGCTCAGCTTTTTCTGGAATTCATACACCCCTTCTCTCCCCTGCTACGTGGTAAAAAGTCAGAAGTAAATTTCTATTCATGAACTTATCAGAACTCATAGTAAAGATGTATTAAAGTAAACTGGCAAAGATTACCCGTGGGCATTTATATCACAGCAACTTTGATTCCTCAGGCACCAGTCAGGGTGCAGGGTGTAGCAGCAGAAGCTACTAAGTGAAGCAGAGAAGAGCACACTGTCCTGGAGATGAGATGGGTGGATCATGTGACCTCTCAGGAAGGAGGGGGGCAGGGAGTAAGTTCTGAAACAGACCTACTTCCCCTCTTCCCCAGGGCATACTGGCACCCAAGCCTCCTCCACACAGGAAGGGCCCCATTGACCACCTTGAACTTTTGCTACTTGTCTTTCTTAGGCCTTCAGTGTGTCCTGTGCTGGCATCTCTTTGTAGCTCACAGCCTTGCCCCCCACTGTTTCCTGACACACCACGAGCAGACTGCACTCACTGGGGTTCTGAGTGGACTAATGAGAGGTTCCATGACGGGAGCAACCACAGGGCAGGAGGTTCTGTGTGGGGAAATAAAGGCTATTCCTGGCACATGGGGGATTCCACAGGGAACACCCTGTCTAGACAAGATTACCAATGTAATGTAATTTTGTAATATGTAACATGTATTTTGTAATAATGTGAACACTGATTGAACATTGTAGAAGCCGAGATCCTCCTTGAGACAGGCTGAGACCAAAGCACATGTGAAGTGATGTTCCACAGACAGCAAGTTATTAGCATCACAGGTGTACTTTGGAGAGCAGGGGGTTTAAATAATACAGGGCTACAAACCACATGCACTGCTACTGGGGGAGGTAGAACTCACTTTCTCTGATTTCTAAAGTTCTATTGGAGTCTTCAGTGATTTCTCCTCCTTTAATGTTTCCAGTAGAATTTTAACATTATTGCTCTCATCCGGTCCTCTCCCTCCTGACGTCCATCTCCTCCCACACCACTCTGCTGCACTAACAAGCTGTCTTTGACAAATCCCACACCCTTTTGTGGGGAATCCTCCCTTCAATAACAGGAGCATTGGATAGAGCAGGCAAGGGCACCTGACTGGGTCTTCACATGTCAGCAAGACCCGTATTTGTCCTTAGGGTTGAGTGACTGTATACCTGGTAATGAAGTCCATGTCTTTTCTTGAAATCATTGGGGCTGGGGTCACTGATACGCAGTGGCTGACTTGACATTGTGTGGAGACATGGCTCTGCTGTGCTGAATCTTCAGAGATGAAATAAAATACTATATTTACCTGATTCTATCTGTACTTGTGATTGTTTTGAAGTTTCTTTTATGTCACAGCGCTGTGTGATTGCTTATGGTTGTTTTGTGTTGGGAGGTCCCTCAAGAAAGCAGCTATCTCCTGTTTTCAGGTTGGGGACTAGGCCTTTGGTTAAGAAGAACAACTCTAGGTGAGGTTACTATGGGATTTGAGATGGACTTGTGTGTGTGAGGTGTACGTAATGTGTGTATGTGATGCATGTGATGTGCGTGATATGTGTGTGATGTATGCATGACATGTATGATTTGTGTGATGTATGTGGTGTGTGTTTGATATGTCTGTGTTTGATTCGAAGTTGATCTCTATGAAATGTATGTGATGTGTGTGTAATCTGTGTTATGTATGTTTGATATGTGTGTGATATGTGTGATGGATGTTTGATCTGTGTGTAAGGTATGTGATGTGTGTTTGATATGTGTATGATGTGTGCATGATGTGTATAATCTGTGTGTATATGTGGTGTGTGTTGGTATGTGATCTGTGTGATGTGTGTGATGCATGTTTGATGTGTGTATGTGATCTGTGTGGTGTGTGTTTGATATGTACATGATGTATGCATGGCATGTGTATGATCTGTGTGATATATGTGGTATGTATTTGATATGTATGTGATGTGTGTAATGTGTGTGATGTATGTGATGTGTATGATCTGTGTGATGTTTGTTTGGTATGTGTGATTATATGTGATTTGTGTTTGATATGTTATAATATATATGACACATGCATGATGCATGTGTCATATATATTATATGTGTATTGTATGTGTGCTTGACATGTGTACAATGTGTGGTGTATGATATTGTATGATGCATGCTGTATTAGTCACTTTACTGTTGCTGTGATAAAACCATCATGACCAAGGGAACTTATAAAAAGAAGAGTTTATTTGAGCTTACGATTGATGGCTCCAGGGAATGAGTCCATCATTGTGGCAGGGAAGCATGGTGGCCAGGGCTGGAGCAGGAAGGTGAGGTTCACATCTTCCAATGAGCACAGGAAGCAGAGAGAAAGAGCAACTGGAGACTGCAAGGCTTGTTGAACTCTCTAAGGCCGCCCCCAGTGACCTAGTTCCTCCAACATGGTCACACCTTCTGAGATCTCCCAAAACAGCGCCACCAACTGGGGGCAAAATGTCTGAATAATTGAAGCCTATGGGGGACATTCTCCTTCAAACCACCACATGTATTATATGTATGGTATGCATGTTGTATGTGTGATTTGTGTGATGTATATTTAATACAGATGATGTGTGTGACATGTGTATGAGTGTGTATCTGTGGTGTATGACTGTGTGTGATGGTGCACAGGTCTACTATGCTCATGCTGCATAGGCCAGAAGAAGGTGCTGGCTATCCTGTGCTGTTGCCTGACACCTTCGTCCACTGAGCCCTGGCCATGTCGCCGGACTCGGAGCCAGGCAGACAGCCACCAAGCTCCAATCAGGGACCTATCTCCACTTCTCACAGCTCTGGGGATTACAGGAGCTTTTTTTTTTTTTTTTTTTTTCTTTTTGGTCTTTTCAAGACAGGGTCTCCCTGTAGCCCCAGCAGTCCTGGAACTCACTCTGTAGACCAGGCTGGCCTTGAACTCACAAAGAGCTTTTTACATGAGTGCTGGAGATTCAAGCTCACCTTCTGTTTGCACAGCAAGTGATCTTACCCAAGGAGCCATGCCTCCGGCCCTGGAGCATGAGGGTTTTCCAGGGGGAGCATCCTCTTTACACCCAAATCCAGCTTTCAGGGAACAGTGCTGAAAAGGAGGTGGAGGTGGAGGCCACCATTAGTGTGGACTGTCATGACCCATGCCTGCAGCAGTGCACTGCCGCAGTCATCTCACCACCCAGATCACTAATCCAGTAGTTCTCAGTCAGCTTTTCCAGGAGAGGCCTGTGGGAGGTAGCATGACCTTTCCCTGGTGTCCACTTTTGTTAGGGGTGTGTGGAGATGGCCTTGGATGGCTGGAGATATGGCTACATCCAGGATTCACACAGGGAAATCATTCCCATCTATTGGGGAAGGTCAGGGAAGCCACAGGATTGCCATGAGTGGGAGGGGAGGCTGAGAGCCAGAGACAGAAGAGGAGGTGGGGGCAGTGAAGCGGAGGCCTGACTGACGCCGAGCACTGGCTCCGTAGGTGGACGAAGAGCCAGGAGCTGAACACAGGGTCCAGGACAGCAGTCAGACACACGTGCAGCCTCGGCAAGGGCAGAGGCCTCCGGATCCTTTGGTTTGCCTCCCACCTAGACAGATCTCTAGTGTTTGAGTAAGCCCTGGTCTTTCCTGACACTTCTGTCCTTTGACCAGATGCCTGGGTTTGAGCTAGTAGGACATGCAAGGGGTGAAAAGAAAGCATTTTAATTCCAGGTTAACACATTTAATCAGAGGTGCAAGGACTTCTGAGGACCACTTCCCCTGTCACGTGAGTGCCTATCAACAAGATGTGAGAGAGAGATCCTTCCAGCCTAATACAGACAAGGTCACCATCACTGGGATCATCTCCCTCCTCACCAGAAGCCATTACAGCTTTAATGGATTGGCAGCCCTCACCACTGATAGAGAAATTGCTCCTGGAAGTGGGGAACTGCCTCAAGCAGCCAGCAGGTGCATGTGTCAGAGGGCAGAGGGCGGAGGACAGAGGGTGGAGGGCAGAAAGAAGCAGGTGCCTCTTTGTGGGAAGGGACCGAGCCACATTCCAGTTACCTGAATGAAGAAACAGCCTGATTCTTAGCATTTGCTTTAAGGCCGAGAGCGGCTGAACTCTAGAATACCTGCTCCTTCAGATGTGCTGCAGAACGGAGATGCTGAGCCAGACTTCACTCCTACTTTATCAAAACAGCATGAATTGGGGAAAATGAAAGTTAAGATCCTCCCTTATCAAAGAATCTTGCCTTTTGATCCTTAAGTGTAAAATATTCAGGCAGACTTCTAAATTCTTCTCATTGTTTTCGGTGAGAAAGACATACTGCTTTCAGGCTTGCCATGATACGTCAATCAAGCAACATAGCTTGGGTGGAGGGCAAAGTAGGGTCCTGAGAGATTAAGTTTATATGTGCAGGTCATAAGAGGAACACATGCCTCGGTGAGCTTGTTTGCAATATAAACAGTGGCCTTTTTGGTTGCAGGATTAGGTGAGAATCCCTAGTCCAAATTATAACCAAATTGTAAGAATCTTTTCTTTTTTTTTTTCTTTTTTTTTTAATATTTCCCTTTTTTTAATTTTTTTTTATTAATTTTATTTATTTCTGTATGTGTATGAATGTACTGTCTGCATGCAAGTTTGTGCACCCGTGTCGTGCAACGCCGCGGAAGTCAGAAGAGGGTCTCGGATTCCCCTGGAACTGGAGTTCTCCTGGAATTGGAGATTCAGACGGATCTAAGCCGCAATGTGGGTGCTGGGGATCGAACCCGGGTCCTCTGTAAGAGCGGTCGGCGCTCTTAACCGCTAGGCCATCTCTTCAGCCCGTAAGAATCTTTTCTTCAGTACCTCACGCATCCCCAGTGACTTCTCCCTGTGAGTGGTTGTTACTCTGTGTGTTCTGAGAAAAGCACACAATGTGGTGTTAGCTTACTGGATATCACAGGAAACGGGGAAGGGGGTTTGATTTTTCTGAGGGATTCCAAGGCTCTGGGTGCTGGGAGCTACCTCAGAGGCTTGGCAAGTGGGACAGCAGAATACAAGGCCATTCAGGAGGTTGCATCCTTGGTGTGTGTGGGGGTGGTCATCTACCTCTGGGTAGGGTGCCAGGGGTTCTGGTAATCAGGGAAACACACGAGCAATAGTTCAGTCTAACATTAGGCACAACCAGGAAAGTAGCAGGATCCCCTCAAAAGGCCAAAGTCGGGAGACGCCCTTAAAAACCCACGAAGGGCCACATCCGCATGGTTCTAGAAAGATCTGAAAGAATAAGCTTTTGGGGGAGGAGCAAGGAAAATGGAGAGTCTGTGACATGGGTGAGGTCAGAGTCTGTGCTCCTTGCCCACCTATGCAGCCCATCAGGAGCCTCCCACTAAAGAGCGGCAGTGTGTGTGTCCATGTGTGGCACTCACTAACCATGTGAGTGCATGTGTGTGGTGCGTGTGTGTATGGTGCTCACTAACTGTGTGTGTATATGTGTGTATGTGTGCGTGTGTGTGTGTGTGTGTGTGTGTGTGCGCACGTGTCTGTGTGTTGCTCGCTCACTGCATGGTGAGTCTTCGGTCCCCCCTGCAGGTCCTGCTCCCTTAACTGTGGGCCATCAGGACAGTTGGGGCATGGAGGAACACAGGCCCTGGCCCAGTTAGGGAGCAGTGTTCCCATGGCTTTGGTGGGTATTTCTGGGTTCAGATCCCTAGAGACCACGTCTTTAGTGCAAAGATGACATCAACTTTCAGTTCTCTGACAAAAAGGGAGGTCTAACTGAGCCTGTTGGTCAAAGCGGTGAACTATGACCGTCTAGTCAGGGACGAGAGCTGGAGGTGTGGGGACATCCAGAGCTGAGCGTCCCTGAGCAGCATCACACTCAGCTCATTGGTCTTGCACCAGCCAATTAACACCGTCCATCAGTATGCGTGCTGATAAGGCACCATATGCCACAGGGTGACACACAAACTCTGTAACAGAGTGTGGCCTTGTGTTCCCAGTTCCTATCTGTGTGAGACCCGTGCCCAGGCTCTGCTGGGCCAGACAGAGGCTGCTTCTATGTAGCTGCCCGGGACGGGGAGGCAGCCAGCTTCCTACACAAGAGAGGGCACTGTGGTTAGAGCTCAGCTAACTGGAATTATTTTTGCCTCTTATGATGTCCAGCTCTCTTGGCCTGGCTGAAACCATAAATATTCAATTTCAGAAGCCTCCTTCAAAACCCTGCATTTTATATGGTTAATTCCAGAACCTTCCATGAAATTCTTAAAGGTGCCTCCCTTCTAAAGCTGTGCTGCCTCTAGCTCATGAACTTTGCCCTCTGAGGGACACCATTTCTGCAGGGTTGTCTTCTGGGTGTTGACTGACAGATAAATGAAAGACCCCTCAACAGGGCTGCACAGTGCTGACCCAGAGGCTGCCAGAAACATCGAACAAGCGCCTCGGAAACAGCCTTGCCTAGGGTACAGCCTCAGACCAGCTCAGCTGATGGCTCTTCATGCGCAGCTTCCCGTCTGTCCACTGGGGTGAACATGGGGCCATGTGCACAGAGGGCCTGTCCTTTCTTCCACAGCTGTGGGAATTCTGGGAAGAGACCAGCTGTGTTAGAGAAGTGTCTGATGGAAACAGGCTCATCAAATTCTACCAGAAAAGCCGCAATGATGAGGAGACACCTTAGGTGGCAATCACTTTGCATGCCCCACCCACCCAGTCCACCGATGGCCGTGCTGGTGGCCCGAGGTTGTACTGAGTCTGGACACCCCAGAGGTCAGCTTCTGCTCTTTTTATTCAGCTCCTTCCTGTTCCAGTCCCCGACCATGCCATTTTATCTCTACCATGGTTAATAGACTTTTAACTCCAACTTCATGATCAGATAAAGAACTACAGTGAGGTCTACTGTGTTCCCATCTTAGGAGTGAGCACTTCTGCCTGGACCCCACCCCCCTTACCCTCCGTCCCTGACCCACCTTCCCTCCCCTCCACCATGGGAAGCTGGTGGAAAGTATGTCTGAAAAGAGCAGGTGGGCCACAGAACAAATGAGTCACGCTCATATCCTGAAGGCTGGCCAGGTCTTGGAAGGGCACCTGCTACCTGTGCCACATGTCTGTCTCCATTCCACACCTCTTTACCCCATTCCAAACCTGGCTGTGCAGGCAGGGGATAGAGAGGCAGAGATGACAGCCTTCTGACCATCAGCACTCAGGGTATGATGGCTGATCCCTTGTGGGACCACTGAAGGGTCTTCCAGAAATGTGCGAGCCTTACATAGACTGTCCCAGCAGTGGTGCCTTCCTCAGCTTCTGACTCCTCCTGGGGACAGGGTGGCCTCACTGCAGCTGGCTTCTTCACATACTCTGCCCAGCCCTGCTCTGCCTGTCCAGCTTTAATTGCAAATCTCTCCAGAGCCAGCCTCTCGCCCCAGCTGTGATGTGCCCAAAGTTCAAGTTCAAGTTCAAATGGTGTCTCCAACTTACATATTCTCCTCATGCTGACCCAGAGGCTCTCTCTCCCTCTCTGTACTTAGTCTGCTTCACTCATACTGTCACATATCCCATGAGCACTTTTAAAGGAGCATCTGTTGCTCAGCAAGATGTGCACTCTTGGCCCCCAGGGCTTGAAGTTCAGAGGAGAAAATGGGTCTATGCATTTTCCCCCTTTCTTCAATAGTGTATTGACACATATTCCTTGTACACAGTGTGGGACTTTGCAGACAGTTTCAGGTACATCATATACTAAGACATACTCACCCCTCCCACCATCCCTCGTTTGGCCCCTCAATTCCCTCACTGGTCTGTTCCCTCCCCAAGTCTCTCTGCTTTCACATCACACCATGTGTTTGCTTCTTGTTTTAGTTGAAATCTCTGACTTCCATGATGGCATTGTAATGGCCAAGATGAGGATTTTGAGCCCTCTCTATCATATAGAACAGAAAAATGAGCAGTTTCCCATAGACAGTCTCGTTCATGTGTATTTGGAAAGCTAAAGCTAGCAGAGGCTTATTTAAGAAGTTACAATGAGGGGCTGGAGAGATAGCCTAGCGGTTAAGAGCACCGACGCTCTTGCAGAGGACCCGGGTTCGATCCCCAGCACCCACATGGCGGCTAAGAACCGTCTGTAACTCCAATTCCAGGAGAACTCCAGTTCCAGGGGAATCCGAGACCCTCTTCTGACCTCCGCGGCATTGCACGACACGGGTGCACAGACCTGCATGCAGACAGTACATTCATACACATTACAATAAATATAATAAAAAAAAATTTAAAAAAAAAAAAAAAAAAAAAAGAAGTTACAATGAGACAAAATTGACTATCTGTATAAAAAATAGAATTAAATATTTATTTAGTACCATTATTCAAAGTGAATTCCAGATGAAGATAAAAAGGAATTATTAAAGCCAGGCACGGTGGCGCACACCTTTTATCCTTGCACTTGGGAGGAGAAGGCAGCGGAATCTTTGTGAGTTCACAGGAGCCCCTGGTCTACAGAGCACAGTGAGTTCCAGGACAGCTTGGGACAACAGGGAGACCCTGTCTTGAAAAAGAACCAAAAAAAAAAAAAAAAAAAGAATTAATTTTTTTTTTTTTTTTTTTAAAAAAGAAAAATAGAATAATATTTCTTTTTTTTTTTTCTGCCGCAAAGATTTTAATACAAGAGACTTTTTTAACCCCCCCAATAGAATAACGAGAAATATATGATGATGGGTTCATATCTCCAGCTGTAGATTGGAGTCAGCTGTTTAGAGGTATTTCTTGTAAACGGTAAAACTGCCTTCTTTAGTTGACTAATGGACATGGAAACTGTTGAAAAGGATTTATTCTCATTTTTGTTTATTTATTTTATTTTTTTTTATTGATGTTTGGTGCATTTCATACACCATTTTCAATTTCACTTCAGGCATATCTCCCCTTCCCTGCCCCCCCCCCCCCTCTCTCCACCCCACACACGTATATCATGCATTCTGCATTGACTGTCCGCAATCTGCTCTAGCGCAGATCCAATGGGAACAACAGCTCCCAGGGCAGGAGAGTGGTGAACTGTTTCTTCTTCATCCACCTGTGCCCCTTTCTAAGGCCCAGGGGAGATAATCTGCAGAAAGGGGTCGGTGGTAGTAAATGTTTAGGAGATCTGCGATTGGGGTGAAGGGTGAAACTACAGCAATGTAGTCTGGACCCTCATTTGATTAACCTGATTGAACATACAACCCCTCACCCCCCGCTGGAAGGTGGGGCTGTGGGTGTTTGGGCACAACAGCCTGCAAATTGGTTTTACATGAAGGATGCTTGTACTCATGGATTATCACTTATAGCTAAAAAATGGAAAAAAAAACTGAGAGAATAATATTCTTAAAATCAAAGAACTTCTCAAAAACTCAATAAATAATATTACAAGTTTCAATTTTTATCAATAAGAAATTATATATTAACTATCACAAAGCAAATTAAGTTGCAAACAATAAATGGAAATATTTTTCAACAGTACATAACATAACCAATAAAATATAAACAACATTAAATTGATTAATGGCATAAATAAGATATTCATAGAAAAAGGATAGGCATTATGGAAATCAAAATGCCTAAAAACACCCACATGCAGGTGTGTGGGAAAATGTAATACAGGACTGACTGTTTGCACCTACCGAGTCATTTCAAATGGTAGATTCTTCTCAGCTGCTGTGCACACTATGAGACAAACGCTCTTTATGTCCCCTGTGAAAGACCTAATTGATTTATGCTTTTTGGAAAATAATTGGTGATATGTTCCAATTTCATTTAGAATAATTATATCTTTACCTCGATTCTATTCCTTTAGTAAGCTATTCATCTTGACTGGATTTTCCATTTTCACTATCAGTTACATTTTCATAAAATTATTCAGCACAAAATAACAATTCATGACAGAGTAGAAGCTAGAAAAACAATTAGCTTCATATCCTCTTTCGAGACTTGTGTGTTTTAGGCCCTGCGTCCAGCCCTTCCCTGTCACCTGATATCACCCTTTCTTGATCTTCTTTCTAAATGTTATACTTTACCCACAGGTACATTTTTAAAATATATGCTAACATTATAGGTTAGGATTTAATTCCAAGGAAAATGCCTTTTTTTTTTTTTCTTTCTTTCTGAGGCTGGGTGCTTCTAAGCACAGAGTTGGGAACTGGACAAGTGTTTGTCTGAGTGGCTGCATTTAGTCTAGGTTCATAATGCGAACATTACAATAAGGTGATTTTATATTAAAAATAATTTACAAAGATAACTTGTATACATATATTAACATTTCAAAGAATAAATAAGAAAGTTATCCAAACAAATCAGTGATAAATGAAAAACATATTTAAACACACAAAGATGTGTGTAAGTACTTTGCAAAGAATGTGGAGCCTGACATTAGGAGATCCTTAAAACTACTGCACTGCATTCATGACACCTACATGGTGATATATGATTTCAAAACGCACCACAAAGCCAGTTTCCAAAGAAGCATCGCACACAGACACTGAGCACAGGGGAGGGCTGACAGCCCCTAGAGAGGAACCCTGGCACTTACAGGCAAGTAGCTGTTCTTGCTCAGGCCCCATGCCTCCTCGTCTGGCTCTCATGAGGAGAATGGAACATCTCAGATACTGGAGGCAATGTTCTTGGAGCTGGGTTTCCCAGCCCCACCCGGAAGCTGGCTGCTGTGGCTGCTTCCTGTCCCTGGCATTTCCCACAGTTTGGGTGTGCTCTTTGTTGATGCTTATTTATTTTTTTAATTTTTTACTTTTATTTTGTTATGTGTATCAGTGTAATGTCTGCATGCATGTAGGTGCACCTGTGTCGTGCAATCCCTGAGGAGATCGGAAGGTGTCCGATCCCCTGGAACTGGAGTTACGGACAGGTGTTAGCTACCGGGTGGCTACTGGAAATTGAACCTGGGTCTTCTACAAGAGCAGTCAGTGCTCTTAACTGCTGAGCTATCTCTGTAATTCCACTACTTGTTTCTTTAGTGGCTCCTGCACACTTCTGTTCCCCAGAGCACATAGGCACTGCGTTCTCTATTCTGGCTTTATTTGTAGACTTATCTTCTCAGAGCTCACACCTGGCTGGGAAAGCTTGATGGTAAAACAATACTTGGTTGGACTTTTCCTCCCAAGACTCATCTGGATCTTGGAGCACTGTGAGGCTTCCCTCCTTACACAGCCTGTGTGGTCTGCCAGGGGAGAGTGCCTGCCTCACTCTGTCTCTGGTTCCCTGGGCCAGAGTTCAGGGTTCTCATACGCACAGGACACATGTTTCATAGTCCCTGTGTCCACCCATCTCTCAAGGACCACCCTTCCAGTTTCCTGCCAAGCTCCCAGGTGTCCTAGCCACAGCTGGCTCCTGTAGGTTTAGAAACACCTCAGGGAATTTTGAATCTACCCCACACCTTGTGAAATGAGCAGTAGGTGACACCCACTGAAACGGGTATCCGAGCTGCTAGTCCGTAGAGAACTGATAAAGTTCCGGGGACAGTATTTTGGGTCAGGTTTATCTAGTGTTGATTGGCAAAGCTTCAGGGTTGGTGTGCTTGTTAGTTTTTGTCAACTTGACACAAACTAGACACACTTGGGAAGAGAGAACCTCAACTGAGGACTTTCGTCCATTGGAATGGCCCGTGAGTGAGTCTGAGAGGCATTTTCCTAAATGTTCATTGACGTAGCAGGGCCCAGCCTACTATGGGCAGTGTCACTGGTAGCAGGTGGGCCTGGGCTGTGTGAAAGGGTATCTGAGCAAGCCAGGGGGACAAGCCAGTAAGCAGCATCTTCTGTGGTCTCTGCGTCTGTTCCTGCTCTGCCCATGAGTTCCTGCCTTGACGTCTTTCAGGACTGTGACTGGGACTTGTACACATAATTCGCCTTTTATTCCTAGCAAGTTGATTTTGGCCAGTGTTTTATCGCAGCAACAGAAAAGGTAATAGAACAGAAATTAGTTCCAGAAACGTGAGGTCTTGATGTGATGGACCTAACCATGTGGCTTTTATGCCTTGAACTGTTTTGTGAGAGGAAAGGGGAGGATTTTGAAGATTGGGCTGAACAAGCCATTGAGTGCTTAATGAGCTGCTGAGGGAACTTGGAAGATAATTCTGAGGGCCGGGCAGAGGATGGATGGGCTTGTGGAGCATCACAAGGAAGTTTGGGAGTCCTCAAAAACTCTGTTAGAGCTGTTCATATGATACTATGGATTAAGAATCTGTGGAAGTGAAACTTGTGCTTTACGGGAACAAGAGATGTTGGCTAGCTGGGGCTGAAAAATGAGCTGTGACGGAGACCAGCATCACCGAGGTGAACTCTTCCAGGAAGTATTTCCTCAGGGTCAGCACACAGAAGCCGTGCTCCGGGGGGGCCAAGACTACATCTCAAGTTGGAAACTGAACTTTGTAATGTGTAGAACCCTCTCACGTGGTACTGGTTTTGAAGGCGTGAAGGGGTCATGGAGAGCTGGTGAGTCTTGGTACTGTGAGAGGCCAGCAGACACCATTGATGGAGGTACAGCTGCAGTGGAGACCCTAGTAATTTGGAGACGGTAGGCCATGGGACATCTGCCAAGGACAGTGGGAAAAGAGCCAGCCTGAATGCAAAAGGTAAGTCGTGTGTGCTGCGATGGCAGAGCTGGAGAAGCAGAGCTGCCCAAGTCCTTTGAAAGATCATGAGTGAGTCCCAGATACCAGACACTGAGCTATTTACATTGATGGCTTTGGGTTTTCTTGAGTTCTCTTGTAACAGTGCCTGTCTTCCCTTTGGAAATAAGAATTGCTTTTGGTCAGAGAAGTTTATCACAGAAACTAGAAGAGTTGGTTCCAGGGATGAGCTGGGACAGAAGACAGGCATAGTCCCAAATTAGTGTCCTCTATACAACCGTCTAGCCGAGTGTGGTGGCACACGCCTTTAATCCCAGCACTTGAGAGGTCGAGGTGGGTAGATCTCTGTGAGTTCAAGGCCAGCCTGGTCTACAGAGTGAGCTCCAGGACAGCTGGTACCAAAAGGGAGACCCTGCCTCAAAAATACCCAAAAAAAAAAAAAAAAAAGGAAAAAAACAACTGCTTTAACAAGTTCCAGAAGGTTCCTTAGGTAGACCTTGCAATTGATGCTTTGGTCAATTGCTGGGATTCTGAACTGGTTTGCATCCACTCTTCGGGCCAGTGTTTATAATGTTTTAGCCGAGGAGCGAACCAGGGCCCTGTGCTCCCAGAAGGCATCTATAACCATGAAACCCTGAGTTCCTGGCACAAGCAAGCTAGGCTCACTTTAACACGCACTGCATTTAGGAAAATTGAGAATTTTATATTATTCAAAATCTACTTTTACATTTTACTGCATCTGTAAAGAAAAGTATTTCCTTATAGCCTCAAATATATGAGTTGATTCTCATACACATATGTATTTTTTTCTTCTATAGAAAAATATTGAAAGTCATGAACAAAAAGAGTGATCAGTTACTATGACACTTTAAAAATGACACCCTCCCGCCTTGTGCTATGCTGGCTGACCCAGGACCGCCTCAGAATTCCATGGAACTGCTCAGCCACAGAGCGTGAGGCTTCCATACTCTGAACTCATGAGGCTTAATACAAACCAGACCAGTTAAAACAAAGAAAGGAACCCACACCACTAAGTACAGAATAAAGAATCCTCTTCATTTCACAGCCTGAACAAAGGCCTACTGCAGAAATCTTTTGCAGCCCTGATTTTGTTCGACTCATTTTTCCAACCAGAATTTTTGTCATTTTTATGTAATAAAAAACATATGACAAAAATCAGATGGTCTGAACTATGTGAACTATTACATTTGATGAAAATCAAGGAGCCAAAGTTCGGGCTAGTTGTGTGTACGCTAGTGAAGGGGCAGGAATACCTATGCACTGGATATTCACAGAGGTAGTGACTTGCACTTCAGCACTTTACAGAGTTTTCTCATTACAGAACAAACACTGGATCTCTGTTCCACCTCTCCTGTGATGTCAGAATACAATGGGGGGGGGGTGGGGAGGGTCCTGAACTGTACCCGAATTCATGGGTTTCCTTGCATTACTAAACACTATTATCCTCTGTCAACCTTAAGTTTTGGATATTCTACAGAATTTTGATAGTGCAGTTCACTGATATGTCATCATATATCAGACTTGACTTGCATGGAAAAGTTGACTGCTGGTTAACTTCCCCTAGTTTTGTGTCACTTATTTCAACAGCCCTGCAGGTGCTTTAAGGACAAAAACTCCTGTTGTTCTTTAGAAGAGGTTTCGTTGCATTCCAGCTATCAGAACCGCACTTATCAGTGTGACTGAGTAAATCCTCTTCAGAAAAAAAAAAGTTCATTTGAGGTCCCCAGAGGATGGAAGAAAATAAATATTGTTAAAACACAGGCTGGATGTTTCAGCTGAGCCATCACTGGGGCCAGTGGCAGTTGGGAAATTCTGTTTGGTTACTAGGAGCGACTCTCCATCAAGTAGCAAAGGTGAGCATGTGTGTGTATCTGTGTATGTGTGTGTCTCTACGTATAGGTTTGTCCTTCTGTGTGTCTGTGTATGTATATTCCTGTGTATATGTGTGCCTCAGTGTGTTTGTGTGTTGTCTACGTGTACCTCTGTGTGTACCTGTGTGTGTATGTGATTGTGTTTAAATGCTACAGTTGAACCTTGGCTGTCTCATCTTACCTAAGCAGTAACTTAGCCTCCATCATTTAATTCCATGAAGTGTTTAGGATTTGACACCCAGAGCTCCAGAGGTCCTTCTCTTTCGTCGTTTTGTCTTGGGTTTTATTATTGCCCTCTAAGGAAAACTGTAGCTTACATTTCACTCTGCTGGTTTAGTGTGCAAAGCACAAAACATGCCCTGAAACCACCCATCAATTAACAATAAGAAACCCAAAGAGCAAAGACCTCAAGTGCATTGCAGGGAATTAGCTTAATGCTGACAAGATGGACATTTCTAAATGGAGCATATTTTAGATCTTTCCTTTCATTTCATAATGAAAAACATAATTCAATTTGTTCTCTTTTGGCATGTATAAAATATTAGGTGAACATACAAACATGCCATATAAGTATCTTAGAATGTAAGAATATGGTAAATAAAACTGTTCTGCATCTGGTCCTCCCGACTCATTCTCTTTTCCTGAGTCAGTGGCCTCAGGAACATTAGCTCATGTGACTGAGCTCCACTTATGCCTAACTCGGGCATCTCAATAAACTCCAGCTGTGGGACAGTGACATTTAAAGCGAGAAGGGCCTTGATTTTGACTTCGGTCCATCCCTGTGGTTAAATGTACCCTTAGAATAGCAATGGCCACTTCAGGTTTTTGAAGTATTTCTTACACCAACTCCAAAGGACGCTCTTTCCATTTTTAAAGGAAGCCATTGAGATATGTAAATACTTGCTCAGGAAACACTACAGTTCAGCTTTGATGCTTCCAACCCTTCTTCTAGGTCTGACTGCCCCCCACACCACAAGGATTCTCTTGAAGTTGAGAGCTAACCTGTGGGTTCCTCCTCCAATCTTTTCCCCACATATCCCCACTCAGATCCACCCAACAGATCTGGAAATGTATCACCATTTTGCTGTAGTGTGTGCTTTGCAATAACATTAGGGCTCTGTATTAGTTACCATTCTGTACTATGATAAAACACTATGACCACGGCATCTTATAGAAGAAGAGTGTATCTTGGCTTAAAGCTGAAGAATGAGAGTCCGTGATAGCAGAGGAGACATGGCAGAGGGCTGCGGGCATGAGCAGAAGGCTAAGACCCAACATCTCCAACAGCAAACAGGAAATAGAGAGAACAACTGGAAAGGAGACATGGGACACCTGCCCCAGTGATGTGCTTCTCCCAGAAGGCCGTGCCTCCTAAAGATTCCAAGGCTCTCCCCAAACAGCACTACTAAGTGTTCAAAGTCTTGAGCCTATGAAAGCATTTCCCATTCAAAGCCCCAGTCTCTCTCTCTCTCTCTCTCTCTCTCTCTCTCTCTGTCTCTCCCTGAAAAAAAAAAAACTATTAAGGACTTGGTCCCTACATTAAACACTGCCTGTTGAATCCCATCCCTACAAAAGACGTATAGCCAGGACCAACAGGCAATTACAGGAGGAAAGGGTAAGATGTCAGAACATCTCACCTGGAATTTGAACTTCATGGCAGAAGATCTGTACATGGAAGATAAGCACACAAAGTCGCACTTAGCATCAAAATTTACCAGAGAAACAGAAATGGAAATAAATCACAATGCAACTGATTCCACAGCAGCTACTAAGAAAACAACAGTGGTTGATGCTGCCAAGCACGGAGGGGTTACGAGAAATCTTGTCATTCCTGTAAGGGTGTAACTTACTACAAATGTTTGGGAAGCCAGCTTCGTAGCCTCTTACAAAATTGAAAAGACACATCTTCTGACCTATGGGACCATGAAAATGACCCCCTTTATGGAAAGTGGACTTCGTGTTTTAATCTGGGTCTCTCCTGGATGCCATTAAGTTGTTAATCATTAGGGTGAGGCTGTGAGGTTGGTGTGTTCAACATGATAGTTATGTCTCTCTGGTATATCAGGACACAATCCCATCACAAGTTATAAGACATCAGTATATCTAAAATACTAGCCAGCTGTTATATTCCTAGAGCTGCACTCATGAGAAACTAAAGCAGTATCCCTAGGACGGTGTGAACAAACATCCAGGGCAGTGTCATGTACAGGTGGTAGAACTGGGACCCAGTACTGTCTGCCTGCAGTTTGGTGAACATGTGCCGCAGTGGACCTCTGCATGCATGTAGATGAAAGAGCAGGACAGATAAATGTCCCAGTTGCCACTGTGAACACAATGCGATAAGATGCTCCAAGAGACTGAGCTCCCATTTGTGACCAAGTGTGTAGAGGGGCGACGGGCAAGGAATAGACACAGGGAAGCTTTCAACATCTATTTGCTATTGAAATGCTGGGTATCAGATCCAGGACCTCGCATATATTAAGCTACTGCTAAATGATGGAGCAGGATCCCTAGCCCTGAAATTTTTATGTCTGAGGCAATGAAAATGGTTTCTGTCTTGACTGAGGTTCTTACATATAAGTCCGTTTTCAGAATTTGTCAAAAGCTGTGCTTTAAGTGAACTATTGCATTGTACGTACCTTGTGCCTGGTGGTGTTGACTGCTGATGGGCAAGAAGGGTAGGGTAGGTCATGAGGACTTGGGGAGCCAGCACTTGTGACCAAGGAACCTCCAGAACTCAGTGCAGTTGCCATTCTTCCTGATTTTCAAGACTTTGGGTCCATTCAGTTGGAGTGAGGTTACACTCCTGACCTAGATGCTCACGAGGATTTACTGTGATCAGCTGCTTACAAACAAACATGGATCCTTGCACTGAACCCAGCCACTGCCTTCTGGGAAGCCCATGTCTCCCCTTTTTAGAGGAATAAAGCTTGCTTCAGCCACTTAGGAGGACTGCATACAGATGGAGCTGCACAAAGCTCTTTACAGTGTCCAAGTTAGAGATCATTTTTGAAATAAATTGTTTTAGACATTGTTACAGACCGTGTTGAAATTCTAGCAGATAGCCTGCTAGAATTAATTATCCTCATGTGATTAGCATTCTTCCCATTCTGGGCATGTACTTATCAGAGGTTTTATTAGCAAAGTATTTTAAAGTCTATTAAGCCCCATGACATTTGTCCTTGTTTAATTATTCTATTTCCTAGTTTGGTGCATCTGTCTCTTTCTTCCTCTCTGCCTTTATCTCTTTTTTTTTTTTTTGACAGACATTCTTTTTTAACAGTATTTTTATGATGTTCCTTTGAAAGTAATGAAACAGCATCAGTGCAAATGAATTATACTTTAATCACACAATTTTCATATGTAGAAAATGTTCTGCTTTCACAAGTTAAACATTGGTTTAAAAACAAGAGTAGAATTTTGACCAGAATTCCTGTTCAAAATTCCATAGTCTTTCACATTTGACAACTAGATCAAATGTATGGGTGAACAGACCCTCTTCATATTTTTCTTTCTCTGGTAAACATGCCAAATCAAGCTTTAAAAACGCTGACACTTTCACCAGAAATCCCCTGCACACTTTGCATGCACTTAATGGTTTTGAAAAAATGCAGCATGTTTCTCCTATGTGTTTACTTTTAAAGTATTGTTTTGATTATTCCTCTGTGCATGTATGTATATGCACATGAGTGCAGATGACGGTGGAGGCCAGAAGAGGGCATCTGATTCCCTGGAACTGATGTTACAGGTAATTGTCAGCCCCCATTATGGGTGATTGAAACTGAACTTGGGTCCTCAAAAAGAGCAGCAGGTGCTCTTAAAGGCCGAGCCATTTCTCTAACCCCTCTTATGTATTTCTAAGGTTAAGGTATCAAGATAACTATCTTAAGAGAGAGAGAGATTTAGCTCCACATGGCAGTTAGCAACCATTTGTAACTCCAGTTCCAGAGGATCCAATGCCCTCTTCTGGCATCCTCAGGTATTGCATGCATGTGGTGCACTTACATCCAAGCAGGCAAAGCAGCCATAACCAAATAACAAATAAATAAATAAACAAATAAAGTCTTTATTTTTTAAAATCATAATAGTACTTTCTGTGATTTTTTTTATAATGTTCAACTCCCACAGGCTTATTTTACTGACAAGTGATTTTTTTTTTATTAATTAAAAATTTTTTTTTTCAGAAGAGGGTGTCAGATTTCCCTGGAACTGGAGTTAAAGACAGTTCTTAGCTGCTATGTGGGTGCTGGGAATCGAACCCAGGTCTTCTGCAAGAGCAGTCATTGCTCTTAACTGCTAAGCCATTTCTCCAGCCCTAATAAATAAAGTTTTTAAAAAGAGATTTAGGCTGGCCAGGTGTGGTGGCACACACCTTCAATCCTAGCACTCAGGAGGCAGAGGCAGGCAGATCTTTGTGAGCTCAAGGCCAGCCTGGTCTACAGAGTGAGTTCTGGGACAGCTGGGGCTATAGGGAGACCCTGTCTCGGAAAAAAATAATAATAAAAAGGAAAAAAGAGATTTATGTTGGCACTCATCGTCTGGCCTTGCAGAGTAGAATAACACTCTCTGATCTCATTTGCTTTGTGGTCTTGGAGTTTCCTCTTCAGCCTGATCCCATATTAGATATTGAGAGAGAGGCTCTAACCACCTCATGTCATGGTTGCCTTTATGTTGGTCCTTTCCAATGTCTGCAATTTGAGAACTCTAAGGCAAAGATGCCTGCTAACTCTGTGTAAGCTGTGGAGTCCTCTGTGGGACTCCAGTTAAGAGTGATATCCAAGGAACTAGTACAGCCTGGGCTATGCAGTCTCAAGGTGCAAACTATACATCTGTGGCTGCTCATGTTCCTCTGCTGTGAGCTCTCAGGCTCCTAGAAGGCTGGCCTTCACAGAACGTGGATGGGCATCCTTCTTCTGGGGCTGGCGTTTCTTATTTTTCTTTTCTTTCTTCTTCTCCCCTCCTTTCCTCTCCTTTCCCCTTCTCGTCTCTCTTTTTTTCCTTTTTTGAGACAGGTTTCCTTGTAGCCCCAGCTGGCCTACAACTTTCTATGTAGAAGACCAAGCTGGTCTAGATCTCACAGAGACCCACCTGCTTCTGCCTTCTGAGTGCTAGGATTAAAGGCGTGTGCTACCATGCCTGGATGAGGCACTTTTTTTTTCTTTTTATTTATTAAAATTTTGCAATTTCTATCCAAATATAATTTTATGGTATTTATATTCCCTCCTCTATCTGCGACTCCCCTTATTGACCCCTGCCCAATTTAAAGTACTCTATCATATATATATATATATATATATATATATGACCTATAGAGTGTAATTTGTGTCTCCAAATGTCCATATGGTTCAAAAATTAAACATGAAAAACAAGCAACCCAATTAAAGAATGGGGCAGGGACCTGGACAGGGAGTTCTCTAAAGATGAAACACAAATGACTGAGAAATACTTTTAAAATGTCCAGCATCTGTAGCTATCAGAGAAATTAAGATTAAAACCACTTTGAGATTTCATCTTCCCCCTCTCAGAGTAGCAAAGATATAAAAAAACAACAAAAAAGGACAAATGCTTGGAAACAAGGATGTGGAAAAGATTGGCCACTGTAAAAAGCAGTGTGGAGATGACTCAGAAAGCTTGATCTTGGTCTACTATATGACACAGTCATACAACTCTTGAGCATATACCCCAAAGACTCTGTATCCTACTACAGAAATATCTGCTCATCCATGTTCATATACCCCAAAGACTCTGTATCCTACTACAGAAGTATCTGCTCATCCATGTTCATATACCCCAAAGACTCTATACCCTACTACAGAAGAATCTGCTCATCCATATTCATTGCTACCCTTTTTTATAATATCCATAAATTGGAAACAACCTAAATGTCTATCAACTGATGAATGGAAAATGAAAATGTGGTACATACACACAATGGAATATTATTCATTGGAAACTATCCTTCTGAGTAAGGTAACCCAGACTCAGAAAGACAAAGATCACAGGTTCTCTCAAAAGTGGATATTGGCTTTGAAATCTTATGTATGTTTAACTTGAAAATTCAGAGAGGTAGGTGTTCTGAGAAGGCTTTCTGGGAAAGATGGTAGAATGCAGTCACATGACAGGGGAAAGGGGACCATTAGACTAGGAAAGGTGAAATGGGGTGGGGACTAGGAGGGCAGGGCAGAGGAGGGGGTTTGGGGAGGGATAAGCTACACTAATGACGCTGAGGTGTTTTTGGATTGCTAACTATGTAGGAGGTTCCCAGCCAACTGCGGTGCTGCTATCCCTGGGCAGCTGGGCCTGAGCTGTATAAGGGAGCTGAGTGAGCCAGGGGAGCAAGCCAGCAATCAGTGTTCCTCTGTGGTCTCTGCCTCAGTTCCTGCTTCAGTTCCTGCCCGGACTTCCCTCAATGATGGACTCTGATCAGGAAGTGTCAGCCAAGGAAACCCTCTCCTCCCCAAGTTGCTTTTGGGCATGGTGCTTATCACAGCAACAGGAATAAGACTAGGGCACCACAGCAGACCAAAATGCAGACTTTGCTATAAAAGACTAGGGCACCACAGCAGACCAAAATGCAGACTTTGCTATAAAAGAACCCATATGGGTTAAAGGACCTTGAGACATGCTAGACGATCTTAGATGCTAGGGGTACTGAGAGCATCTGATGAGACAGGTCTGAGTATCCATCAACTCCCACAGCAGGCGTTTTCAGGGATTGAGAAGGACAGAGGCTGTGCACAACTCCAGCTTCAACCTGGGCAATGGGACTGTGGGAACAAGTGAAACAGGTCTGCTCTGGAGCAGTGCTGGATCTGCTGCAGTGTCAGGTACTGACATGTTGAGCATTGTGATGATAGACTTTGGGCACCAGCTGTGCTGAATCAGAGATGCCCAGCACACTGGCAGAACATTGCTTATCCTCCATTGCTGGGTTAATCATCCTCAGAGCTCTGGTCAGCACTCTTGTTAAGGAAGCTTTCCCTTGCAATGGGAGGCCAGGAACTCAAAAAGGCATGAGTGGCCAAACTGCGATGATTAGGTGTCTACAGAGTGTGTGGGTCCATGAACAGGTCACCTATATTCAGCTTCACTCACCCAAGGCTCAGGGAACATTGCAGAAGAGGGGGCAGAAGATTGTAAGAGCCAGGTGGGTGGAACAAGACCATGAGGAAATGAGTCCTACAGGTTCCTGGGACCCTGTTTATATGAACCTACAATCTTGATGTCATCATACACAAGACGATGTAACTTCAACCAGACAAAAACCCAGCACAGAACTGCAGAAGTGGGTAGCAGAACCCAAACTTAGCTGAAGAAGCTGATTATGGTTGGGTGGGGAAGAGCTATCCTTCTTTAAAAGAGGGACTCTGGATAGGCCAACTAGAGCAGAGGATGAACTGGCACTGAGGAACGGCCAGGGAGAGTAATTTGGCACAATAGACTGCAACACAAGGGACAGAATGTATGAACTCTGGGGAGGAGGCTGTGGGAGGTGCCAATGGAGAACTGGGCATATTGGTTATTAAGACTGATTCAAAAATTATGTATGAAATACACAAAAAATCAATAATAAAAATAAAGACCAAAATATATATGCATATTTAAATAAGTGGCCAACTAAAATACTACTTCAAATAAAACATGTAGGCTTAAACTATAGATATAAAAATATGAAAGACCAAATATTCATTTTTAATTTTAGTGAGTGTGTGCATGTGTGTGTGTGTGCGCGCGCGCTTAGGTCAGAAGTAAACATCAGCTGTCCTTCCTCAGGAGCTGTCCATTCTGGTTTTGAAGATGGGGTCTCTCACTGAGACCTGTGGCTTGCTGGGTAGACTAGGTAGGCAGGCACTGAGCCACTGGGGCCCTCTGTCTGCCTCCATGGTGCTGGGATTACATGCCTGTCATTACACTGAACCTTCTATGTTGATACTGAAAATTGGAAAGTTTCTCATTCTTGAGAGCTGAGCACTTTTCTGACTGAGCCATCTCTCCAACCCTTAAAAGGCTCAATCTTCCTGAAAAGTGCATCTAGAATAATACTGAAGAAGTAAAGGAGTTGGCAAATATAAACTTGAGCACAGAGAGTAATAAAATAAGTTTACAACAGTGAGGGTAAGAAGAACAGAATGTAACTCTTTGGAAGAGCTATAAAATTGCTGGCAAGTAATGAGAAAAATGGACTGAGGAGAGTGGGTGAATGATGTAGCTGAGCTTTGCTGGTTGTGAAGAGAAACACCAATGCTGCAGCTATTAGTAGTAAGAAAATAGCATTCTTTTAAATTTGAAGCAAATTAAACCCACAATATGATATAATAAAACCCAAAAACTAAAAGCAAAATTTTGTATTGTATATGGGCAGAATTTCATCAGAATTTTAAAGTTCTTTGA
The DNA here is from genome assembly GCA_009823505.1 of Rhizomys pruinosus. Classification (NCBI taxonomy): domain Eukaryota; kingdom Metazoa; phylum Chordata; class Mammalia; order Rodentia; family Spalacidae; genus Rhizomys; species Rhizomys pruinosus. The sequence continues at coordinate 2,407,186 of VZQC01003744.1, read as the reverse complement.
ATAACAGCAAAATGCCACTTTCCAAATAAATTTATTATAAAATTAAACTGAATTTATTTTATGTATTATTAAATTCAATTGAAGGAAAATTTCAGAAAAGAAATAATCTAGGCAGAACTGCTTTGAGCCTTGGGGACCCACCACCCACCCCTAAAACCTCACAACTTGGGTTCCAGAGAGCACCAAGGCGTGGGCGCACCTAGACAGGGTTGCAAGGGCACAGCAGCTCAAACCAGCTCACAGGTCAAAGTAGCAACACAACCCCTCCCCAACTTGGTGGATCTGTGTTGCAGAGGATCTAGCAGGTGCAGTATTAGTGTTTATAGTCTGTACAGCAAACGTTGAGGTACTAGAAACCAAACAAAGAAACAAACAAATCCACATACTAAAAACACAAAGAAAAAAACAACATGGGAAAAACTCATAATAAACCCACGCCAAACTCTACCAACCCTACAGAAGAGTCCAACAATATGATCTCCCTGGAAGGAAACCAAGTCATGGACCTCAGAAGAACAATTGTAGACATATTCAATGAAACTAGAGAACTAAGGGGAGAGAGTGAAAAACTCAAGAAGGACCTAAAAGGAGATAATGACAAACATTGGAAAGAACTAAAAGGAGAAAATGACAAACTCTGGAAGGAAGTAGAAATGCTGAAAAGATCCCAGGCTGAAATGATAAAAGAAACTGACCAACAAACCAAGGAGCTACAAGATAAGAATGACAGGCTTCATAAGGAAGGGGAAATGCTAAAGAAATCACAGGATGAAATGAAAAAAGGAATAGAACATTCATCCAATCAACAGGAAAGGATGGAGAAAAGCCTCAGAAGCAGAATTGGAAGAAGCAGAAAAAAGAATATCAGACCTGAAGGATAACATGCAGCAACTAGAATGCTCAAGTAAAGATTATGAAAAATTTTAATAAACCCAAGAGTGGAACAACCAGGAAATGTGGGACACTATGCAAAGAACAAATCCTCCACATCATAGGGATAGAGGAAGAAGAATCACAGGACAACACTATTGACCAGATCTTCAACAGGATAATAGAAGAAAATTTCCCCAAACTGAAAAAAGACAAACCCATACAAATACAAGAAGCACATAGAACACCAAATAGACAGGATCAGGAAAGAAATTCCCCACACCATATTATTGTTAAAACACTAGATGCTCAAAACAAAGACAAAATACTGAAAGCCACAAGAGAAAAACAACAAGTTACATATAAGGGGAAACCCATCAGAATAACAGCTGACTTCTCAGTTCAAACTATGAAAGCTAGAAGAACATGGACCAAAGTATTCACAGCGCTAAACGACTTTAGATGCCAACCCTGATTACTATACCCAGCAAAAATGTCAATTATAATTGAAGGAGAAAGAAAATTTTTTCATGACATGAACAAGATGAAAGACTACATGTCTAAGAAACCAACACTTCAGAAAATCCTAGAAGCAATCCAAAGAACAGAGAAAAGGAACAACTATCTCTAAGCAATTAAAGAGAGAAATCAACAAAAGCATAACAGAGTAAATACAAACCTAGACCAAGAATGCAAACAAAAAATAAGGTGAAATGAAGCAACACACATCTCTCAATAACCTTAAATATTAATGGCCTAAACTGCCCAATCAAAAGACATAGACTGGGAGAATGGATTAGGAAATAGAATCCTTCTATATGCCATCTACAAGAAACTCATCTCACCCTCAAGGACAGATACCACCATACAGTGAAAGAATGGAAAAACTATTCCAAGTGAATGGTACCAAGAACAAGCCAGAATGGCTATTCTAATATCAGACAAAATAGATCTCAAAATAAAACCAATCAATCAGAAGAGACAAAAGGCCATTACATCCTTGTCAAAGGAACAATTAACCATAAAGACTCCACAATCCTAAATGTTTATGCACCAAACTCTGGTGCATCTAAATTTATAAACATTACTCTGCAGGACCTCAAGATACAGATTAATCCTAGCACACAAATAGTGGGCAACTTCAACACCCCACTGAGCCCCCTGGATAGATCAAAAGGACAAAAAATAAACAGAGAGACATCAGAACTGAACAATACAATACACCAAATGACCTCACAGACATCTACAGAATATTCTGCCCAAACATCAGAGAATATACTTTCTATTCAGCACCTCATGGAGCATTCTCCAAAATTGACCACATACTGGGGCAGAAAAGAAATCTCAACAAATAAAAAAGGATTAAAATTATTCCATGCATTCTATCAGACCACAGTGCAATAAAACTCAATATGAATACCAGAATAAGCCCTACTAGCTGCAAGAACACATGGAGATTAAATAACACAATCCTGAATAATGAATTGGTCAGAAATAAAAGTATTCATGGAACTGAACAGAAAAGACAATATAACACAACAAAACCTGTGGGATACTTTAAAAGCAGACTTGAGGGGGAAATTTATAACCCTAAGTGCCCACATCAAAAAAACAGAAAGAGAACAGATGATCTAACACTGTAGCTAAAAACACTTGAGAGACAACAACAAATGAACTCTAAACCCAACAGAAAGGAAGAAATAACAAAAATAAGAGAAGAAATCAATGAAATAGAAACAAAGAAAATACATAGAATCAATGAATCCAAAAGCTGGTTCTTTGAAAAGATAAACGAAATAGACCTTTAACCCAGTTAACAAAAAAAAAAAAATAAATTAGACACAAAAAGAAAAAAAGAGCAACTCCAAATTAATAGTATTCACAGTCAAAGAGGAAACATCACAACAAAGAAAAGATCCATACAATCATATGGGAATACTTCAAAAACCATACTCTAGTAAATTTGAAAACCTAAGAGAAATGGATGAATATCTGAAATCCTGGGAATCAACAAAGCTTAACCAAGAAGAATTACCCCATAATATTTGAGGTAATTGAAGAAGTAGTAAAAAGCCTCCCAACTTAAAAAAAAAGCCCAGGCCCAGATGGTTTCACAGCAGAATTCTATAAAACATTTAAAGAGGTGCTACAACCATTACTACTCAAACTGTTCAGAAGGATACAAACAGAGGGAATTCTCCCAAATTCCTTCTATGAAGCCAGCATCACCTTAATACCAAAACCAGGCAAAGATGCAAGCAAAAAGGAAAGCTACAAAATACTTGCAAATCACATACAGACCCACATCAAAAACATCATCTATCAAGATCAAGAGGGATTCATACCAAAGATGAAGGGGTGGTTCAACATACATAAATCAACAAATAACATAAATCACATAAATGGACTGAGAGACCAAAACCACATGATCATCTCAATTAATGCAGAAAAAGCCTTTGACAATATCCAGTATCCCTTCATGTTTAAAGTCCTAGAGGGAATCAGACTGAAGGGAATATTCCTCAACATGATCAAAGCCATATATAGCAAACCCACTGCCAACATCATCTTAAATAGAGACAATTTTGAACCATTTCCCTTAAGGTGGGAATCTGGCAAGGCTGCCCCTCATCACCACTCCTCTTCAACACAGTGCTTGAAATGCTTGCTAGGGCAATAAGACAAGAGAAGGAAGTTAAAGGAGTACTAATCAGAAAAGAAGTTAAGCTATGCCTTTTTCCAGATGATATGATAGTTTACCTAAGGGATGCTAAAAACTCCACCAGAAAACTTCTAGAAATGTTTAAGAGTTTCAGTAAAGTGGCAGAATACAAAATTAACTTGGAAAAACCAGTAGCCTTTCTTTACACCAATAATAAGCAAGTGGAGAAGGAATATAAGAAGACCTTTCCACTCACAATAGCCTCAAAAATAATAAAATACCTGGGAATAAACCTAACCAAAGATACCAAAGATCTCTACAACAAAAATTTTAAACCCCCGAGGAAGGAGATTGAAAATGACATCAAAAGATGGAAAGACCTCCCATGCTCATGGATTGGAAAAATTACTTTAGTAAAAATGTCTGTGCTCACTTTGGCAGCACATATAATAAAATTGGAATCATACAGAGAAGATTAGCATGACCCCTGGGAAAGGATGACATGCAAATTTATGAAGCGTTCCATATTTTTAAAAATGTCCATTTTACCCAAATTGATATACAGATTCAATGCAATCCCAATCAAAATCTCCATGAGCTTCTTCACAGACTTGGAAAAAAAATCCTTAAATTCATATGGAAAAACAAAAGACCCCAAATAGCTAAAGCAAACCTGAGTGAAAAATGCAATACGGGGATTGTCTACCAGATATCAAGCTATATTACAGGGCCATGGTCATAAAGACAGCCTGGTACTGGGAAAAAAAAAACCATTGACCAATGAAACAATATTGAAGATCCAAACTAGATTTCATACAATTTCAGCCACCTCATATTTGACAAAGGGGAAACAAACCTCAATGGAGGAAGGATAACATCTTTAGCAAATGGTGCTGGCAAAACTGGATCACCATTTGTAGAAGAACAAAATTAAACCCTTACCTCTCACCCTGTACAAAAATAAACTCCAAGTGGATCAAAGATCTCAATGTGAAACTTGAAACCCTGAAGGTGATAGAAGAAAAAGTTGGCAACAACCTACAAGACATACGCTTAGGAAAAGACTATTTTTTATTATATTTATGTATATGAGTGTACTGTCTGCATGTAAGTCAGTGCACCTGTGTCATACAATGCCACGGAGGCCAGAAGAGGGCATCAGATTCACCTGGAACTGGAGTTAAAGACAGTTCTTAGCTGCCATGTGGATGCTGGGAAAAAAACCCGGGTCCTCTGCAAGAGCAGTCTGTGCTCTTAACTGCTGAGCCATCCCTCCAGCCCCAGGAAAAGACTTTCTAAATCAGACAGCAGCTACTCAGGAAATAAGGTCAATAGTCAACAAATGGGACCTCATCAAACTCAAAAGCTTCTGTACAGTGAAAGAAACAATCAATGAAGTGAAGAGAAAACCAACGGAGTGGGAGGAAATATTCACCAGTGATACATCTGACAGAGCATTAATGTCAAGAATATATAGACTACCCAAAAAACAAAAAACTAAGAAAACAAATGACCTACTCAAAAGATGGAATAAAGAGCTGAACAGACACTTCATCAGTGAGAAATTAAAGATGGCTGTGAAACATCTTAAAAAGTGTTCAACATCAGTAATAATTAAGGAAATGAGAATTAAAACCACACTCAGATATCATCTCACTCTGATACACTGGCTAAAGTCAAGAAAACAAAAGACACCAAATCCTGGAGAGGTTACAGGGAAAGGGGAACACTCATCCACTGCTGGTGGGAATCTAAACGTGTACAACGTTATGGAAAGCAGTGTGGAGACCCCTTAAAAGACTCAAAATGAGCCTACCACCTGACCCAGTGTATTAGTCACCTTCTTGTTGCTGTGATGAACCACCAAGACCAAGGGAACTTATAAAAGGAAGAGGTTATTTGAGCTTATGATTGATGGTTCCAGGGAATTAGAGTCCATTGTGGTGGGAGGCATGGTGGCAGGAGCTGGAGCAGAGAGTCAAGGTTCACATCTCACTATGAGCACAGGAAGTCAAGAGAGAGAGAGACTGGAGACTAGCAAGGCTTGTTAAACTCACTAAGCCCACCCCCAATGATGCACTTCCTCCAGCATGGCCACACCTTCTAAGACCTTCCAGAACAGTGCCACCAACTAGGGACAAAATATTTGAATACTTAAAGCCTATGGGGGACATTGTCATTCAAACCACCACACCTAGTCATACCACTCCTGGGTATATACCCCAAAGACTCATCCTACTGCAAAGATACATGCGCATCCATGTTTACTGCAACTTACTTCATAATAACGAAGAGCTGGAACCAACCCAAATGCCCCTCAACAGATGAGTGGATGACAAAAATATGGTACATCTACACAATGGAGTACTATTCAGTGGTAAAGAAAAAAGACCAAAAAAGAAAAGAAAAAAGATGACATCATGAACTTTGCAGGTAAAAATGGATTGAACTCAAAGCCATTATGCTAAGTGAAGTAACACAGTCCCAGAAAAACAAGAAGTGAATAGTTCCCCTCATTTGTGGATGTTAACACCAAATCTGCAAATGAAAGTCAAGCTGAACAACATTATTGTTATATTTCTGTTTATCTGAAAGCAACTATGTTGTTATAATGTAAATCTCTTAATTGGCTCTAGAATCAACCCACCGCTTACTTTCAGACTCTGTAATTACTGCATATTGGTGGAAAGTATGTATTCATATTTTAGAGTAATATAAAATTAAAGGAGGAAAATGTGAATTCCTAAACATAAAAAAAAACTAAGAGAAAGATGCAGGACAGTTATGGCAGAATGCATGATCTAGGGTGGGATGGGGAAGGGAAAGTAGAATATGTCTAAATTGAACTGAAAAATGATGTCTGAAATACACAAAACATCAATAAAAGCATTATAAAAAAAGAAATAATTTAACTGTACTCCAACCAGAATATAGAGAAATAATAAAGTCTTGCACCCCTTGACATTGGCCACCTGAAACAGAGAAATGATTAACTGGTCCTGAAACACAGGGAACAAGTCTGTCTTGCTTATAATCACAGATGCCAGAATCCTACCCATCCACCTAATACCATAGCATAAGAAAGATACTGTGTAAACTTTTTTATTTATGACCATATCAAGTTTATCCCACAGACACCTGATCAGGGAAAACCAGTTAATATAATTAACTATAGAAATAGATCAAAGGATAAAATACACATTATAAACTGCATAAATGTTTGATTAACTTAATTGTATTTGATATGTTTCAAAGTTAAAATATTAATGATATATTAAAATATATATTCTATAATTATGGCCATATGTCATGTCCTACTAAGGGCTAACCTAGTTTAGAATGATACCTGTTTGAAGCCTTATCACATGAACTCCCACAGGATAATAAGCACATTGTAAGAAAATGGGTCCTGGTTTTGCTTTTGAAAGTATACAGGTTTTTACAATGATGTTCACGCAACCCCAATTTTCAGACCTTGACAAAGCTCATCTCGAATGTCTCCAGCCTTCTCATTTCCTGGGAACTGTCCAGGATGCCTCCCGTGAACTTGCACAGCTGTCTTTAGGTTCTTATTCCTAAAGCCTGGAGAGTCTGACTAGTGAAATAGGGCATCTTTTTTCTAAATAAGAATTGAAAATAAGACCTTAAAGAATTATTACAATTAAGACAGAAAAATCATGGAGCACTTCATTTGCAATGCTGTACGCCATGTGTTAGTAAGCGGTCAGGGATGTGTAACTTTGCCTTTCAGACAAAAATCAATGCAGCATCTATGAAAGACATACAAAAGATGTGTGAGAATTTTTACTATTGAATTTTTATGTGTTTCATATACTATTGTTCAGTCAGTCTTAATCACCATTATACCCACTTCTCCCTTGGCACCCTCCCGTAGCCCTCTTCCCCACTTCCGAGTTCACACCTTCTGTCATTCCTGCCATAGTCCATTGTGCCAAATTACTCTCCCTGCTCACTCCTCAGTGCCAGCTCCTCCCCTGAGCTCTAGTCAGCTTCTCCGGGTCTCTTTTCTAAAGAAGGCCAGGTCTTTCTCACCTGATCACCATCTGCTGCCAATATTTCCTCAGCCAAGGTCGGGCTCTGCTACCCATTTCTGCAGTTCTGTGCTGGGTTTTTGTCCAGCTGAACTCGAATGGGTCTTGTGCGTGCTGATACCAATGCTGTAGGTTCATAGGAACAGGGTCCCAGGAGCTTGTAGGATTCATTTCTGTTTGGTATTGCATCACCTCCTTGGCACTTACAATCTTTCCATATCCTCTTCAACAATGTTCCCTGAGCCCTGGGTAGGTGAAGCTGAATATAGGCAGCCTGTCCATGGAACTCCACTCTGTAGAAGCCTAATCTTCACAGTTTGGCCATTTAGACCTTTTGGGGTTCCTGGCCTCCTGTTGTATGGAGGAGCTTCTTTAATGGGAGTTAAGAGGTAGTCAACGTCTTCTTGGGTCCCTGTTCTATGATGCTTGGGTCTTATGAGTAGAGGTTGCATTGTAGATGTGTCGCCTAGGCATGAGCCATTCACAGACAATGTCTGTGTGTGTCCAGATGTGGGACTCTGTACTATGCTCATGTGGTACAAAAGAAGCTTCTTTTCAGAGTGGCTTCTGGGATATTTGTCTGTAAATATAAGGATACTTCTTTTGTAATTAGTAAATGTTACCATAGCCTAAGGATATGTCAACCTTGGGGAACTAAGATATATGACCTCTCAAGTTATGTGCCTCTGGCTATGATAACAATACTACACATGAGCTTCCTCCCACTGTGTGGACGTTAGGTCCAATTGGTTAGCCATTGATTTCCCCCAAGATAGAAGTGCCACTATCACACCAATGTCGTATGCTGTGCTGGATATTTGATCTTGAGGCTGATGTTGGACCATCAGTTGATCTCCCTTGGTGGCTTGCACTGTGCTCTCCACAGCTATGAGAGCTGGCCTTCAGGGTGGTGGCTTCCAGGTCAGATCCAGCTCCATTGCTCGAGATCCAGTCTCCAAAGTATGTCCTGTCTTCAGCAGTAGGGTCTTACATTCAGGTTCTTGAAAGCAATCAAGGGCTGTGGCAATAGCCTGTGTAATTTTTGGTAGTCTCTTAGACTACCCTGGCCAACGACTCAAAGAAAGGTTTCTCCTGCCTGGTGCTGTTTCTTCATATGCAACCTTCATCTTTGCATATGGACTTACGTAGAGGCTTTATATGTGTAGGTTGTCAATAGATTATTAAACTAATATTATTCTCTTGGGTTTTTATCCTACAAGGCATTAATTACCTCTCTTTTCTCCCTTTACCTGTCTAGCCCTCCCTCCAGCATGAGAAAAGTAACACAGCCCCGAGAAAGAGCAACTCATAGGATACCATAAAAATTCAGAAACAGAAACAGACTCAGGGAATTATGGGAACATAATTTAAGACAGCTAACTATGCAGATGGGTGGAGAATGGACCAATCTCAACAATTACTAAGGCAAATGGCTGACCTTAGGGAATCCATCCTTACACAATGCACAATAATTAAGATGATAAGAGACAAAATATGCTATTGAAGATACTTGGGGATTTATAATTATGGCCTCAGGGAAAAGAAAGCTTTATGAAACAAGACATAAAACTATTGAGAAAGATTGATATGCTCAGCTGCTATTAAATCAATGCCTTCTGTTCACTAAAAAGACACCATAAGGAATGAAACCAATAAGCCACACGAGAGAGCAGCATGGACAAGTGTCTATACTGAGTAAATTATTCCTATATAAATAGCCAAGGGGAGATGGATACGAAGTTTTCAGTGGACTGTGTGTCCAGTCTGGCAGGTGTCCAATGGATGTTCCTCATCCACCAGAGATACATGGGCAGATGCACCATGAAGGAAGGTCATGTGAGGACACAATGAGGACCAGGAAAGGAGGAGCAGACAGACAGACTCCAGCCTACGGACCCTCAGCCTTGGGCATCTGGCCTCAGGGATTAACATCTGTTCTTTGAGGCCTGGCCTGTGGCATGTGTACTCGCAGCCCCAGCTGACCAGTAGAGGCAGGGTCCAGTGGCTGTACTCTACTCTCTCATGCTCCCTCCATAGGGGATGGTCACCTTCCTGTCAAAGGAAAAGGCCTGAGGTGGTACCTTCCAAGTTTATCGTGCTGGGGTGCATTTTGACTTTGTTGTCGGCTCTTCTCCAACTCTGAAGCGAGGAACATCCTAATACCTGAAACCGCAGCTTGCATTGGCCTGTCAGTTGTGGATCCAGGCCAGTATAGGCCACTTGGGCAGGAGAACTGGTAGAGTCCCCAACAGTCTTGTCTATGAAGCAAGTTGGCTGTGTTCCTGGTGCTGCTTCTCTGGGAAACCCACTCATGATGTACAGACCTCGACTTCCAGTGACCAATGAGGGAGAGAGAGAGCACAGGGCTGACTGCAGACTGCAGCTGGAATTTGAAGAAAACAAAGAAAAAACACACATGCACCCATCTTCTATAGGCTTCTCCTGAGCAAGGAGAAAGCCTGGGAGGGTTTTAACTAGGAGGAGCACAGGGGAATTTGGGGACACATAGGAAGTGGGCTGGCCTTGCCCCGAGAACCCGCTAGTCTAGTTCTTCACTGATGGACACAGGAAGATCAGAGCTGATACACCTGGTGGCTTACAGAATGATGCTTGGCACACACATTCCTCCTGGAAAGAGTTCCCGCTTGGAGTTGGGGACAGGCACGGGTTCCTTCCTCACTGATGAAAACCACATTGCGTGAGGAAGGCGTGATGACATTTAACTTTGCACCACCAAAAACACTTTAAGAGATTTAAGAGATACTTATCTTGTTTAAACCGTAGGGAATGTTTGGTCCCATGAAAGGAAACAGCCTCTGGTCAACACCCCAGTGCAGAGCAGACTCCGTGACCTTTGTTTGCATAACATTTTCAGTGTTTGGTGATGTCAGCAGAAAGCTATGACAAATTCCTGGCCACCCTAGTGTCCAGCAACAGCGAGGGCAGTGGGTGTCTCCACAGGTGTGGGAGAGCAGCTTTGTGGAACCCAGAGAAGAGCGGCTGTTCTTCAGGGAGGGGAGTTGTGGGAGCCCGTCCTGCGGAGCAGCTTGTAAGAGCATGCTGGGCTCTTATGCATGCCTGGCAATGATTTCCGAGTGACATAAAAGCTGAGATCCTAGGTCTGTGCCGTGCCAACAGGCTGGAGAAGGCACGGCTCAGGGGCCCTTTTTTATGTTACTGCATTGCAGCTGAAAATGAGCTTTTAAGAAGGCCACTTACGACCCTGGTGATTTATACAGTTGAATAAACACTGCGATTAAAAAGAAAATTTAAAAACTATAAAGTAGGACATAGTTAATGTGGATGGGGCAATGTGATAGGATCACTGAGCGTCATAAAACTTTAAATAAAATTAACACACATCACTTTTAATACACCCTTGTCAAGGCATCTTAAAATCACAAGAAATAAACACAAAATGTCTCAGCCCCTTTTAAAGCTGCACTAACATTTGGATTCTTATCTCAGTTTATCAAATGCGTTTTATAAGCCTGGGCGGATGACAGAGATCCTGTTTCAACCCTGCCAACAGTCTCCTTTGAAGTTCTAGTCCTGGGAGGTCAGAGGACAGACCCCCCACAGGCCTCCTGCTCTGGAGTTGGCTTCCACTCCCTCCTCTGCAGACTCTTCCCACCATGTTCCCTTCATCCCTTCAGCTCCAACCTGTTCCTGCCTTTGAATTCTAAGACTCTGAAGTACACTCTGGTCTATTTCATTCCACCTGCAAAACCAGAAGCTCCTTAACCTGCACCCTGAGACTGTGATCGGCCACAAGCTATCTCTACACTCAGGTGCACTCTGCTTCAGCACCTACCCTGCAGGGCACCCCCTGATCTCACCATGCAGAGACCCTTCCCTGTCCTTCCATGAAAAGACCCTCCCTCTGTCCCTCCATGCAGGGACTCTCCCCTGCCCCATCATAAAGGCATCTTCCCTCTCCCACCATGCAGGACCCCTTCTCCCTGTAGGGCCTCTCTCTCTGACCCACCATGCAGGGTCCCCCCATCCCATCTCGTGGAGCCTCCCCCATCCCATCTCGTGGAGCCTCCCCCCATCCCATCTCGTGGAGCCTCCCCCCAATCCCATCTCGTGGAGCCCCCTCCCCCCATCCCATCTCGTGGAGCCTCCCCCATCCCATCTCGTGGAGCCTCCCCCATCCCATCTCGTGGAGCCTCCCCCCAATCCCATCTCGTGGAGCCTCCCCCCATCCCATCTCATGGAGCCTCCCCCCCATCCCATCTCGTGGAGCCTCCCCCCAATCCCATCTCGTGGAGCCTCCCCCATCCCATCTCGTGGAGCCCCCTCCCCCCATCCCATCTCGTGGAGCCTCCCCCCATCCCATCTCGTGGAGCCCCCTCCCCCCTGTTCTTTTCTGGTTAGCTTTCAGTTGCTGTGACAAACATCATGACTAAAACCAACTTGGGGAGGAAAGGGTTTATTTCACCTTCAGATTAAAGTTCATCATGGAGGGAACCTAAGCAGGAACTGAAGCACAGGCCGTGGAGACGCTCTGCTTTCTGGCTCCCTCCTCTGGCCTTTGCTCGGCCCATTTTCTTATTCAATCCAGGACCACTTGGCCAGGGGTGAACCATCCACTGTGGGCTGGGCCTGGCCACTCAACAATCAAGAACATGCCTCATAGATATGGGCACGGGGCCAAGCCAATAGAAACAATTCCCCAAGTTATCCAGCACACCTACCCTGTGGACCCCCTCCTTGAGACCCACCCACGGGACCCCTCTCTCTTTCACCCCCTACTTTAACCTCCTTGCCGGCACCACTCTAACCCTCTTTCTAGCACAGAAGGCATCATCAAGAGAAGCAGCCTGGAGACTGGCATGGCTTCTGAGCATCCCCCTTGAAGCTCAGGGATGGGCTCCTTCTGTTCCTTGAGCCATCTGTCTGTTAAGCAGCCTGTTCTGTTTTGTCTTTGTAGAGCTCAGGCTGGCCTGGAGTTCACTAAGGCAGATTGGCCTTATTCTATCCTCCTGCTTCAGCCTCCTGTCACCACATCAGACCCAGCTCTCAGAGGCTTTCTGAGGTTTTATTTACACAGTGTATGTGTCATCTCTCTTAAATGCTCAATTCCATAACTTTTAGTAAATGTGCAGTTGTGCAATGAAAACTGTCATTTCATTGAAGCCTGTTTCCCCTTCCAGAATGAGCTACCCCCTCCTTAGGTCAATCCTCCTTAAGCCCCAGCCTCCTGAAGAAGGCTGCCTGTGTGACTAGGCCTTTCTGGGCTTTTTCCTGTCACAAAGACAAAGCAGTGGGCTTTGGCATTTACTCAGCCCAGGGCATTTTCAGCCTCATGGAGTTGGATTGGAGCCACTGTTTCTTGGCTATTGTTGTTGAGTGGGACTCTATGGTGTGGACAGACCACAGCCGCTCATCATTCATGTGCTGATCACCTTAGCTCTTTCCTCTTTTTGATTACTATGGGTAGCATCCCAGTGTGCATTACCATGCGTGGATTCCTGTGCACACATTTGTATTTTATTGTGAAATATATTCTGTGTAAAAGAGTGTGTAATAAATTCATATGTATGGTTCGAGAACTATTGCTGAACTAAACCTCAGCTTGATAAATTCTTCATCTCTGGTCCCTAAAATCAGCTGTGTGTCCCCTGTCAACTATTATTCTCCACAAGGACAATGTTCCCTTATTTTTCTTTATAGCTTTATATGTACATAGTGTGGGAACATTTCTTGGGTAACTGTCTAGTCATCCAGATAGCACACAAATAACAGCTCAGAGAAACAATCCCATATGAGTTTAATTGGGGTTATCCACAGGTGCATGAGTGAAGAGTTTCCTAAAAGTATGGACAATTTGGGGGGGGGGGGAACACATCACTGAAGAGGAGTCTGCCCTCACCAATAATGAACTACTTATCTGTCCTTGGGGGTGGGCTGAGTGTGATCTTCTCTCTCCCCAACATGGCATTTCATGCTGTACCTTGTGGGTCTCCTCAGGTAATCACAGCGGCTGAGGGCAGCACCCAGGCCGTGACCAGAAGACTGCACTCTGTGATGGCATACATCCCCAAAGTTGTGTGGTCCAATTTACTTGTTTTTGTATTACCTAATGGAATAATACTGCATTTTTTGTGGTCTGCTTTTATCTCAGCATTGTGAGATTTGTGCAAACATATGCAGATAATTGGTCTGCTCATTTTCCTTTTCCATTGCATAAATGAACTGCAGTCTTAAAGCGATCCCATCCTGCTGGCAGTCATGAGTAGATTTCACTTTAGGGCTTGCTGTTCTAAAATTTCCAACACTTGTCTCCATCATGCCTCCCGCATGGACGGTGGAAGTCAAGTGTGAGGCAAGGACTGCAGGTTTGCTCTGCCCTGTGGCTAGAACATCTGAGACAAAAGTGCTGTGGGTCTCAGTCCCAGCCACATGCGCAGATAGATGCCTGCAGCTCCATGTTCAAGTGGCACACTGCATGGCTACATGTCTTTCCTGACTTGCTCACATTTGTTTGGTAACAGACTGAGCACTTTTTATTTGTTTGGGGATGTTTTGATTTCTGTTTAATCAAGTCCCAACCAGGAGTCTCCCAAGGTTTGGGGATTCCACTTATATTTTGTTCTGTTTTCTCTCTCTCTCTCTCTCTCTCTCTCTCTCTCTCTCTCTCTCTCCCTCCCTCTCTCCTCTCTTCTTCTCCCTTTTCTTCCTTATGGAACGATTTTTAAATCAGTTCTTAAAATAGGTAGTAAAATACCCCCATTTTTAAAATTTTAAAGACTATTTTGGTCTCTGGATTTTCATGAAAATTTTCAGGCTAGTTCAACCCCAACTGTAGAAGCTTGCTGGCATTTATACAGATAGTGAATTGAATCTGTGTGTCAATTTCTTAAAAATTTCCATCTTAAAACATTGACCTTTACAAGGAAGAGTGTAGACTCCATTTAATGAGATTTGCACAGATCTCTTTCTCCCTGTTCTACAGTTTTCACTGTAAAACTTTACTTTGGGGGGATTTCTAAGTATTTTATTCTCTCTCGTTCCTAAGCTGGCTCTGGGTTCTTCACTATGGTCCTATGGTCCAGCCACCATAGAACTGCCCTTGGCCACCATCGTCTCTCTAGTGAGGCTAGTTTATAATGGGTTATAAATTAGCTACTGTGCTACTGATTTGTATTTCTGAGTGTGGTAGTGACTCTGGGCTTTGGCTTGGCTTTATAAATTAAATTTATGGGGACTGGTACATAAAATGTGTAGCTGCTGAGGGAGTGCATGGTGCTGTTATCCAGGTGTTCAGTGAAGACTGTGCCTCCTCCTGCTTGAGGAGGGTTTAATCTTTAGTTGCTGGTGATTCTGACAAGTGCTTTTTCTGACCTTGATGCTAAGCATGTACTGACTGTTGGTGAGTATTTGTTACTTACTCATTGCTGGGACAAAATATGTGACATGTGCAAGTTAATGAAGGAAAGGTATACTGCGGCTTACAGTTTAAGATTACAATCATGATAGTAAGGCATGGTGGAAGGAGCCTGTGACAGTGAAGCATTTGTGTGTGCGCACGCATGTGTGTGCACGTGTGCGTATATGTGTGTGTGTGGGCGTGTGTGTGTGTGCACGTGTGCGTATGTGTGCATGTGTGTGTGTACGTGTGTGTATGTTTATAAGATAGGCTTACAGGACAGAGTCCAAGTAGTCCAACAGTATGGAAAGGCCGAGAATCCAGTACTCCACGAGGCTGGATGTCAACAGTCTCAATCTGGTGCTAAAGGCCTGAAGGTTTCCTGGAGGTCTGCTAGTCTCTAGTCTTCAGTTTATGTTGGAATCTGATGAAGTTGGTTCTTTTTTTTTTTTTTTTTTTTTTGGTATTTTTGAGACAGGGTCTCCCTGTAGCTCCAGCTGTCCTGGAACTCACTCTGTAGACCAGGCTGGCCTTGAACTCACAGAGATAGGCCTGCCTTTGCCTCCCAAGTGCTAGGATTAAAGGTGTGTGCCACCATGGCCGGCTAAAGTTGGTTCTACTATCAGCAGAGGAATGATGCAGCCACAAGGTGAAATGGCCAGTTGAGGAAAGGCCGGCAGTCAAAAAAGTAGAAATCTCCCTTTTGCCATGGGCTTTATATGGGCTTCCAGCTGAAGGTAGAGCCCATGCTTAGGGTGGGTTTTCCAGCTTTAAATGATCCAATCAAGAAAGTCCCATTTCAGTTAATTCCAGATCAAATCAGGTTGACATCAAAGATCAGCCATAGCATATTGTGTCTTCAGTCAGGAAGCAGAGAGGTGAATACAGGTGCTCAGCTCTGTCTCCTTACTTAGTTCCATACTCAGCTGTGCTGCCTTGGTTAGGGTAGAGTCTCTCACCTAATTAACCCAACCTAAAATCCTGTCACCTCAGTTAACCCAATCTAGAATCTTCTCAGTTCAGCTAACCCAATCTAGAATCTCTCATATGTGCACAGAGCTTGTCTCCTACCTGACTCTAATCCTGTCAAGTTAATAATTGGGATTAAACATTGCATGATATACTTTGGTCTTTTGTTACTATGACATATGACATCCATCAATACGTGGGTGCTGTCCCAACCATGTGTTTCTTGGCTCACTGAAGCTACTTAACCTCTGATGTGCCAGCTCCATCCTCCAAACACCAGCTTAGAACTCGCCTCAGTATTCACAAGGAATTTCTGTCTGCAGGTTTCCTCTGAAGCAGGGTTTGTATCTGTTTTGGTATCTGGACAATGTTGCCTTCAGAGCTGGCCAGGGCTCTTCCTTTCTCCTCTGTCTTCTGGCAGTTTTGTGAGGAGTTGGGACCACTTCCTCTCTGAATCTTTGGTGGTGTTCACAGGAGAAGACAGAATTCTGCTTCTGCTTCTGCAGTAGAAGGCATACTCTTGAATTCACTTTCATGGAAATGGTTAAGTGTTCTATTTTTTGTGTGTATTTTGGTAATTTCTATTTTGAAGACATTTTTAGATTATGTTGTGTATTTTATGCATATTTATCTATTCTCTGAATTGTGTTATTGAATTTTAATTTCCCTGTGATTAGATTACAGCTGGTCATGGTGGCGCACACCTTTAATCCTAGCACTAGGAGGGCAGAGGCAGGTGGATCTTTGTGAGTTCAAGGCCAGCCTGGTCTACAGAGTGAGTTCCAAGACAGCTAGGGCTACAGGGAGACCCTGTTTTGAAAAAAACAAAAAAAAAATCTTTACATAATTTAGCAAATCTGAAAGTTGTTTGGATGGATTTTGGAGTTCCCACAGGGCTGTCCTGCCCCTGCAGCTACACAGGAGGGTGTGCTGAGCTCACAGGGGCTCATGATTTCTGTCTTGTGCCGTATGTACCTAGACCATCCTGGGTGAGTCACTGGTGTCCTTGGCCAGGATTCCTCCTTGTTAGATCACCTGAGGACTCTAGCTAATCTTTCCCAATCTGGTCCATGTTGCTCCTTTCTACTCAGACGTCACATGTGTGTAAGTAAGAAGCTCTATTTTCTTCCCAGTGTTGAAATCATTCCTTGTCAATAGTTCACCAAGCTTGCTACCCTGAGGACTCTTGAGACACAATACCTGACTTAGAGGTTCAGCCACCTAATAAGGGTGAATACAAGGCAAGGATGCATACCTCCAGGGAATGGACTGGGGTGTTTACCTCAGAAGAGATTCTTACTGGAGTTGGAGGATAACCAGCCTCCTGACCCTCCGGGAGACCTGGAGATGGAAAACAGAAGTAATCAACTGGAGTCTCCCCTGCAGGGGAGATCAGGACCCCGGAGATGTGTGGTTTTGTGAGGCTTCAGCATGCCCCCCTTTGTCAGCAGCTACTGACTGTTCTGTGGTGACCTCAGAGGCACTAGGATCAAGTGTAGAATTTGAAAAGTAATGTTATCTTTCCTGAGCTGAGAATATCCGGATGGTGCCAACGTGGTCCAGGCATCCTCTGAGGTCCAGAAAGCATGAGTTCCAAAATGTGATATGTGAAACAGTGAAAGGGTGGGGAGCTTGCAAAAGGAGGGGGTGTCAGCTTCCCACGGGGAGGGGGATGTCAGCTTCCCACGGGGAGGGGGATGTCAGCTTCCCACGGGGAGGGGGATGTCAGCTTCCCACGGGGAGGGGGATGTCAGCTACACACGGGGAGGGGGATGTCAGCTTCACACGGAGTAAAGCAAAGGCCGTGGAGCTTTCCGTCACTTCCTGTGGCGGCTACAGTCAGAGCTCACGGTGTCCTGTCAGTCCTTTGTACTTACTCCCAGGGGACATCCTCCCTGGTTCAAGGCCCAGCAGCACCTGCCTCCCTGCCCTCTGGAGGCCACAGTGGTGGTCTCCAGTCCTGCCTGTCACAGTGTGTGGTAGAGTGACACCCGAGCAGGGGGACAGGAGGCCACAGCCTGGCGCTCTCCCTACACTCTCCTCCTGTCTTCCTCTTCCTTCATCCTCCCCTGTCTGTCCTCAGCATCAGTGGCCTGTGGGGACTGTCTACTCCAGATGCCGCCAAGCTGTGGTCCTGAGGTGAGCTCTCCCTCAGTCTCCGTGCTGCCTTCCATTTCAGGAGGAGCTCCAAGACGCTGTTCTGGGATGCTTCTTGCACATCCAAGCACAGGGTATCACCTCCGTACCCGCTCAGTGCCATGGGACTACCAATGTTAGTGTTGATCTCTACAAATTATAAAGAAGCTGCTCTCAAAAAAATCCTGATTTTTTTCTTTGTTCTTTTTTAATTTTAATTAATTTTATTGTATGAGTATTTTGCTTGCATGTATGTAAGTGTGCCATGTGTGAATGTAATGTCCACAGAGGCCAGAAAAGGATGTTGGATGCCCTGGAACTTGAGTTACAGACAGATGTTAGCTACCTTGTGGGTGCTGGGAATCAAAACCCGAGTCCTCTGTAAGAGCAGCCAGTGCTCTTAATCACAGATCATCACTCTAGTTCCTTTCTTTTCTACTTTGAGAGTTAAAGATTGCCTACAAAGAAACAAATGGTAAGATACATTGTGACATTAAGTAAGGGAGTGTATTTAACTTCAATGTTATAGTGTTTTAAGGTTGAGTTTTGTTTGTTTTAAACTGAAGCACTTTGCTTGGCTTTTTAGTGCCTGATGAACTCGGGCTGCATCTCCAGTTTGTATCTAGGAGTGGAGGAAAAAATCACTGTTTCTACTAGAGAGCAGGGAGAGACTGTGAGTGTCATAGCTGAGCACCAAGAAAGGGCACAGAACAAAGCCCTGTCTGCTCTGGACAGACCCTGAGCATGCCAAACGCAGGACAAAGGCAGCAGGTGTGGAGGTGGTGTCCACTGGTCATCGGACAATGGGCAAGAGCTCAAAGTTAACTGACAGCACTGGATGAACAGCTTCAGGCTTAAGGTGAAGACAGAGAGGCCATGGTCACAGGCGTGGTCCTGTGGTCACTGAAGCCTGTGAATTATGAAAGACCTTCCCCTCTTTTGAAAAGCCATCTTGTGCTTATTTATTGAAGCGGTGCTTTGAGGCTCCTTAACTTCCTTAGGCTTCTCAAGGTACCTTCCTGTCACAGGCATTATTCAAACCTAAGCACCTAGTGCTTCCTTCTTTTGGTTAAGAAGGAGAATGTGGATTGTGAAGCGAATTCCCTGGTCCATATGAACATGAGTGAAGAGCTAAGCAGAGCCCTGCAGGCCCAGATGGCTCTAGTATCCTCAGGCAGCTCCCCCAAACCTCCACAGGCAGGACCTTCTGGGCAGACATTAGAGTCAATATAGCACGATGCCCTATTTCAATCCAGATTTTAACAAGGCATCAAGTATTCAGTCTGCAGCCAGAACAGATAGGATCAATGCAGAAGAGCGTAGGAAACACACACACACACACACACACACACACACACACACACACACAAGCAGAACCGGAGAGCAGAATGTGAGCATGTGACTGTGTACTCTTGAAGGGAATTTTATTTTATCTTTGTGTGTGTGTGTGTGTGTGTGTGTGTGTGTGTAATTTATTTTTATTTGTTTATTTTTAAGGGATTCTACAATATGACACAGTTTTTTGCAGATAAGATTGATGTTACTCAGTTTGTCATACAATTAGGTAATTGGTGCATTTTGCAAGTATCTATGTCCAAATTTTGAACAACCCAAGGTTCCCATAGTCCAGTTGGAGAAGCTTGTATGCACAGGCATGTTGATCAATTAGGAATCCAGACTATATTCCTGTAGTCTCATGATTCACCCCTATCTCTCCGCAGCCCTTACATTCTACCA